>CM065919.1:14400954-14770352 GCA_033439105.1 Magallana nippona | reverse complement strand
TTATCAATTTTAAGCCAGGACAAATACAGCTCAATGCATTATATACAAAAGGAAAATGCACCTGAAACAAGGAATAAAATGGCAAAATCTAAGACAGCGTAAGGAATACACACAGCAACCATAAGGTTTAGGGCTCGTTTATATACCCACGTACTGAGCACATGTAGTGTTCAATCTCCAATCCTCGGCAAGGCAATGTCCGATAACTCTAACAAAATTATTTCAATGTATCATAGTTGAAAAGCTTGAACTAACATTTTGACTACATTTCAGCTAAACAAATTTTTCATCATTTGTAATCATAAAATGCATAGATAATATCAAAATTATTTCATGTCAATTTAAATACAATGTATTATTCGTTATGCAAGAGCATGATCGACATACGAACGAGGCAAACTACTAACAAACGAGTTGTTGGAACAAGAATATCAAGAATTTCGATAACAATCATCTTTACGCAGGTTCTATAGTCGATACAATGACCTTGTCAGCAAGTACAATATTTCATTAAGACAAAATTAAATGCTAATTCATGATGTTGACAATGAGCACACGGCGGGTGCGACCGGTCGACAGTGGATGCTTACTCCTCCTAGGCACCTGATCATACCACTATCATTTTAGAGGCCCGAGTTGCTCTGCTTTGAATTTGTATTTCGTTTTATGGATTTTTGAGATGGTCGACAGTTTGTTATTGTCATTTTTCATTATAAAGAGCAGACTAGGATTATTAAAATTTGACGCTAAATCTTGGAGAACCTATATATATTTTCAAAAATGATATTTTTTTGAAGAAAAAAAGTACTTTAGTTGTTGTAAAAAATGAGGTGTTTTACAAGGACAGTCGTTAATATTTTTTATTCGCCGTTTTCTGATTTTTAATCACTTATTTTTACTGGTAGTAGGGAAAATATATTAGGAGGTTTGTATTTTAAACAAAAAATCAAAGTTAATGTTCAAGTAAACAAGACTTAAATACTGTCAAGATACATGTAGTTAGGTTAATATAACAGCGTTATATTTGCTTTTTATTTGCTTAGAATCATTACAATGTATGATTTCAACAAATATACCTATGGACTTCAAATGCATATGTTTACTTGTTTGCTTAAGGTAATAACTAATCCATAACTAATCCATAACTAATTCATAACTAATCCATAACTAATTCATAACAATACAGTTTAAACCCGATGATATTCACAATTCTTTGAACCGTATTGTGTAATCATTCTATAGCTGATTAAAAAGTGGACATTAATTAAAGAAAGGACGTTTGTGATTATTTCAAAAATTGATGTTTAATTGTCTATGTTATCTTCACTTGCAGTTCAGATTCTACAAATGCATTGAGTTTATCATTCTGTTCATTTGAGATTTGCAAGAAATATATTTTAGGTTAAAATACACGGTAAGAGAAAACTGAAATATAAGTAGACCTAAAAATGTTCTTAAGGCGTTCGATGAAAGAAAGATGGCGTTTAGACCCCACAACTAATTGTCCTCAATACTCAGACGGAAAATAATGAGTAATACATTTCTTTGTATGCATATGTATATACTATGTATATACTATATAATACTAACTTCATAAATTGTGATGCACGTGAATAGCTAATATAGATCAGCATGGTCGCAATTTGGAATTATTTGGCTCTAAATACTTTAAAAATACTGTTAAAATAAATAATTGAGCATTTTGATGCTTAGGTCCTAAAACTTATTCAGCTAATACATTCTTTGGAAAGATGATTGTTTGATCTAAATGAAGGTCAAAGTGGTAATGAGAAAATATTCTTATAGTTGTTTTACAAGCTTATCTTTTACAAAGATTAGGATTAAAGCACAGTTTTACAGACTGAAATAAAAAAACCAGTTCAGATTTTGAAATAAATCCTAGAATGGTTTAGTTCTTTTCTTTTTTCTTTTTTTTTCAGGTATTAAATGAATGGAGCATATTGCACGAAATACTATTCAGAACATAAAATCAGGTAAAGTATATTCTTACCGGTGTGTTTTAAAATTTTAAAATGTAAATAATATGTAAATGATGGTGAAATAGACTGAAACATGTCCAACAGCTTACCGTAAATCTGGGGAAAGCCATAGACTACTGCAAAGGTCACAAAGTTCACACTTCAATTGATTAAAATACGATTGCACTTTTCCTAGAGGTCATGCGTGCGTATTGTCAGCAATGAGAGAAAAAAAAGAAACGACAGTTCAAAGAAACCACTCAAAGTTAACTCAATGCCATAACCCTACAGTTCTATTTTTAAGACATATAACATTGAAATAGGCTTTTCTTCTATATTAATGCGCATACAAAATATATTTTTTGATTATCCCGAAAACGTGATGAAAGTCATTTAAAAAGAAGACTCTATATAAAGGTATCCCTTTATCCCCGCTTACTTTACTATACAATATATATATAATTATTTATTACATACCTTTCAATTTTCCTTCTTGATACTGTCAATTTTATTTTCCGGATCACCACGCTGTGGTTTTCCGATTCCGTATCACCACTTTCTGAAACTGATGACGTAGTACACATAAAATAACGTCTGTATTTAAGCGAGTTTAAAAGAGTTCATCTAAAAATACTTTATTATATAAGTAAACGTCATACACTTGATTTTAAAAAGATAGTTTTGTAATTAAAACTTATAAATGGACATTTATCATGACGGAAATTCTACAGACATTGGTTAAAGTACATTGGCTATACAGATAGCGTATGATTTTTTACATTGAAAGACAAATGGGTTATTAAGTCCAGCGATGAGTCTGTCTGCGCCGGGGCGGAGATATAAATAAAATGCTACGGCTGACCACGGTGCGTCAGTTCATTAGTATGGACTTGAACTCATGTACTTATAAGGTTCGGAAATTTAAGGTGTCCGTGAGTATAAAATGAGGTGCGGGGAAAGCAGCTCTCCAGTAGTCAGCTGGAATCTGTCTTTTGTCTTTTGCTTTTATACAGGTAAGATCATATCAAGATACTTGCGCGTTTTTGTAAAAATTAACATAAATGATTCAGGGGGTTCCAATAAATATAATATTTTTTTTTTTCAGAGTTTCTTGTAATTAATCTATTGTTATTTATGATACATTATCTTATATTTAAATTGTGGATTTTTATTTTGAATGTTTTATAATTAAAATAGTTTGAATTACAATGAAAGAAGTAGTCAAAAGGAAGCTGTCTTTTGCCACCTCTTTTTATACAAGGAAACTGGCTACTCCCCATGTTGAGGAGGAGATAACTCTGGGTTATATAACGTGGCGCAGGCAACGCCAGGTGTCTGGTCAAGGACGAATAAGGTCCCGATGATCAAATAAATTAAGATATCGTATTGAGAGAAATCATAGTACGATAAGTTATTAATAAATTTATCACTAAACAGTAACTTGATCCAAAGAGCTGGATCATGTCTCGTTCCCAGGCGCGGATCATCAGATCAAACTCGAAGCTCTCGTCTCATTTGATCTGATGATCCGCGCCTCGACGTGATCCGACCCTCGGATCAAGTTACTGTTATAATAATAAATATGTGTAGTATATACATATAGTATGTATTCACCATCTATCTATCTATGAAGCAGTATTACCATGACTGAATTTATGTTAATATACGAAGACCAGAAGTATTTGGAATCAAAAATGTCAACAAACAATTTGTAGAAATATTTATTTACCGACTAAAACTAGAATAATATCTAAATATAAATAATACACAATGAATCTCAAATCTTAAGCTGTCAGTAAAATAAAAATAACAAAGAAACAATCATTGGCATGTTATTTACGCATCTATTGCTTGCATGCAGATCGACACACAGATCTAAGCGTCAGGGATTCCCATTTCGTCCAGCTCTCTCTGCATTTGCCATACGGCGCATGCACCACAGAAGCACATCATAATGCAGTCATCACAGGCCGTTCCCTAAAACAGGTATACAAGACAGAGTAATTCTGATTTATTTGCATTCATTTTCTTTATTTGAAAATAACATTTATTTAATCTATTTAATTTTCGCACAACTCTCTCAGATTGGCAATTGTCAAACGTATTTAACTGTTGACATTTGCAAAATCATCATTGCTTTGTACTTGCCATAAATATAATTTACATTTGATGTGCTTTGCAATAAAATCGATAAAATAAGATACACAAGTAATTATTTATTTATTATTACATATCTGCATATTGTAATGGCAATACAAGTCAAATAGATATGAAACGGGGTAACATATAAAAACAAAACCTTCATAGACAAATCATCTACATAGACAGGTACCTTATTTTGTGTACAATCTTAATTTTTACAAGGCCCCGAAAAGGGATTAAAAGTTTACAGTCATTTCATGCATATCTTTTGCAAATTTATGCTACGATATGGTATGCAATTTTATTAATATGCTATGAGATGACATACAATTTTAATGATATGCTAAGTGAATTTAATGCAATGCTATGGAATTTGCATGCTATGCTATGAGAAATTTAAAAAAAATTAAACTTAATGATATGGTTTGCTACGATATACTATACTTTGCAATTAGATTTGATAAAAAAAAAAGGCCTCCGCATACAAATGAATTCCAAACATTTCGACGTACAATAATTAAACACCAAAGTTCACCACTAATCTACAATGTACACCTTTATTCTTTAAAATAAAATCACTAAAACCGAGTTGAAATTATGTCGTTTGCTATGGTATGCTATGGTATGCTATGATAAATGGGAATCTAATGATATGCTATCAGATTCCAATGCCTATGGTATATGTTATAAAAGATATGCTTGACTTGAACTTACTGTATTATTCAAATACAGGTTAGATTTTAAACTGTTTAAACCGTTACATTTTACCCTGAATCAAATGTGGGGTATCAGGAGAGGATAACAAATCGATATGTTAAGAAGGGATGGGACAATATCTTTAAATATATTCTTTTAAAAAAAATGGAATATTACGATTTGTAATACTTGTATAAACAAATTTACCCCTTGATATAATTTTGATTCTATATCGTTGAAACAACACTGGGGTCTATGGGTACAAAGGGATCGATGTCGAACCAAAGAATATGTGGAGAAAAATTCCTTTAAACAAGATATTTTACTAACTATTCCATTTTTTTTTTGTATTATACTTTATAAATCTGCTTCGCTTAGAATTATGACCACTGTTTCCCAGGTGAACTATATGGTTCCTGTGCTTCTTGTATTTTCCCTTCCTTCTTGATTTAGATTTCGATAAGAGAGAAAATAGTAATTAATAAAGATTGTCCATATAATTTTTGATATATTTGTGTTATATCTGAAAATTTAAAATACATGTACCGAAGTTTTATCTTAAATTCACTACAAATTTAACACTATTCCAATTGTCCTTTATTTACGTTAGTATACATTAATAAGATGAGCAAACAGTAAATATTTAGAAATCAGAGTATGTAACCTAAAGGTCAAATACTTATTTATTATCCATAAGCAACTGTTTTAATAACAATTATAGTCTGCTTTTTACCTGAGATTTACCTGTGATTTTTCAAATGCATTTTAAAGATGTACATTTAACCTGGTGGTGCATTTAGAAAGATTAATGATTTAAAATATCTTAATTCTTTAAATTTTGTTTAAAAAACCCAATTTGATAACACAGTGTTTTATTTATGTTCAGTAGTTAAACACTACTCAGAATAGGTGGTCACGTGACACAGACGCGGGTGGACGTGTCTTTCTGACGCTCTCTGTGTTTTGACGATTTTTCCCGGAATCAAAGTTTATTTGTTGAAATTTTGCATTTCGGATCTTTACACTGTTTGGTGTAAACATAACCTAAAGTTTTGTGACCGTATATTTTGTGTAAATAAGTTTGTTTTTGTGTATGTATATGTTTGGATTTCAAGTGATTTCTGCTCGCTCGGTTACCTGTGGATTTATTTACCTGGAGATGGCGGACTTCGAGTTGGCTACGGTTGACACGGGTGATAGAACATCAAAGCCGTTATACTTAAAGAACAATGCTCTCCGCGGCTCCACTGATACACAGATCACTGATTATGATCTAATAGACCCAATCAAACAGGTAATTGTTAATGATCTTATCTGTGTTCAACTGGACAGAAACAGATGGAGAATTTATCTTAAAAGTCCAGAGAGTAGGCCTCAGCTACTCACACAGGGTATTGACGTCAATAACGTGTCTCGGCAGTTCTATGACACAAACCCGTACACTTCTGGCGCTACATCAGCATCTCAGAAAAACCTCAAATTACGGATATGTGGTCTCCCCCTTTCCGTGGCTGATTCCGCCGTACATGAATTACTTGGCAAATTAGACGTTAAATTAACAAGCAAAATTCTATATGAAAAAATCCGCCACCCCGTTACAAAGCGAATGACAAGCATCCTAAACGGGACTAGGTTTATGTACATAGAACTGCTTCCTACAGGAAAGCATCTTCCCAGAATTAATTACTGCGTCTGTATTCAGTGCAAACTGATTCACTATGGCCAACCAAAACAAAATATCAATTTGCTTTGCAAAAACTGCTGGAAAACCGATCATAATCTGTCTGCGTGTACAACTGATGCTTGTTGTAAGGTTGTAAAGACACCTGGCCATTCTCCCGGAGGTGAGGCGTGCCCTCATTATCAACCACAAAAACATATTACCACGTTTTGCGGTGCCAAAGATGTCCTCTCAAACTTCTACCCATGTGAACTAGAAATTTTTGGTGTAAAACATAAATCGACAGAACACGCGTTTCAGTATATCAAAGCAGTTCGGTGCGGAGATTTAGATTCTGCTAACGCCATTGCAAAAGCTGATGACGCGCTTGTCGCCCTTCGCCTTGGTAAGAAGGTCAAATCCAATGACCAGTGGGTGTCAATAAACGTTTCCGTTATGGAGGAAATATTAGAAAAACAAGTGTGTGCAAGTACCATTTTTCCGAGATAAGCTTGTTACCTCTAAGCAATCAACGACATTTGCCGAAGCATCCTACAACAACAAGGGGCTCCGGCCTTGACCGTGACGGCACTCGCAATACAAAACCGGATCACTGGCCGGGAAAAAACATACTCCGGTAAAATCGACCGCAAACAGAAACAAAACAAAGATCAACCATAGTACAGATGCTGGAACAACTCAGAGCTATGTCGGACAGTGACGTGTCGGGATGTAATCCGGACACAGAGAGCTCTGATGATGAACAGTAACTGTATTCTGATCTGGCTTCCGACCTCAGAACTTCCTGAACTGTGGTATGTGTACGTTTAATACGTTCAATATAATCGACTATACAATCATATATAATATTTATTTTCCAATAAGAAGTCGACTAGTAACTATGTTGATATTTTTTTTCTATTCAATGATATTATAATTCAGTTTGCTTTTTCTAAAGACAATGTGTCCGACAATATGAATGCATTTTTACAAGAAATACTATTATTATGTATACCAATACGCATCAAATAGTATCGATGTCGATATTTTTCTCTTCCTATTTTTTCATATAGAATTCGAAGTATATTACTATTTTTTTTCTACGAATATATTTGAAATATGGCAAATCTAAGTTTAGAGTCAGTGAATGTAAGAGGTCTTAATTCGTCAGAAAAAAGAGATAAAATTTTTTCATGGTTAGATGATAGTATAATAAACAATACACTTTTACAAGAAACACATTTTATAGAAAAACGTGCTGAATTGTATGATAGAAAATGGAACGGTAAAGCAATACATGCTTTCTCCGACTCTCCCTTTAGCAGAGGTGTTTCAGTTTTGTTCAAGAAAGAATGTAATATCGATATTTTAAATATACATAAGTCAAATGATGGAAGGAAACTTCTGGTAAATGCTAAAATAGATGAAACTTTACTTACAATTGTAAACTTATATGCTCCTAATCAAGAAAGCGATCGAATAATATTTTTAACTCGCTAAATACATTTATTTCTTCATATACTCCACAAGATAGTAAACTAATCATTGGCGGTGACTTCAACTGCAATTTAAATAAAGAAAATGACAAGTCCTATAAAAAGTTAAGTAAACTACTAAATAAGCTAGATTTAATCGATGTGTGGCTGAATAAAAATCCGACAAAAAAGGGTTATACATGGTGTGATGCAGCTAATTCCCCAAAGAGTAGAATAGATTACATTTTTGTGCACAATGACTCAATCGATCATGTAAAAAATATTGTTGTTAGAAAATTACCAGGTACTCATCATAAAAACACACGGTTAAGTGACCACAGGTTGATAAAATGTAATTTAAACTATAGTAATTTGGAGAGGTAAAGGATACTGAAAATTAAATATCTCGCATCTAGAGAACGAAGACTACAAACGCGGAATCATAGAATTATTCAAAAACATAAATGACTTCTTAGGTCCAATTTCAAAATGGGAAACCTTTAAAATTTAAGTTCGTGATTATTCCATCAACTATGCAAAACAATCCAAGAACAATGTAAAACACAGAATAAAATTGATCGAGGAAAGGATAGATGATATAGAAAACTTACCTAGCGCAGATATTGATATGAATGAAAAAAGAAAACTTGAAAAGGAATTAGATTACATGTACAATGAAATAGCTAAAGGAGCGCAAATTAGATCTAATGCGAAATGGATTAACGAAGGCGAACGAATTACAAAATTCTTTTTAGGCTTGGAAAAGAAACATCAAGCTAATAATACAATATTAGAAATAAAAACCGATAACAAAACTGTATCAAATAATAGCGAAATTATAAAGGAAATGTGTCACTTTTATGAAAACTTATATACAAGTAAATCTGTTAAAAATGTTGATATAAATGCTTATTTAAATGACGTTGAATGTCCAAAACTTAGCAACAGTGAAAAAGAATATTGCGACTTACTACCTACAATTGATGAATGCACAGACGCAGTAAATAATTTGAAAAATAACAAATCTCCGGGTCTAGACGGTATACCGGCTGAATTTTATAAATGCTTTTGGAAAACAATTGGACCACTCTTTTATGAAGTTTTATTAAGTATTTTCGAAAAACAGGAATTACCTTTTTCACAGCGGCTAGCTCTTATCACTCTTTTATTTAAGAAAGGGGGAAAAAATAACCTTAAAAATTACAGACCACTAAGTTTAACAAATACAGACTATAAAACTTTAGCTTTTGTTCTTGCCAAAAAACTACAAACAGTCATTGATAAATTAATTAGCAAGGAACAATCAGCATATATTAAAGGGCGATTTATAGGCATAAATGCAAGATTAATCTTAAACATCTATGAATACTGCATGGAAAACGATAATGAGGGAGTATTGCTATTTATTAGATTTTGAAAAAGCATTTGATTCAGTTGAGTGGAATTTTCTTTTTAAAGTTTTACAGCAATTCAATTTTGGTGAAAATTTTATTTCATGGGTTAAAATTCTTTAAACGAATCCAATTTTCAGAATTAAAAACAATGGATGGATTTCTTTAACTAGCAAAATGAATAGAGGTATAAGACAAAGGTGTCCTATCTCAGCTCTTTTATATCTTTTTTTGTTGCGGAAATATTGGCTTTTAAATTAAAACATAATTCGGTATTTACATTGAACATAATAAAAATCAATGCTATGAAATTAATTGGTTACACTCTTTTCAAAATATGGAAAAACTTTTTGAGTCCTGGAAAAAAAGAAAATCAATTTTATTTGGAAAATCATGCATTGATAATTCACTAGCTATATCAAAATTAATTTATGTGGGTTCTATATTACATATGCTTGACCCTGAATATATTAGACAACTAAAAAGTAGCATATTTAATTTCATTTGGAATAAAAGAGATAGAATAAAAAGAGATACTGTGATTGGAAGACAAGAAGATGGTGGTATAGGAGTTGTTGATATTGAATCGAAGTTTAAGGCCTTAAAAGCTGCATGGTTTAGAATCTTGATTGATAAAACATGCATAATTAATAAAATAGTTAATAGTTTTTTAAAAGTTTTAAATGTAGATATCAATTATGTATTAAACTTATCGGAGACTAATAGCTCTAATTTTAAAATTATTTCTAAACTCCGAATTTTTTATAAAGAAGTATTTTGTAGTTTCAACGATTGTTAAAAAAACATTGACATGACTAAATTATCTGATATAAATTTTGCCAAACAACCAATTTGGAATAATAATTTGTTTCAATTTGACAGTAAAACAATTTGTCATAAAAACTGGAAATGTTGTCAATAAATACAAAAAATATACACCGGCGATTTTCTTTTTATTAATGATTTACATTGTATTGAAGACAAAAAATGTAAATTTTTCAATGAAAATCTGTTGTACAAAAAATTTAAGCCTCTCTGTCATCAGGCATTGTTTAAAAAACTGTGGGAAAAGAATATTGGAATGACATATACAAAAACAAAATAAAAGATATATTTGACAAACGAATATGTAAATTTAATTACAAATTGTTGAACAATACAGTGTGCTGTAACAGCTTTCTTTTTAAATGCAAATTTATGTCTTCTGCTTCTTGTAATATGTGTAGCGAAATTGAAGATGTAAAACATCTGATTTTTGAGTATGAACATGTTAAGATGATATGGTCAACTTTAAGCTTAGTTATAGGATTTGATGTACAGTGGAAACATGTTATTTTGGGTTTTTACATAGAACGAAATGCTAAAATACGATTTTTGAATACTATTTCATAGCTTATAAGATATTTAAATATAAAATGTATTGTAGATCTCAAAACAAAACAGAGACATATAATGCATTGGTTTTATATTTGAAAAACACTATAAAATACAATATTGATGTACTTGTAAATATTTCAAAAATACAAATGTTTAGAATTAATATTTTATTTTAAGAATTAATATTGTGAAATTTCCAGATATGCTATAATTGTTACATATAATACATATCTACTGATTTATAGATATTATTTTTTTAATAACTATCTTGGCCCGAGATATTTGGATATTGTTAATGGGATGTTCTATAATGTGAAATAAATGAAAAGTTCAGTTACTAAAATACAGTAAGCACTAGCTACTTGCGCTTATGAATTTTTATTCAAAACTCAATGTACAAAAAAAATGACAGGGGTTTGAAAAAAAACATCAAAAATTTGTGACGCACCGAATTAAATTATGACATCAAATGGCTACATCATAAAAAATATTGGCATATCTTGGGAACTAGGTATTGAACAAAAATCTAAGCATTCTTTTTGATACAGTCTATATGGCAATTAAGTAATTATCATACCTGGACAAGTTCCTGTTTTTCACACATTTTTTAATACTAGGTTTCAAATGTGTGATAAAAGGGACAAAATGTATTAAAGAGAGCACTAAAATTAAACAAAGAGACTTAAACAAGTCTAGGTAGGGGATCTGCAACAAATTGTATGGACCTCGCATAAAATTGAAACGTTTTCACAAAAGGCTAATTTCAGCCAAAGAACAGAACAGACAAATTGATTTCCAATTTATTTTCTACTACTTTATGAATGGTATTTCGATATTTATATGAAAAAAGACATGTGCACAAACTACATCTATTTTCTGGAATTAAGATCCAATTTTTCTGTTTTGAAACTCCTCATATCGCTACAAGTTTCAAAACACAGTCAAATTATATATCAGGTTTTGCGGGGATTTTACTTTACAAACATGAGATTATAAACATACATTCTGAGAGTGAGTGTTACAAAAGCAATACATTGCCGCTTCTAGCCAATAGGTAAAACACGAGTCGTTTTAAAATCAATTTCTTCATCATTTGTTAAACTTGATCTGTAATTCCGCTTTATAAAACTACACACCCCGTTTCAAATTAAATGACCGAACCATAACACAAAAGTTCACCTGAGCAGCAATAACCATAATAAAATAAATTTTATGAAGTCTTAAACAAAATATTTGGATATTGTTGTAGAATAGATCGGGAAATAATTTAAAAGGTGTTTACAAAATTTTCTACAATAATATTATGTTTAACAATGATATTAACATTTTATAAAAAGATGATTTTATAGTCATATCACATATTCAGTATTGCTGTTCTCAAGAAGATATTACTAGTAAACAATTGTTCATATATATATAAACCTACCTCACACTTTGAGAATCTAATGTCCAAGGACCATTGTCTTAGTAATTGAAAAGCAATTTTTCTAGAATTTTTTAAAAATTTTCCATATATTCCTGTATGAATTCGACCCCTCTTCCCATACATTGTGGTCCCATCCTACCTCTGGCGATCATGTTTTGCACAAACTTCTTTAATCTACACTACCCGAAGATGCTTTGACACAAGTGACAGATTTTATGGCCGATTGGTTTTACGAGAAGAAATTGCTTTTAGGAATTATCAATATTTATGGTTTTTATTAAAGTTCGACTCCCCATTGTTGCCCCACTATCCCTGGGGATCATAATTTGAACAATTTTGAATCTACACTACCCGAGGATTCCTCTACACAAGTACTTGCTTTTCGAGAAGTATATTTTCAAAGAGTTTCTCTCTCTCTCTCTCTCTCTCTCTCTCTCTCTCTCTCTCTCTCTCTCTCTCTATATATATATATATATATATATATAAATTCCTATGTAAAGGTCAACCCCCCATTGTAATTAAGATTTTAAAAAAAAAAATAAAATGCCAATACATTTTCAATCTTTCTTTATACCCCCCCCCCCCCTCGAAAGAGATCATGACCATTACTTTTGACATACTTTAATCCCTTTTAACCAGTTATTCTTTTGCCATGTTTGGTTTAAATTAGCACAGTGGTTCTGGAGAAAAAGTCGAAAATATAAGAAGTTCACGGAGAGTCGTACAGACGGATGGACAGACAGACAAAAATTGATCAGTAAAGCTTACTTGAGCTTACATCATTGAAAATATACGCCTAATTATGTATGTAAGAATCAACGCAATTTGCAAGATACATCTATCTTTACGAAAAGGAACCGATTGATTTAAGTTTATACAATTAATGAATCCGAGAAACATTTAGCAACAAGCTTTAGAGTTAACATGCTATTGTAAAGTTGACTGTTGGTTCCAGAGGATGATGTGTATTCAAGAATAATAATGATTTGAAAAAACAAAAAGAAATGAAAACAAACATGCTGATGGTTTTATACGTCGTAAAGACAGTAACAAGAAAATCGTGGTTCGGTCATCAATTGTGAATTTATCGAGCATCAATGTTTTATTCATCATAAATATGGACAATTGCTCAGCCTCGTCACCACTTATCGGTTTTCGGTGCGTCGGCCATTTTGTACAGCAGAATCAGGAGCATTGCTCCGCTGACAGTTGTCCCCAGGGACCAGGCTAGGTACAGGGGCAGCATGATCTTCTTTTTTATTTCAAATGGAGTAGTAGTCGGGGCTGGAAAAAATGTTTAATACTTGTAAAATGGTTTATGTAAGTTCTTTTCAGAGATAACTCTTCCCTTTTTGGATGTCTGCAGCACAAAAATGCAAAATATATTAAAGACATGTTTAGAGACCAGGAATGTGTTATGGCACGTCTACCGGTGAAGAGCTATAGACTTATATACTTTATGAAACATAAATTTTACACATATTTTTTTATTCTTTATATAAAAAACCCCCCTAAAATAGATTTATTTACTGCACACAATCTTTGATCTACAAAGAGAATTCATAGCAAATACTTTCGGATTTATATTTGTATTTTAATATAATAATAATGATAATAACTAGATTGTTCTCGTTGCTAGCAACGAGTGGGTCTTCCGTCCGATTTATGATAGAATGAGACGAAATAAATTTGTAAATCCAAGCTCAATACAGGAAGAGAAAGACATTCGGCATACGGGGATTAAACCCGGGTCGCTGGGGCACATTTCCACTACTATAACAAATGAGCTACTTTCGCTTCAGAACTTTGATGCCCAATATCTCGAACATGCGTTGGTCGATTTTAAAACATATTACATATTCTGAATCAGTAAAAGGGTCACTATCAACCCTAAAAATTTAACAGTGAAAAATCCAAAAACAAAAAAAGTTGAAAATGTCCATTTTTTCTTTTCTTAAAAGCTTCCGGTGACGACCGGAAGTGACGACGGACGTTATTTTGACAATGAGGCAGACGAAGCACGCAATGTCTATCATCGCTGAAAATTTTAAAGCTCTATCTTTGAGTCATTTTTGAGAAAAGTTGTGGTCAAAATTGCCTTTTTAAAATCGTTTAAGGTCGATAACTTCCGACCGGAAATGAATTTTCAAAAACTGTCACGGCGGTACAAACATCAAAAAGCATTGCGTCAACTCTGAAAAATTTGCGTGTAATCGGGCGAGAAATCTCCAAGAAATCGCCTGCACAAAATTTGTAAGAAAAAAAAAGAAGAAAAGTGAAAAAGAAACAATAGAATAATAGAAGGGTCTTCTGCTGAAGACGGAATATCCTAATAATAATTAGACACGACCTCATTGCGAGGAGCGAGAAGGTCTTCCGTCCAATTTTTAGAAGGGAATATGACTTGACTTTGATATTTGTCAGCGAAACAGGACATTGAAATGGGTACAGAGTCATAATGCCCTTCTACATGTATATGATGCTTTTCAAAATAAATATCATTTTTGAGATAAAAAAAAGGATTTAACTTTTGGGATTCTAGCCCCTTAAAATCCCTTACTATGTAACAATTGAGAAAATGTTTACATTCATGGGTAAATTACTGCAATATTAACATTTTTTTCATTCTACATGTACATGTATAATGTTCCTTTGTAAAGACTTATGGATGAAATACTTTAGAACCCTCATGGTCCCTAATTCAGGGGACCAGTCCCTTTTCTTGATATGCAACGAAAGATTGTTTGATTTTAAAAGACTAATTTTTGGGTTTTTTTTTTTTTTTTTTTTTTTTACATCTATTTACAATTTTTTAAATTATATAAATCATAAATGCATTCGACTTGTCACCCCTAAAAATTGCAGGGGTAAATAGCTGTATAATTTTTTTTTTTGCTTCTATAAAATATTTCGAAATATTAAATTTATCAGTTTATTGCAATTTAAAGATATTGATAGAAATTGGACTCTCTTTGCCCCTTATTTGAGGAATTTCTGGCCCCTTAAAACCCCTTATTACGTAACGCACGAGAAAGTTTTTATTATATATGGGATAAATAACTGTAAGATGAACATATTGCTTCTATAACATATCACATATGTCCTAGTAAAACGCTATTGAGGAAAGACTTTAAATCCCTTTAAGCCCTTAGTTTGAGGGGCAAGCCCCGTTATCTTGATATGAAATGTAAGGTAATCAGATATTAAACACATTTTGTCCAACAAGTGTTCACAAATCCGTTAGCGTTCTTGAGCTATTTAAAAAAACGTTTAAGGGGCCAACCCTTATCTCCTTACCGTGGCCATTTAACGATATTTTGATGGTTGGGTATTGTAAAGAACACCATTCTAAACATCTTTTTTTTATGTTCCTTTGCAAAATATTTGTCCATTTTGAGATATAAGTGATGAAAGTTTTGGACTTCTGACCCCTTAAACCCCCTAATGACGTAACGCATGAAAACATCTTTATAATATATGGTTAAATAACTGTGTGATGAACATGTTTGCTTCTATAACATATCACAAACCGTTTGTCAATAAAACAAAGTATGGAAGAGAGACCCTAGAGCCCTTTTGGTCCCTAATTTGAGAGGTCATTCCCTTTCTCTTGATATCAAATGAAAGGTCTTTTGATATTAAACACATTTTGTTCAAGAAATGTTTAGCAATTCATTACCGTTCTTGATCTATTTGGGAAAAACGTTTAAGGGGCTGACCCTTTATCTCCTTATCGGGGCCATTTAACAGAATTCTGATGTTGAATATTGTTTAGAATATCATTCTTAGCATCGTATCCTCTATTTTACTTTACAAAGTATTTGTCCTTTTTGAGATATGTGATAAAAGCTTTGAACCTCTAGCCCCTTTAAATCCCTAATGACGTAATGCATGAGAACAATTATAACATATCACAAACTATTATTCAATAAAAAGATATGGAAGAGAGACTTTATAGCCCTTTTGACCTCTAATTTGAGGAGCCATTACCTTTCATGATATTAAATGAAAGGTCTTTAGATATTAAGCACATTTTGTTCAAGAAGTGTTTAAAAATTGGTTACCGTTCTTGAACTATTTGGGAAAGAACGTTTCAAGGGCCAACCCCTTTTCTCCTTGTCGGGGCTATTTAACGAAATTCTGATCGTTGAATATTGCTTAGAATATTACTCTTAGCATCTTCTTCTCTAAATTGCTTTTAACAATATTTGTCCTTTTAGGGATATAAACATTCAAAGTTTTAGACTACTGACCCCTAATGACGTAAAGCTTGAGAATTTCTTTTTTGAAAATTCTTTACAAACATAGAGGACACCCTGAAACATTTCATTGGAAAACAAGAGGCCCATGGGCCATATTGCTCATCTGAGGAATAATCCGCTTAATGGAGTCATAATACAAACTATCTGGACAATGTAGTATAATACATGTAGATCCTGTATAAATAAAATAAAAATCCATTTATTTCACCTCGGATATTCTTATCTTATCAAGTCCCTTTCCTAACAGGATGTTTTTATAGTCATATTACTTGTTGAGCATTGCAGTTCTCAAAAAGATCCTAAACAATTGTTTATATATGGGATATAAACCTACATCAAACTCTGAACCCCTTGTGAGGCCCAAGGTTCGTCCAGGGGAAAAGTTCTAAAAAATTTTTTAAAGAATCAGCCATGTGTCAAATTGCTTGCATATGAATACAGTCAGGTCAAGCATATTTTTTACAACATACACCATAGCATAGCAGAGCATTGGAATCTGTTAGCAAAGCATTGGAATCTCATACCACAGCATACAATCTCTTAGATTCTCATTCGTCATATCATACCATAGCATACCATAGCATAGAATAAAACATGATTTTACTCGGTTTCAAATAATTTTATTTTAAGAAATAAATGTTCACATTGCAGATTATACTCTGTCCCAAGATATCCTGGATTCACATTTTGCTTAATTACTCGATATTTATAAATACCTCAGGGTTCAAACGATGTTTATTCAAAAGTATGAAAAATTTCCAAGATATTTCCGTTGAAACGCCCCCTCTAGCTAATCATGTTTCAATACACGGCTAAAAAATGTAATGTCTACGGGGATTTTGTATTGAAGCAGATCCGGATGATAACTTTGTAAAATTGCGCGAAGTATCCCGAGTGACTTCCGAATGGAGAAAAGATGTAAAAATTCCCCATTATAAATATCCGTAAGAAATCTGTTATCGTTCCTGTGAACTTTTATGAGTGAAAAATGATAATGTGTCAATGAAGATATCTTGGAAATTTTCCCTTTCATCGATTTCAATTGCACTTCTTTCACAGGTATGTGTATTTTTATTCTAAATCGGCCAAATGTGCTGCATAAATATCTTGGGACAGACTATAGTGCTAATTTTTGGCTTCTTATCATTTTACTTCGAAATGTGTGGAACTCTTCTGTGGATGGAGGCGTTTTTGTTCAAATCGCATAGCATACCATAGCAAAGCAAAGCATACCATATCATTAAGCCCTACATTTCAATTTCTCATAGCATAGCATACAAATCTCATAGCATTGCAGTGAAATCTCATAACATATCATTAAAATCGTATACTATAGCATAGCAAAAAATTGTAAAAGATATGCATGAAATGACTGTAAAACCATATATTATAAAATTTCAGTTTTTGTGAATAATTAAAATATTTTCCTTTGTAAAATTGGATTCCCAATGTGGTCCCACCCTACTCCTTAAGATTTTGATTTGAAAGAATTGGAATCTACATTATCTAAAGTTGCTTTCAGTAAAGTAACCTTTCTAGGCAAATGGTTTTTAGAAAAGGATTTTTAAAAATATTTTTCTCTTTATATTCCTAGGAAAATTATTGTACACCCCCACCCACCACATTGTGACCCAATCCTAAGCCCCAGGGATCATGATTTGAACAAACTTGAATCGTCCCTACCTGAGGATGCTTCCACACAAGTTTCAGCTTTCCTGGCTGATTAGTTTCTGAGAAAAAGATTTTTAAAGATTTACTCCATTTATTCCTATGCATAAGTTCGACCCTCCCCCCCCCCCCCCCCCCCCCCCACCGTGACCCCACACATGATTTTCACAACTTTGAAACTATACTACCTGAGGATGATTCCACACTAATTTCAGCTTTCCTGGCTGACTAGTTGATGAGAAGAATATTTTGAAAGATTTACACTACATATTTCTATGTAAAAGTTTGCCCCCCCCCTACCCATTATGGCCCCACCCTAACCCCTGTGGTCATGATTTGAACAAACTTGAATCTTTTCTACATGAGGATGCTTCCACACAAGTTTCAGCTTTCCTGGCCGATTAGTTTCTGAGAAGAAGATTTTGAAAGATTTACACTTTATATTCCTATGTAAAAGTTCGACCCCACATTGTTTCCTCACCCTACCACCGGGACACTTTCTCATGGCGGGGGCACAATCCGCACAACAACAAAGATGTCCGCACGGCAACATGGCGATGGAAGCATTATTCCCCATACAGATTTTACACATCCTCAGGTCTCTCAGTTTTCTGTTCGCCTCCATTAATGAACGAGTATCTATAAAATACAAAATAATTATTTGAATATTTCCTTGTAATTTTTATGCCAGAACACAAATATAAGTCAGAAAATAATTGTTTTTGAAATTTTTTAGCATTTTTAACAAAATTTTCAACAGAAACCATATGTATATTGTATACATAATTTTTTTCATTATAAGGCACCAGTTATGTAAAAAACATACCTTCAAGAGACATTGCAGGTGCCAGTGCATCATTCAGAGAGTCAAATTTTTCTTCTGTGGTAGATATTGCAGCATCTAAAACACAAAAAATCACAAAATATTAGGACTTTTCTAAGTAAAATGACTCAATTCAAATTTTTAAACAGAATGTTAATATGAACAATAGAATAGTAACATAAAAAATTACTTTTGTCTTGATTTTTGTGTGTTTTCTCCTGGGCCCCAGATTCTGATGTTTCCTGTGGGGAGGGCTGAATTGCTACCTCAAATTGACCACCCTGAGATACATCAGGTGTATTGTGATCAACAATGGGATTTCTAGATTGATTTTCATTGGTTGGTCTCGAGCTGTAAATTGGAGGGGGGATGTCCAGTCCATTATTTCTATCTTCTTTACTCAAAATGACCTCCAAAAGATCCATTCCAGTGATGTCTTCTGGATCTGAAAGAAACCAGTAAATGTTAACATCATGGTACAAGTATATATTTGTGCTGCTATTTTTCACACTTTTTTCAAAGTTAATTTTGTTATCTTGTTATCTCTCTCTCTCTCTCTCTCTCTCTCTCTCTCTCTCTCTCTCTCTCTCTCTCTCTCTCTCTCTCTCTCAGCACCTGTTCATGTCTCTCCCATTCTTTTTCCCTTTTTAATTTTTCCATTAAGTTCCTAAAAATGATTTACAGCTTTTGATTTTTTAATTAATCTTAGAGTGAGTGGTTGTCTAGTAATTTAACATTTATTAATTACCTTTTGTCCCTCTCAACTGGTTAAATGCTTCTCTAATTTCACTCTCAGGGTAACCCATTTCTTGGACACTTTGAAAAGATGGAAATGTTGAGATATCAGATTGTCTTGATCCACTTGATAATCCTCCATTCTGCTTGACTAAGCTGCTCTGCTCGACTGATGATGCAGCAGTAGCTCCCTCTCCCATCGCCTCAAGAGCTTCCTGTGAAGAAACAATAAATAGCCATCAATACACAATAATATAATAATTTATTGTATTACTCCAAATAAAGCTAGGTTTAATTACTCGTTTAGTAAAATTTTTTAAAGTAAACAAAATCAAAATTTCATGGAATAATACGATATTCAAAGTGTTTACTTAGTCCTTTAATTGCTCTAAATGTGGTTTAAAATGAAAAAAAAATTAATAAAGAAAATCAACTTACAAGCTCTTGGTGCCTAATTTGCACCAATGCGACAAACTCATCTCCTTTGTTCTGTCTTACAAAGGCGCACTTTGGAAACCATCTGGCATGTTCTGTCCAAGGATCATCTCCGGGCTCCCAATTACGTAATCCTCCCCCGCAGAAGAAACAGCGAGTGTAATCCCCGTAACCCGCATAGAAAAATCCTGCCAGTGCTAAAACTTGTGGAGTTTGCATCAAGCTCGTTGGCCAATCTTTAAATGAGCTGACCCTCGTTGCCAGAACAGCGTATGCGGGATATTTTGCACGGTCAAAATTGATTCCCAGAGGATCTAAATTTCGTAAAAATGCATTGATCTGTTCTTGAATGGCTCTTGACCTTCTGTGATTTGGGTTTGAGTGACTCTCAGTACTTTGATTATTCTGTGAAGACAATGTTTCACTCCTCTCTGTGTTTCTATTGGATGTTGGGACTAAGTGATCATGGTCAAGTGTTGCTGACCTAGGTACATTTTCAGAGGCTTGTTCAACAGTTGGTTCTGCTTCAGTTTCTCCCGATTGTCTTCCATTTTCTGTAGTTTGTGGATCAGATAGATTTTGTGGTCTACTCCTTTGTGAAGATTCAATAACTTGCTCTGAATTTGAATGCTGATGGTTTCTTTCAATTTCTGAGGTTTCAATGACTTGTTCTGTGTTGGGACATTGGTGGTTTCCATTATGACTGTTCAGTCTCCCTCCTACCGGGACATTCACACTATGCTCATTCAGTAAGGGACATTGTGGGGCCATTTGCTGGTGAATTTCTCTGGGTACATCTCCATCTCTCCATCCCCTTTTCTCCATTTTACATGCAAAGCAAATGACAAGGTCATCCTCTCCCTCGCCTATATAATAGAACCCCTCTTTGGCAAGCTTGATTGCTGAAACAGACCTTAAGATAGGGAAATTTTTAAACGTCTCCAGACGAACTAGTTCTAAGTTCATGGAGTGTAGCCCTTCGGACCTTGATAATGATTCATTTGACCTTGACCTTGATCTAGAATCTTCCTCGGATCGATGATTGGTTGATTGCCGAGTACCGCTGGACAATTCTTTCGCCACAAACTCATCAAGGTTTCTGGAGGTTGCTATGAGTGGATGCAGTGCCACATTTTTTCTCTCATTTGAGTCACTGTTAAAATAATCCCTGTACATGAAACTGTCCAGTAACATTTCACTTTCTGCAGCCTTTGTTTTAACTTTTTCTAAGGTTCTTTCTGACATATCATCTTTCACAACAGCTCTAAAGCCACAAAAATCTGTTGTTGGTTTTCTCCTCTTGATTTCCACTTTGCTTCGACCTTTTAACAAAGCATGGATCAAAACTACCATTGTTTGTAAGAAATATAAAACAATATTTGCATTTGTTTCTTTTGAATATTTGATGAGTTCTTTCTCCATACCCTGGGTTCTTAGTGGTTTACAATGCTGGCATAATACTCGATTAGTACTAGTCCTTCTATTCACAATTTTCTTTCGTCTTTTGAATGTTATATGCTTTCTTCCAATGACAGATGTTTTAAAATTTTTACTTTGAAAACAAGTTCTCCTCACTTCCTTGACTTCATTTGATATCTGTGCTGGCCGTTTGTTCCTGTTTCGCAGATATTCCATTAAGGTGATTTCTTCAGGCATCTTTGAGATATCTGATCCATCATTTTCTAACAGACGAAATGCCCCCCATTTTTCTTTTTCAGCTTGAGGCCAGCTAATGCTTCTCTCCAAACCAGGTTTGTTCATGGTATTCATTGTATTCTGTTTTGAAAAAATATATTGAAAATATATATTTAATTCAAATTATCATTTTAAATTATATTCATTATTAGTACTTATATATAGTACGAATATATATATATATATATATATATATATATATATATATATATATATATATATATATATATATATATTTATATATATATATATAATATATATATATATATATATATATATATATATATATATATATATATATATATATATATATATATATATGTTACCCCCAAAACACTGTTAGGCAACAATTAATTTTTGAAAAAAAATGTGTGTAAAATCATACGGAATTTTATTGCTTATTTCGATAGGATGTCAAAATTTGAAGGTGTCATATATACCACCTTAAATTTATACTTTACGCTAATATAAACTGATATTTTTTTTTTGGAATATGCAAAAATTGAGGGAGAAAGAGAAACATGTAAGTTCATTCTCTTTTTATAGGTCACATGGGTTCGTCATGATACTTTTGTTTTCTTACTTTTTGACCACCTTATACAGTTAGTACGTATATATAATTACCTATTAATAATTATTATATATTAATGTAAAATAGTTGTCAAAGAGTAAGAGGATCGTAACAAGTCGTAACAAACATTTTACAAAGCAAGGCATGGAATGCTCTAATACTGTATACATTACCTCAACTGGCGACTGGCGTACGTTTTAAACTACAAAACGTGGAAACTACCTACTTATATATGTACAAGCAAAATCTAAATATAGCATATGCATGTGGAATACTCCAGAAAAATCTAGAGGGGGCAAAATTAACAATAATTTCGTAGTAAATATTTAGCTGCTGGTCGTCCATTGCATTTTTTTTTTAGACCGGGGTCTACAGATCTGAAGCTAACTGAATACAGTAGGCCTACATGCAGCAAACAGATGAATTTATTGGAATCGCCAGTCTACACACATACATGATATTTGTACAATATCTAAAATTACTGGGGCACGGTAGCGAATTTTCTTTCAAATTTATTTTTTCAATTTAGTATTTTATAAAATCTCACAGTTTATTCGTATACATGTATGTATGCAATGCTTGTGCCATGTTTTGTGGAATAATTAACTCCAGAAACTTTTAATTCATGTTCATAATAAACCTGCAAATAGCAAAATCTAAATGAAATCGTTTAAAGATTTTACAAATACATGCATTTATGAGTTAATATGTAAATAAAAACATGGCACAAGCTTTTTTTACATGTACATAACGAAGAATGCCTACATGTTGTTCTAGCTATATAACTCGCTCATAATTAACTTAATAAAAACTGACATTTATATAGCTTATAAACCATTATGAACGTTGTAAACATTAAACATCGTGACCATATGCATGCTTCTATAAAACGCAGTTCACTGACCGTCATAAGTTAACTTTCAGATAATTAAGTCAGGGCAAATAAACAATCGATATACTATTATAGAGCACGATAATACATGTATTTACTACGCATTTACTTGACAACGTACAAATGGTATTATAGAGTATATTACATACACTGTACCGTTCTCCAAATTCATTGCCATACACAACAACAGTCACGTGCAGTGTGCGTTTACTCTTCAACAACATTTCCTTATATATACATGTACATGTATAAGGATATGGGACTGTCAGACAGCTCAAAATCCATTGAAATATATTTATCAATGGATTTGTCAGTCATTGGTTGACTGCATGGGAAAATCATAATTAAAAACCCCACTTGTTTCTGCGATTAATTTTACCCAACAGTACGCATTTATTTACTATTACATGTAAACAATATAATAAAGTTACTATATTGGGTACCTTTATCGCAGGTACGATAAACTATTTGTGACTTAAACTAATTGGGGGGGGGGGGGTAAGAACCGATTGGTTTAACTATTCACCAAACTGTATGGGGAAATTAAGACACCATTCAAAACATTACTTACTACTTATGGTTTTGCTGACCCAAAAAAACTAATTCCACAGCCATGCAAATGAAAATATTGATAAATTTGGCCATTTTGAGCTGAAAATATACCCCTCCTTTGAAATTTTGACAACCCCAAATTCTCACTAAACTCACGCAGATCTGTAGTTCAGTTTCGATTTAAAGATAGAACAAGGGAATACCAATATATGTTATAAACATACCTTTAATAGTGTGTTTCCTCAATAATAAGCAAGTTGTTATATTAAGTGTGAATATATGAACTAATCAAACAATTTCTAGAAGTGTTTAGTTTATTTTAGGACCTTTAATATTATTATCAATCCATACAGTATTTCGCAATATTTAGTATCAATCGGACCTCCTCGGGAGCCTTGCATGGTGATTGCAGAGCGTGCGAGAGGAGTTCCCGGGCATTGATTGTTTACAAACAAAACATTCAAAGACTCATATATCCGTGCCAACGAGAGATACATATTCATGTTAGTTGTAGAACTTGTTTATCAATCGTTGTAAGATAAATAAAGTTCAGTTTAAAATGATAAATAAATGAGTCATATAATGTTGACCTAGCTACACGTACGTGTATATTAGAGACGATTATATATAATTACCTGATTTGAAAGGAGTACTGTAGTAAAAATCAGATCCACACACAGAAGACGAACACATATATAACTGGGAAATGTATGTATTTTGGATTAAACATGTATGTGTATAATATATATACCCCCCACTGATATGATTTGTATTTTTATCATGAACATTGCACAAGAACTTGGAAATCTAGATGACGTAACATTTTGATAGATATTTTCCTTTATATATACCTAGTTACTGACACGGTATCGTCTTAGACTGGCAATGCCTGTCTGATATGCGCGATAAACTTTCGTACGATAGAGACAGAGGACCAGTCTAGGTATCGTCTGAGACGTCCCATTTATTTTCCTCGCGCGTATCGAAAAAAAAAATATTATTCGTGAAGAAATAGCTAGAAGTCCTTTATGCATATGTTGTAACAAGTGCCTAATATGGCACAGTTTCTTAAGGTAACGAATCATGGCCCGGACCTCCGAGGATATACAGAATCGTCGAAAAACTGGTGGTGGTGTCTCGGTCTAGCTGCTACAGGGTAATACTATATATAATTATATGTATACATGTTAAAAATGAGTATGTACGTATTATTTTATCTATACTATGATAAGTATTTATTTAGTAACATATACAATGTACTACATGTAGTATAAAATTTACATTTCCAATGTTTTTCTGATGACACTATACGTACGAATCTATTTTGTAACGTATTTTCTTTTAATACATTTATTTATCAATTAATATTTCAATATTTAATCGTACAATGGCTGAAAATTATGTAAATATAAGTAATCATTTTTTGAATATCATGAGGTGATAAATGTGAAAAAATGTGATCAAATCTATTATGAAGCCCTTCGGGCTTTATTGGATTAGATCACCCCGCCCGTATTTGATCACCTCACAATACTCAAAGAATGATTCCATTTTCCTTGGATATACATATAGCAAACACATCGTAATATAAAAATTAAAACATTATTTAAATAACAATTTCATGAGACTATTTTTGAAATATCGCTAATAAATTGAAATCGGCCCTTTCACTTTATGTCTTGCCCCTCCATTTTGCAAAACGATCGACGCAACTTGCCTGAGATTGAGGTTTGTGGTATAGTTATATTCTTCAATATCAATAATGTCATCCATCCTAACAACGCGCTAGGGGTCCTGGATCGCGGTCGAGGGCCAATGAAAAATTTTTGAGACCCCCACGCTCTGAGCATGGACGTCATTAATAAAACAACAGAAATGTATAGACAGAAATATGACTCAATTCATTTTAAGGAATGTCTGACCTAAAATCTGATAAATTAAAGGAATGTATCGTTTACCCGAAGATTAAAAAAATACAATTTGTCGGAAAAAGCTGGAAATCCTGTATACTGTCCATCTTTAATAAGAAAATCCAAACAGCAATAAAAAGTATAAGGGAATAAACTTAATTAAGATAAGGAGCAGGAAACAGCATATCAGTCAAGCTAGTAGCTCTGTAAAGTAGGTCGACCCCCCCCCCCCCCCCCGAAAACGGTACATTGTATCACACTCTGTGCTTTATGAAATGACAACGTCTAGAGAACTAATACTCACAGGTTACAGGTATAGTTGTCGAAAGCCTTTTGAAGAGTCCAATTTACAGATATGTAAACCATAGTTTTATAGCTGTCAAGTTGATTTGACCATGCAGTTAGGACCTGATACAATCATCAAATTTAGACCTCCTTTCACGAGCGATAACCATAGGTAACAGAGAGCGAGATGAAAGGTCTAATTTTGATTAGATTGGACCTAATAGATCATTCATCATCATGAGGTACTATAGTCTCAGATGACCCCGTGAAAGATGGATAGAGGTGAGTACCTTTTAGTACGTAGCACCTAGAGATATATGAAGAAATATAACATTGATAAATAATCGGAGACCAATTTGAAGTTAGATAAAATGAAGACACATGTAATAGTTACCATATAAGACTAAAATGAATTTTTAGAAGTACTGTGATACGAATTGTAAGAATATTCTCACAATCACAAAATGAACCTTAACATTTTCAAATGAATAAAGAGTTGGCATACGATCGATAAACGTAAGTCGGTGTTTCGTAAGTTAATAATGACAGTAACCAGCAATTATCGAAACGAGATTGATACCAGTTTCTAAAAATATGATTAATTTGTTTTACATTTAGTTACGTGGTGCTTTCAGTTTCTGTAATTTTCTAAAAATTCGTAAATGATTGCGTGCAAAATGAGAAACATTAATTCATAAGCTGATACAGGGAAGTAAATCCGAGCGAGTTACATGTATTTTACATGTACATCAAGAGACATATGTATTGTTGTATTGTGCTAACACTGAATATCCATTGTTTTAGTTTCGTTTAAGTTTTTGACAAAGCTGATTTTCTACACGAATTATACATGTATATATACGTAATGTATTTAAACATAATGAATTGCAAAACAATCAATAATTTGCATGTCTCAGCACACTTAGATAAATTTGTTGCTTCTAACGGAAGACTGTTATTCACGATTCGGAACCTAATATTGCAAGAACTCTCGGAAATTACATGTACATATTTACGCCTCTTGTATTTCTCAATTCTGATTTGCTGATCAGTGTACTGAGGTTTTAAAAAATCTATTTTTAGAGAAGGAATTTCCCTTCATAAATGAGAATCGAAATGCTTTAATATTGTAAATATAAATGACTATTTTGTAAGATCAGATTGAAAAATTTATAAAGAAAAATATCTTACATGGTCCTCATCTTCTGAATGTCAATCCATTTACTGACATTCATGTCGCCTGCCAGTTTATATACATGTATTGCCTTCCATTAGATATGTGGAAGTAGGAGTTGGAAGAATGTCCCACATACATTTAAATGTCAAAACATGGGTTTGGTTTATCAATATATAATACATGTACCCACATAATTTTGATGATTCGCACCCACATGGCCACTACCAGTTTCTTTCATTACAAAGAATGGGATTTTAGGTTAGGACCGTAAATTCTTAATTTCTTTAAAAAATGTCAAATAAAAAGATAATAGATCTAGACCAAATGGCGACCGCTATTAAGATGAATGACTGTACAGACACAACTGAACGTTAATATCCATGTAGAGGAAATATTTATATAGGATACGTTTTGAACTGACAATACACGTTTTGATGTTTTCGAGAGAAATATATATTGATATAATTTTTAAAGATCGAATGAAATAACCAGTCGGAAATGGGAAGAGATTTAAAAACTGATAGAGGAAATTCGAACTGGGATATTTCTAAAAATTGTTACCAAAAACCTCATTCTATTTTCTGTTCGGATTACCGCATTACGGAAAAAGAAGTTCTTGACTCTATTTCACTATTAAAATAAAAAAATGCTCTTGGGCCAGATAAAATACAGTCGGAACACCTAATACATGGAAAAGATGTTTTGTCTAAATACTTATGTGTCTTATTTAATATATTTTAAACTTTAAAACTTTAATAGTATATGAAATCTAGGCCAGATTCCTTCTGGTTGGAAACAAGGTTTTATTGTCCCAATATATAAAGGTGGAAATAAACCAAAAACATCTCCGGATAGCTACCGACCCATTTCATTACTATCGACATTATTTAAAGTGTTCGAAAAAAGGATTATGGACAACTTATCTAACGAAGAAGAATTATTTCCTAACCCCCCCCCCCCCCCCCCCCCCCCAGTGTGGCGAGCTTTTCTTTGCTTTCTTAAATCCTTTCTTGAATGAAAACTCCTTGTTCTCTTTTCACATTTAATAAACATATAAAGATAAGTCAACAATACAACAGAAGATTAGACTGAAAACAATAGTATGAATAACTTACCACATTGTTAAAAATAATTCACACACAATACATTCAAACACATACTTCTACATACATACAAACATACATATGCTCACGCTGTACTCAATCTACCAAAAACACAGAAAAACAGATAACCTTAAATCAACCGCTCTTCTCTTGCACAAAATCCACCCACCTACCCCTATATCTACTTCCCAACTTAAGCCACACTCTTTATTTACTAAACTGTACTAATTTCTATCTCTACAACCCCTTCGAACCCTTGCTTCTTCTCTCCTCTCAATCTTCTCCTGTCACACTTGTCTTCTGCTTAACTCACTTCCTCTAGTTATGTACTGACCAAAAGTAAACACTCGGACGAAAACGGAAAATGGATTAAACATGAACAAAATACCTTGATCTGACAAAAACGGACATACATTAACATTATTAGGAAATTAATCAAACTTATAAAAACATAAAGGTAATCATAAACATCTTTGTTCACATTAGAGTTAAAAATATAATTAAAATTGTGATATATTCACAACACCCAGCAACAAGGCTTCCGTAAAGGCTTAAGTTCTATAACTTTCAAGACACAATAATTCACTACAAGGTTACTTCTATATACATTTTGCATTAATGACTTACTTAACGAACTGGAACGCATAAATGAGAACTTCGGTATTCATAAAATTAAATCGTCAACCCCAGCCCTTGCAGACTGCTAGAAAATGCCCATTTTTTTTTTATGTTAGATAATGCGTAAGGTATGATAGAACACTACTATTTATTTTTTTTCTCACGAGAAAATTATTTCGATTTTTTACGATTTTTTTTCTTACATAGAATTATATAGGGAAAACAATTACCGGTGTGATACCTTGAAAGTCTTACAAACAATATCTAACTTCTTATTTGGAAACTGCAGACATGTTCACGAAACTTCCCTAAGATATGACCTAAGTGTGTTCCTAAGATATAACTTAGTAAAAAAGTTAGGAACATCCTAAGATCAACTTAGGACACATCTTAAGATGTATCTTAGGAACGTCTTAAGTTAGGATATCCTAACCTTCTACAACCATTCTTATTTTTCACATTTATTCTTACAAATCGAATATGAGAGACTCGTGCAGGGATAAATAATCAAACATGTTGCCAAAGAAAATTATACATGTCGGTAGTTAACACAATAGGCCTAAAACAAGTAATTTTGATGTATGCATTTAAAAAAAAATACATTTGATTAAATATGATTCATTTAAAAAAATACTAAAAATAAAAAAACAAAACAAAACAAAATAAAAAATAAAAATATAACAACACCCCCAGAAATCGAAATAACTGCTTTTTTTTCCAAAAGAAAATAATAATTATGTATCAGGATAAAATTGGCTTACAAGCAAATAATTATTTAAACAACGCGTGCCCATTCTTTGAGTGTAAATTAAAATTGATAATCTTGTCATCACATGTTATTCATAAACACACGCTTTTCATAGAATTTAACGTTACATGTAGAAACATAACCAATTTCCCTTAAATCTGCAATATATAGACTACACAATGTTAAAGAAGAAAGAATATCTAGAAAATACATAAATACAGTTTATTTAACATTACCATTTTTTCAAAGATTATTTTTTCAAATTTTTAGCCAAAGACATTTGAATAATATTATCCAAAAGTAATCAAAACAATGAATGTAACTTACTAAGTGTACATTGTATATATTAGAAATAAGTGAATAATTTTCATTTGTCGAACAGAGACAGAATTTGAGAAAAAAAACCTCATATAGCAACGGGGAAGGGGGAGAGTTCGGGGTCCCTCTCCACATAATTTGATAAAACTACTGTACATGGTAGAATAAATGACTATGCCCCCCCCTTCTCCCGGATCAGGAATTTGATGTTTGTCGGAAATGCTGGAACTGTAGAAAATATTCCTTTATTCTACCGAAAAAGTTCAAAACAGCCCCAATATCCTAAAAAATCGTTATTCAAGTTTACAGCCCTAAGATGGTCTTAGGACAAGGTAAGTGATGTCCTAAAGTTAGGACAAAGTTATGGCGTTTCCTAAATTTAGGAGAGCTTTGAGAAACCGATGTATCCTAAGATGTACTTATGGCGCACCCACAGGTGCTTGTTGCTTGTTGACTAGACCCCCCCCCCCCCCCACTCTTTTTTATGTGCAGAGGGGGAAGGGGGTGTTTTTGAAAAATAATGTTTTTGGTAGTTTTTTTTTTTAATTATTCACTTGGATATATATTGTAACAGTTTTTAAAGATTATTTAGTAATATTGAAGTAAATCAAATGGGTAATTCAAAAAAATTCGGTCGCGGGGGGGGGGGGGGGGTGATCCCAGTCAACAAGCACCTGTGGGCGCACCATAGTCCTAAGATAGCTTTGTGAACATGCCTGCTGGTGTCTTTCCGAACAAAATTGCATGAAAAAAGTCATAAAGTCGGAAATCTTCCGTTACGAAAGTCGAACACAATCGATCACTTCATGATTCGGACTTTACAAGATTTATTATTCTCCATAATGGAACAGGTTTACCAGGAATCTGGAAATTTGCGTGGTCGGCACAACAAAGTAGTATGATCAAAGTTTTAACAAAACTTTGGACTATTACCCCAACAAAAATATAAGCACCTGCCAACTATGCAACACTCAATACACAGACATATTTAAGCATTTTCCAATTACACTGGAAAAAGATATATTCTATCCCATTTCTTACTACCAATAGTGCCAAGTTCAATGGCTACAATATCGAATCAATTATAAGATTTTAACAACAAATAGTATTATGTTAAAAATTGGGAAAGTTGATTCAAAATTTTGTAATCTATGTCATAATGAAGAGGAAACAATATGCCGCCTAATGTGAAATTGTCCAACTGTACAGCAGCTTCTTATGAATTTCATAAACTTATGTCAAACAAAAAATATAAATATTGAACTGAATCAAGATACCTTTATGTTTTGAGAATGCAAAACTAGAGAAAATATTAGACAGAGCAATGTTATATTAATGATAATTAAGCAATATATATACAGAGGCCGAAGCTTTAAAAGTAATTTATCAGTCCTTGGAGTATTATACGAGATAGACTCATATATTAAGGCAATAAAATACACTGCAAACGTGGAGAACAAAATGGATGAATCTAATAACACATGGGAAAGATGGCAGCCCTTGTTTACATACTTCTCTCTCTCTCTCTCTCTCTCTCTCTCTCTCTCTCTCTCTCTCTCTCTCTCTCTCTCTCTCTCTCCAGATAAGTTTTCAATTTATGTCATTTATCTAAAACTTTCATGTTTTTTGTCATCATAAATGTTGTACTTGTATGAAATAAATAAATGCATAATAAGAAAAAAATATTTAATCATGTTGCTTGTAGTTGCGCGTACTTTTCCACAAACAATGATCTGTTTTGATCTGGGCATTTGCGCCGAATTCTGCGCCTTTGAAGAGGAAGAATTTTACACATCTATTAGGTAAAACTCCAACCACCCCATTATCTGAACAAAACGAAAAAGAACTTATAATTTTTCTGTGAAAAATGTATCATTAAAGTGTTTGCAATCTATAAAAGAACAGTCGATAATACACAGTAGTCCTGTGTATATAAATACATTTTCATTTCTTGTAACCTTCTCATCAAATTTAATTAGCACGTCACTTTTCACGTTTCAATAATTATACTCACATTTTTACACTTGTTTGAATATGTATATATATTGTTGTATCTCTTTATAATTATTTCATATTTGTTGTATAATATACATGTTTGATTTTTTTCCATAATATACATTTCATGTACTCTCTGAAAAGAGGAATACAATATTGAATGAATGAATGAATGAATGACAGACAGATGTTGATACATTTATAAACGATCACTTATTATCATATAATATTCAAATTGAGATATAAGGGTTGAAACGAAATAATAGTCAACAAGTCTTGAATTTTGATAATTGAGTCCCGTCAATATCTTGTAAATCCTTTGCATTACATATGTATGCATTAAATATAAATTGGACATTTCAGTACTTCTCAAAGAGTAGTTAAACACTTTGGTTTTCAAGTAAGAATAATAATAGGAAACAATGTAAACGACTAAGTGTTGATTGCTATTAATTTCTGAAGAATCACTTTTTTCTGTTACACTTCAGATCTGTTTTTTTACCCCGCCCTTTAAATTAATCGATAACTTGTTTATCAACATGTTTCTGATATCATAACACTTTTTAACCTGTTGCATCAAACTTAGAAATATACGTATTATTTCAACAACAAGGAATGCAGAAAATCAAGGTCAAATACAGGTTTATTTGCCTTCATAATCTGTACTCAAAAGTACTCCCTAGAAAAATATCACATTAACAGTATAACCTTTATATCAATACTCTTTTGAGTATAATAACATCGTAATTTGCGTCGAGTTAACAAGATATCTATATTTGTTCTAAAGAGAATCATTTAATCTCGTAATTGTTTTCGGTACAATATCTTCCTAAATCTTTAATTTGTCTGACAGCCATTAAACCTGATACGCTTGCAGGACTAAGGTGATTCCTTTATTAGTATATCAAAAACACATTGAGGTACACGTTTAAAGTCTATGATAAAACTACTCGGGATTTAATTCTTTTGTCCGCTCATTATTTTGTGGTATTACACTAGATGTGTACACTTCGTCCCTTGTAACCTTTAATGAGTAAATGAACACTTTTAAGTGGTTTTAAAGTCATCCAAATGAAGAAAATGACTTGGATAAATTAATACCGATTGCCCCATGCCTAACTTTTAAATAGCAAGTCCTTTTAATTTTATTATATATCACTTCGAATCAGAGAGCTGATCCTCTTCCAATCCTCACAAAGGACGGGTAGGATGTAACATTCCATGTTAATCTTACATGTACTGTCAATCTTCCTCTTTTGCTAATGCACTAAGAGACCGCACCCCAAACCATTGTGAAATTCTTTACTTCCTTAGCTGTCTAACTGATATTGTAGAACAAGGGCGAGTCTCCGATTTGGCTGATAATCCTCCGCTATAAATAACTGAACGTGATATCCCGTCATTAATTGCATTTAAGGGTATTTTAAATGTGTTCCTTATTGACGCCTGTAGGTTAAATCACAACAATAAGAAACAAGTTGAATTCCTTCCTGTTTTATGTACAATTTATTTTTAGATTTAATCGAATATGGAGATATAAATAAAACACCAACTGCAAATTAAAAAAGTCGTATAATTGGTGTGTAGTCTATCATTATTTACCTTGCCTTTTTATATCAAGATCACCTTATTCATTTTTTTTTAAATCAGTTAAGGATTATGTTTACTCAGGGGCGAAAAAATTCCACTAATAGGAACGAATAACTCCTTATTGTACATTGTAGCCCTATTATTGTGGTGCTATTTTTCACTTTCAAATAATTAAGTCAATGACCTACTTTTTATGCTAGTGACCTCTGAACGTTTATTGAAAAATTTGTCAAAATTGTCCACCCTTACCAAGGTTTTCTTTATTTTGAAATTATTAGAAATAATAAAACAATTTGTTGGTCTGAAAATGAAAAAAAAACGAATATCTTTACTAATTTGATATTTCAATGAATCGTTTTAAGCTCATAATATGAGCTTAAATATAATCAAATATAAATATAATTCGACTAAATTAAGTTCAAAATATTATTTTGTACTTAATTTAGTACGTAATTTCCTCTATCAATTTTCAAAATTTCACCCATTTTGATCGAGTATTACAAAAAACTGACTGATAGGAGCTCCAACCATTGATTGCCTAAAACAATTTTTATTGTCGGTATTCTGTTGACATTAACATTATATAAGGTTAATGATCAAATTTTCGAGATATTCTATCTGAAATTAATTTTATGTATTTTTTAGATTTTTCCCTTTACGTGCCAGCCAGTGATAAGAAATTATACACAAGATAATACAACCATAACATATGTTAAATGACATGAAAAAACACATAGAAACTTAACTTTTGCAATTACATTGCTATACAAAGTTTTTAAGAGAAAAATAAGAAAATGAAAAATTTAGTCCGAATTTCCTCTGTTTCAAAATAAATCTACCTTTCTCGTAGCATATCTTCATCAAATGAACAAAACATGGATATTAATATCGATTTTTGTTTATAACATTGTTATTTTGTGTTTTTAAAACAATTTTTGACTTCAGGTATTGAACTTTGTAAAAATATTTTTTGAAATCTCAAGCCCTGAGTAAACGTAATCCTTAAGTTTAGTTTAAGTTATTAAATCAGATTGGTGTAGATAAATAACTTGAATTGAGGCACCAGCTATTCATTTTAAGGATTAAACCGGTACTTCAAATATCACCAATCCTACAAATATGACACCCAGATAAGATTACTTACATGTATATGTGCTCAATTGCACTTCCAACATTGTTTAATAATGATTATCTCAAAAACTAAATACGTAACAACATGCAAAACTACCGGACTAAAGTGCATTCATTTTTCTGTAAAATATTTTTAATGCACGTAACTATAACTTGATGCTGTAGTGTTAACTTTACTTATCCTCTCTTTTAAGACGTCCTTTTGAAGTTATCTTACAGGTCTTGTTTTTATATGACAATTGTTATTTACTCTGATTGACAAATAATGGTTTTTTATTACACGGCTACAATTTTTTTTATTGTCAATATAGTCGTATTCTTTCTATATTTGATATAACATAAATATACTTTTTATCTAATCTTAAAAATAATGTATAATTATTACTTAGATATTGGAAGGAATACGAATTTGGAGTCTAATGAAACAAAGTAAGAAACGATCAAAATAAAATTATGAAAAACGCCGAATTTGTTTAAACATTTTATTTCTTATTTGTTATAGAAAATAAGTAAACAACAAATGAAATTTGCAAAATTTACAAATTATGCTTATTTATCATAACAGAGTAAAATTAGAACTTTAAAAAAGCATTGCTATGGAAATTTCAATTCGTTTTACATTTATATCAAATCCAATTTTTTTTAGTATTTTTAAGTCCAGCACTGGTTTCCTTTCACAGAAATCTGAAATGAAAAGTAAATGTATAGCTTATAAATAACTGTGAACATGTATCTGAATTTTGCCCACAACTCTAGCGAGTATTGGTTTGGTGTCACATGGTACATCATTTAATCATTTGTCGAATCTAGGTCAGACCGTGCCATTTAATCAGTCATCAAATCTTTACAATCTGTTATTGCATTGCACTTCCTACGTTTACAGTGCATACTGGGCTTGTAAGATATTCAATAGCCACACATTGTATGCATGTCGTACCAGCCTTTTGTTGAACACTTCAAACACTGATCCAACAAGATACTATGATTTGGCTCATCTGGTTCTTATGCACTGTAGACGGATGTACAGTGTATCAGGAGAGTATTTTTATTAATATATGATAACATATCATAATAATATCTCCTTTGTTTTATATCGCGTTTACATAATAATTAATTTGGTAATGAAACTTCAAAAATGACATACCTGAAGATGAAATGAAACTTTCGATTAACAAAACAATAGCTAATATATAGCTGTTACTGGTAATGTTCACGACTTCCCCAGTCAAGCACATCTAGCATTTAAAGCAGTGTCCCGGCAACCTCCATTGTAACAGGTAACGATAGCAAAATGTATTTTCAAAAAGGGATTGGTAATAGGTAAGCGTGATAATCCTTAAATCTGTGATGATTTCCAGAGACCTTGTTTCTGATTACTTCCCAGTTGTAATATGATGTGGCCTTTGTGTTTACTGTATTTCCATGAATTTCTTGATCGTGACAGTACCAGAAAAACTAATATAATTGAGACATTTCTTGGAAATCTATCAAATCATCACCTTTAATGAACCAGAGAGGCAGCTCATTTGGCTTAGTTAGAATTGTGATGTTGTAAAATGATATCTTTTTGCAATTTAATCTTGGAAAGTTGAATTACTTGAATGCATTTTGAGGTGAGATATTTATTCGCATATTTCTACTGAAATGACATTTTAAATATTTTGTTTACAGTTTCAGTATGATTATTTAAATCAACATATTTTTACAAACATACACAAGAAGTAAATTATATATTTTTTGTGTGTATGTTTATTACAACACTCATTGAAGTATAAATTTTAGATATATTATTGACGACTGTATTTCACATGAGGCACACTTAGCTGCACATGTTTGTTCTTATTTGCCAAAGTGTCATGACGTGTATTTAAGTGCAAATTTCAAAATTCCCACTGGATGAAATATCTGGTTTCAGCACTGCGGAAACCCTTTGGAAACTTTGCGGAAACTTAAGGTTACTTTAAGTTTCCGACAGGTTTCAGCACGGAAACTTCAAGTTTCATTAAGTTTCCGCAGTGCTGAAGCTTAGGCTGTCCACGAATCCAAATGGTTTCCGCAACGGAAACTTACTGAAACTTGAAGTTTCTGCATAGTTTCAACTTCCATATACGATTGGATACATATTGTATACAAATGGTTTCCGCAACAGAAACTTACTGAAACTTGAAGTTTCTGCATAGTTTTTACCTCCATAAACTGTTTGAATACATATTGTTTACAAATGGTTTCCGCAACTGAAACTTACTGAAACTTTATTTTTTTTTTGCTTTCAAAAAACTCGGTTTCTAATACATGTAAAAACAACACAATTTCAAACAGTTCCAAATTTATTTTGATCACAAAACTTAAAATGTATTCAATAATAAATAAAATACAGCCAAGATACAATAATGGAAAAACATTCGTATGGAAATTCCCTTATCAGGAACATTTATTTAAAAAATGATAAAATTGCACATCAAAAAAACTTCCCATAAAAATTTATACTTTTGTACTCATACTTGTTTTCTTCTTGATCATATGCATACCAAACCTCCCTGAATAATGCAAAAGATGTTAGTTTTTTAAAAATATGAATGCAATTTACAAAATAACTACATGAATTAACAAAAAAAAACCTTCACTGTTACATGAACATGGTACACTTGTCTCAATTTGTCTTGAACTACAATGAATATGTACACCATAAAATATTTTTCTAGAGGCTAAAGTGTCCATCTTTTGTGAAAAACATACACTAAAAGATAGTAATTGACTATAGAGTTATGACCCAGATATGATTTGAATATGTATGTCCATAAATTCCAAAATGAGGCTAGAGTGACCTACTTTCGAGTTGGGACAAATCTTTTCTTTGTTATTTATATAATCTAATGTCTTACATTAGAACAGGATTTGACAGCATATTATTAGATATTCCAGAAAGTCCAAAGTGAACTTCTAATTTTCCCCATGATGTACCAACTGATCAGATTTGATTGTCATAAACTTATCAGTATTTAAACGATGACCCAGAGTGAGATATGAAAAGCTTGCGGACGGATGGAAAGCTATTAAACAATGGAGCAAGTCCGTCAAATCATGTGCAAAAATATGATATACACATTTATATAATTATGCAACACTCTTCATTCCTGATGAATATTGTTCTTTACACACAGTTTACCTTCCTACAATTCACTATTTTACCTACATTGGTATTTTTAAGTCCAAGTAAAAAATACATTGTTTATATATGTCTAATGTTACTACATGTACTTGCTTATTGTAGCCTGAATGTATAAAATACAAACTGTCACTCGGATCATTCACTATACGCTTCTCAGCAATACCAGTATTTTACTTATGATATAAAAGCTAATTCCAATATTAGTTACATAACACATAAAAAAACCCACATGGAAATGCTATTGTTAACAACTTTCAGTGCAAGTAATTTTGTTAAATAAAAATTGTAATAAATGGGGTACATGTTATCTTTATATATTTTCATATTCGACATAATTGAATGTTGTTTGGTGTATTTTTGATACATACATTTCTCTCCTAATGCAGTGTTTTTACATGTATTAAGATGGTTTCTGAATTATTCATATATTGCTGCAAATAAGAACTTAATTATCAATAAATGTAAACACAGAAAATAAAAAAAACCCACAATGTACTAAATATCTAGATATTTATATCTGATTCAGGATTTATATTATGATTTTTCAAATTGCCAATTTTCAGCTTATCACAAAAAATGTGTTAGTTTTTTTATTTCTAATTACCCTTGTTTCATTGTTCGAAGAAATAATATGGTACACAAGTAAATCTTTATTGCAAAAATATGAAATTAATAGTATGGTGAGATTTTTAGGTAAGTGAATCGTATATCTTGTTTTATATGGCATCGTTTTCAAAATTGTATATTTATAAATCACGTTGCAAAATAAAAAGTGGAAAAATTAGCACGCAGTGAATGATAATATATACATAAGGTTAGTTCAAGCTCCATTTCACATTTTCCAAAGTAACCAGCAAAGATACTGACTTTGTTCTGGTTGTGAAGCCATTTCATTTAAAAAAAAAAATGTATACATCATTAAACCTCGCGTTTCGTAAAAAATGTGCTTAATTAAAAAACATGAATATGAATATGCGTGACTTTAAAACAAAATTGTTAATACTAACTTTACACATGCCTTTAATACATAATAAATTATAACACCCCTTACACATGATTTAGAACCCCATCAATCGAAGTAAAACATTTCAGTTTCTCATCATATCATTGCACCCTGTCTCTCGTTTGATATCTAGATGTAGAAATATATGATTATATTTGATTGAGTCCATGAGAAAAGGGTGCTTATGATATTTTTTGCTTATTTTGAGATTTTTACAGAATTGAATAAAACACATCTCAGAGTTTTCAAATCTGAAATTTTATGGCTTAAAAACCAGTTCTAAGTTGAGGTTTTCTCCGTTTTTAATAAAGCTATTTCAACAGGATAAAAATGTGACGTCGTGTTATGAACATGCAACATCAAAACAATTTCAATGTAAACGTGACCGTGACTTTGAAACGTAATAAATGTAAACTACAGCACTCTGTAATTTGTTTTAATTATGGACTTCTTTGTAGTTCGATATGTGGTTATAAGGACCCATGTCAAGTGATGTTGACCGAGACGATATAGACTGAGCTGGCGAAGCCGATATCACTTTTCTGTGTCTTCGGGCGAAATCACTCGACATTGGCCCTAATAGCCTCATATTATTGTACAATGATGTCCATAATAGATAAATTATATAATCATCCGATTAAACAGTCATATTTAAAATAACTAGTAAATGTAGTACATTAGAGAGGTTAAGCATTTAAACATGTACGTGTACGAATACGTGTAACATGGAGAATCCCCTAAATTAATGCATAATTCTACAAGTTGTACAAAACGTTTAGAATCAAAAAGTACACGGAGGTAAAAACTTGTAGCATTTTTAAATAAAAATATAGACTTGGTGTATATCAGACGTTGTATTAAGTGAAGCAGAGAATAAATTAAGAATTACTGTGTTTTTGGTTTCATCGAAGTCATAGAATTATTTCACAAACAGTGAGAGTATGCTGAACATGTTGAAAATGTTGAATCTTATTGTTTTACACGTACGCGTACACGTACACGTACAGTTTATTAACCGATCAAGGTCAGTTGACGGTAAGGACCCAATGTTCAGGGACAGAATATTGATTTAATGTTTGCAATATTTTCATTTAATAGTTTATAGGTGAAAAATGGCCCTCGAGTATTTTTATATGGCACTAGAAAAAGTACAAAGTCCTCTATGATTGATATAATGTAACTTGATAGAAAGAGGTGATATAAGGAAGCAAACTTTTAAACTAATTCTAATTTGGTATACATAATAGACATACTGGTACAGTACCAGTATCGGTAAGGTCTTGATTACTGGTGTATTATTCGTTGTTATCATGATACATTTTGGCAGGTTTTGAGTGATCATAAGTAATGATCACATTTTGTGTTATAATATTTTCGTTGAGATCAACGCAAAATGTTATATTGCAAAATGTTATAAATATGTATCGGGGGATGTATTCTTATTTCTTGGAGTCTAAAGCACGTACATTTACAATAAGAAATTGTTAGATCTATGATTGTCGTCATTCTTTTCCGGTTCCGGTTCATTCTTTTCCGGTTCGTCTTGGTTGATGTAATTATATTAAATGTTATTAAAAATCAAGTCATGATGACACGATGAACCTGTGATATTCATCTAACTGAATGATAACTGGAATGTCAGACAATGTTAGGAATAACTGAATAGCACAGTTTCGTTTGATTGCACGCACAAATTGCCTGTAAACATCTATATAAAATATCAATCTAAAAATGTACCAGTCCTTGAAAAAAAATATTCCAAATAAACCACAATCGATGAAGGATGATGATTTCAACGAAATAAGTCGTTTAAAATATTAATTTCATAATGTACCGTTCCGTGTTCATCAACCAAAACCAATTTCAAAATATATTTATTTTATAAAATAATGATTTCATAATGCACCGGCGTACCATTCAATGTAAAAAAAAAAAAAAAGATCCAGAGAATTGCAATGATTTTTTCTGAATTTCTTCTTTTGTACCTTTCTGTGAAAATCATCAAAATTGGCACAGGAGATTGCAATTAAGAAATCCCTGAACTTTAAGTAAAACGCAATGCTCTCTGTATAAAAAATTCATTTCATAATGTACCATTCCGTGTAAATCAATCTAAATTGGTGCAGGGAATTGCAGTAAAAGAGTTCTCTGAATTTTTAGTAAAACACAATATGATTTTCTGTATAAAATATTCATTTATAATCTCCCATTCTATGTTAATCAATCAAAATTGATGCAGGGAATTGCAATGAAAGAATTCCCTAAACTAAACTTTAAGTAAAGCAAAAAAATTAATGTGTTTTGTTTATAAAATATTAATTTTGAATGTAACAGCCCGTGTAAATCAATCAAAATAATCATAAATAATGCAGATGACCGTAATGAAAATATTCTCGGAATTTTAAGTAAAAAAACAATATTTCCTGTATATTGAAAGACTGCATGCAATTTAGATTAATTAAAACGATTTCCAGAAGTTGACCATTTTACATGTTTTCTTTAGATTTTGTGATTCCCTATATGATAATGAAAGCTTGATATTTAAGCAAAATAAAATCAGTGTTGACTGCTGCATTTTAATACAGCATAGACTTTAAGGTTTGAACAAAGTCAAATTCAATAAGGTCAGTTTTAAACGTACAAAATATCATTGGCAACTAATGAATACGTATTTGCCAAGGAAAGTAAATGTATGATTGAAAATTGCACCAATAACGATACATTTTCATATATTTGAAATATTTCAATTACATACATTTTTATATCTAAGATTTCTAAAAATTCTTCCCCTTTACCAAAATGAATTTGTACATGTTATAATGAAGCACAACATAATCATAGAAGGTCTTTCAACTTCGAGTTCATTGCTAGGCCTAGAAGTTAATATGTTCTCACTGAATATGGGCAAAATGATCAGAGTTTCCATAGCAGGAGTTAAACTAAGCTTTAAAAAATAGCAATCTGCGGAAATTTGCCCACACAAAACTAAATATAGTACTGTTGTAGTTACGTAGATTAATACTTTCTAGTCAGTATATTTTGGTGTAGTTCAAAACTTCAGGAATTTACACTATTTGGATTTTCTGGCTACTGAACCCTTTATATATATATAAACCTTCAAACTAATTAACCGACGAACTTTTGAACCTTACGATTACTGGACCATCAGAATAATTAACCTTAAGACTATAGCTACTGGACCGTGATCGTTTTGATGACCAAAAATACGCAAAATTTCGAAGCTCAGATTTCATACACCGTGTATACACACTGCCAAAATAGAGGGATTGTTGTACTTAACTTCAGAATGAAAGCAAATTTTAAACATTTCATTGTATTTCTAAACATACGGCATTTGAATCAACACTTAGATTGTCTTCAAAATTCTCTTTTATTTTCATACAGAGGGAAATATGAGTGAAGAATGTATGCTTTTAAGCTTGTTCAACCAGATATTTTTCAATTCCCTTGTATTGTTCAGTTATCCATCAAATAATGATTTAAAAATAAGTGACTGTATTGAGTGTGCAACATACCTCTAAGTTTATACTTGGTACATTGTTGAAAACAATAACATCAAAAGTCATTGCTAAAGATTGATAAAATTTGTTAGGTCCAGAATTTCACTTTTTGAAATCAAGCAATATCAGATAATCTGAATATTTTACCTTTTGCTGTTCATGAATATCGATATGATGTAACAGAAAGAAACACGTACATGTATACACGTACACCGAAATTAATAACAAAGTATTTCCACAACAATTCTTCAAACTATAGCCAATATTTGAGCATATTTCGATAAATCTAACATAAAATGAGAGAAAAAACAAAATGAAGCTGTCAGTACATGTATATCTTAAAGAGTTAACCTAAAATAAAGAGTTTACCCAAAACAACGTGCTGAATTAATAAAAATCAGGTAAAAAATACTACACGTTATGAAAATAACACGCTTTAAGTATTCCACTTTTCGGACGACGTTATGAAATAACGTCAAATGTTTGTGACGTGATTTCTCTGTTTTGTAAAAAATGCCATAAGACCCTTTATCTCATGGGCACAATCATTTAAAATCGTCAATTCTAACGGTATTTAATTAAAATTAATAGCCTTTTGGACGAAGGGAGTAATACATTTCCACTTCTTATTCCCTACCTCTACAAAATGAAGTCAAGATTAGTCAGTTAGTTTCCTGGAAGGAGCTTATACATAGATGATAATACATGGGAAAATTAAAGTTCCAAACCGGCGTATTTTCACTTAAATGTATTCTGACGTGTTCTGTGAAAAATGTCAATGCCATAACGTCGAAGTCAAAACTGTAGATAAGCATCGACTAGATGAAAAAGATTCGAGGTATTCCGAAATCCGCGTAAAAGGTGTTCCAAAAAGGTATAACAAAAGGTATAAATGGTGATAACACAGGAATGTTATGAAGGCCATGCCTTTGTTCATATCAGGGGTGAAAAAACCACGTATTTTATTCTATGTATAAATAAATGCCATAATTATCCTTTATTATGAGAAATTAATATAATATCAGTTATTGCAAATTATTGCCACGAATGGTCCACCATAAACATGACCGGAATGTAAAAAAGGGGGAAAATCTACTATAAAGTAGGTTTTCCGTGGGGGTAATCTGGCTATAAAAAGGGGGAAAACCCACTATATAGTCAGCTTTCCGTGGGGGAAAAACTGCTATATAGCCATTTTTCCGGGGGGAAAAACTGCTATATAGCCATTTTTCCGGGGGGAAAGATGGCTAGGGGGAAAAGGCACTATATAACACCGGTAAAATAAAAATTAACATTCGGGGTTGTGTTTGGATTGTGAACATGTATATGAATCTACTACTTGGTATCAACAACATCATTAACACTGGGAGATGGGTGGATACATGTTACCTGGAGTCTAATATTTTATGGAATATTTGCAAATATAACATTTTTTTCAGAAAATGAAAGTTCATATCAAGGTCTAATCAATCATTTGATAATATAAGTCAAAACCATGTGATTTTCTTAGATTTTAGCTTACAGACATTGCAATTTACTGGTATTTGATTATATAAAAAGTTCTTGTATAGTTAATAGGTTCTTTGAAATGGGAATACTTTACAGCCACCAAGTCTTTGTTCTGCATAGGTTTAATCAGGTCGTAGAGATGTGTCCATTAGAACGAATAAGGAGTATTCTTGGCTGTTGTTGATGTAACCTGAGTCGTAGATTATGGAAATAGGCCTTTCTGGGGGGATTTTCGAGCATTCTCCAGGCTTGTGAAGCACATACATAAGATTACACTTGGTATTCTGGACAGTGGTAGCATTAAATTTCTTCTTGTGATGAACTCGTTTCTTTCACTGGTCTGTACTTTATGTCTGTTCTTTTTATCTTAAACAAGTTTAATAAAGTTTCATTTAAATGATTAAACGATGAACATTCAGTCTTACATATACAGGTAGATGTAATAAAAGCATAAAATTCATTCTGAATATAGTTCTCTAAGAAGCTACTTTACAGTTGCCAGTTGCTGATTAAATCATGTCATACAATGACTTCAGTAGTATCTGGTCTAAAATGTTTCATTTTATGTTTGAAACTAGGTTATTTCCATTTTGATTCAATAATTGTTTGTTGAACAATGGAAGAAGAATGTGTTTCATCCCCCCCCCCTCCCAACTTCCTTTCCCAGAACTTCGACCTTAATTTCCCCCGAATTACTACAATAAAATTATAAAAATCTAACACGTGTATAAGTTAAGGGTGAAAATAATCATTTTCAAAGGAAATACCTTGCGATCACATCGTCCAGCTGGTCAAAACATTCACCGAAGAGAGGATGCAACTAATCACCGGAAACATTGACTTTGTATGGTGTCTGCTGAAAAAAGAAAAGCGTGAAAGATTTCATTTTCCGGATTTAATAATAAAAAATGTTTTTTTTAAATACTTATGTTACATTTAGAGTTTGTAAATTGTGTAATGTGTGAAAAATATTCATTGTTCTTGTTTCCCACCAAGCATCCAGATATTTTAGTGACGTACATACATGTACGTCTCTGGATATTCTAACAAACCCTATCTTGAGAATCATGCATATAAACTTTGTTAATGATTTGGTCAAAACTTATATTTTAAAGAGATGTGGAAATAAAATGCCGAACCAAGTCTGAAAAAAATGACGCCATTTTGATGTTGCGAGATCTCGTTGGCAAATGAGAGATACATGTAACTAAGAGCTTTGAAAATGATATCGGGAGTATCTATATTGAAAACTAAGTTACCTTGATATCAGTTCTTCGTTCCTGTATTATCTCCTTGATGTAGAGGCTAAACATGTTTCTCAATTCTGCATTTTACAACAGCACCTTCTTGTCCATTTCAACCTTCGCTCGGAATTATAAAATGCGCCAATACTGACCAATCAGAACCCGCTAAATCTTGGCGAAGTGCATCATGGGATAGTTTAAAATAAATAATGTTTAATCAAAATTATTTTTTATTGGGTATAATATTTTTTACATATATTTATTTTAAATATGAACTGTTGGAGTCAGTATTTTCTGATTAAGTACGAAAGATTATTGGTTTTTTTTGTTACAATTGTAACACGTGATAAACAAACAAAAAATGGCCGACCGTTTGTTTACAAATGTTTAATGGCTTAACGTTGTAATTAAACTAATTTGATTGTGAAATATGTTTCAGATTTTGTCTATAACTTTATATATGTACACATGATTTTGCCAAACTTAATATGAGAGAGCTGTATAGTTTACTGACGACGTAATCTTAACTTGTCTAATTTTCACCGCGATTCTAAGCACAGTCATTGTCTTATTCAAAATATAGAGGTGTGAAAATATTATGTTCAACACCGAGCAATTTCCACTTGAACAAGAAATCACAAGTATAATTAAATGCCCATCAATTAACGGTGGTCTAGACGGTAGGCTGGTAAACGGGGTCTACCCGTACGGTCAATTTACAACTACGATGAATTGATGACAATTATTTTACAGTTACACATGTCCACTGTTTGATCACGTTGAACAGAACGTTAAATAAATATTCGTAAAATACAAAAGCATTAAACATTAAACAAGCCCGGAAGTAAGACTTGTGTGACTTCACACAATATGTGACTGATATATAAACTTTTAAATATTTTGTCAATAACTGAATATATTGCAAACCATTAAGCCAATTGCAATGGATTTTGACGAGTTAATTGGAACTTGACCCTTACCCACCTACATATAAATAAAATAAGCATTTTAAATACATAACTTTACATGTTATAGTTTTAAGAAGTATTATTTAATAAATAATTTATATGTAGTGGACATGAGTGTTTTGTGCTAATAGTTACTTAATTATTTGGTATACTTTCTACATCATATGTAATCGAATGTATCATCAAATTAAACAACTGGGATTGAAATCACCTGCACCACATGACTAGTGCTGGATTCAATTTTAAACAGATTTTGTAATATAACGTGTAATTTAAGTTAATGCTTATTATATCTTATCACAGAAACATGCATGTAGTCTACATGTTTCATATACATGGATCCATATTTGTGTTTACAGTACAGAATGTAAATACAAAGTATAGAAATGCACGAATCATGATACAGTCACACATAGTAAAGTCAAAAATGCATGTATTCTAAATAAACAATATCAGATTCAGACCCTAAGTGGTTTTTACTTAATATCATATATTAACTGAAGACTTAAATTTTTTTTTCTGTGTACATGTATTGGCGTGGGATTTTAAAAAATTAACTCTAAAGTTCCGGTTGTACGATTTTTTGGTATGGTTTGTAATAATGTTGCATTTACAATGACTTTACACGTACCATAATTTGTTTGCTTAATCAGTACACCAAGATTGATTAATTTATTAATTAAAGTGACTTTATCTGTAAAGGATTTAAGAAGGAGTCTAACAAAATAGGTATATTGCTAGCTCTTATAATTAAATGAGTGTAAGTAAACTACTTCATCATACCATGTCTGCCATATACAGCTAGAGTCTTCTTTTTTTTCTTTTTCTTTTTTACTACACGGGCTACATGTATAAACTCATGCTTAGTTCTGTGTATATGTTATGTAACAGTCTTTTGTTCACTCCTGACAGAAAAACCCTGCAATCCACACAGAATATACAGGGAAATCACAAAGAGGAGGTCACCTGGACAAAGAATGTATACACATGTATACACGTGCCCCAGTACCTAAGATTAATAATTTGATCATTGAACAAGAGAGACATCAGTTTTTCTTTTCATTTAAAATTAATTACTTAGTAAATTTGTTAATCGTCTTATTTTCCACATTTAAAGATAGTTACATGTACATGTATGTATACATACAGTTTCAGTCACGCTGAGACCTACTGTACATATAAGCATGTACGGATTCATGATCATGAGGCTAGAATTAAACTTAAACCTGTTGAAAATAATTGATATAACCATTAAAACTAAAAAAAAATAATTAATAATGGTTTCAGCTGTGCGTAAACTATTTGGAATCTTAACTTAAAGTTTCAGCATCCTGAAACCTAGCGGAAATGTGCTGAAACTGATTGATAATTCCATAATAATTTAGACCACTTTTCATACATTTCAATTTTGGTTTCCGCATTGCGGAAACCATAAGGAATCTTAGACTAAAGTTTCAGCTGACTGAAACCTTACGGATACTTGCTGAATCGATATAATGGTTTCCGCATTGCGGAAACTATACAGGAAACTTCAACTTCAAGTTTCAGCAAGGTTTCCATATAGTTTTAGTTTTGCTGAAACTGGATTTTTCATCCAGTGTTCGAAAAGAACGTATTAATATGTACATGTACTAATTTCAAAATTTCATCAATTCTAAGTCGCATTGAATTATTTTATCAAACTTGATTATCTTGCTATTAAAAACAATGTTCATGCTTCTTACTTTCCTAAATTTTTTTCCAATTTTATTTTTATCTTGCATGTACAATTGATGGAATTAAAAGTACACATTAAATATTTGTGCGTTGATTAATCTTAGGCATATGGTAGTAAATGTATAAACTTTCACTTCATTGTATTTGCATATTTTTGTTTTTTTACTTTACTTTTTTATTTGTAATCAGTATGAAACACTTAAAAATCGCATTGGTTCAATGTTTTATATAGGTGCTTCATCGACATACTTTAATCACATTCTATACATATCGTCTTTTTTGAACTCCATATATGCATAAATATATAAAATTCCATAACTTTGAAGCATAGTTGACTTCTTTACATTTTCAATAAAGTATTAATGACTCACTTATGAATGAGTACTTATAAATATTTTAATGTGTGTGTGTGTGAGTGAATGATCAACATAAGACATCAGCTTTACGCTAAACACTACATGTACTCGTAAACGCCATTCTTCGCCATATTTCTTCTTCTGCGCCGCTTTTCCTATAACCCCTACAGTGAGTAAGTAATTTAATATCATAGTGAATCATGTACAATTGTATCTGTAAATAGTATGTTGATATGTATATAACATGACAAATGAAGTACACCCAAACAAATAAGTCACTTATAAATTAAAAAAAAATATATAATATTACAAGTTATTTAGTACGTACGGTGCGATATATCAGTCCCGTTGCACCGTGTATATAATGAAATATGAAATGTAATAATTAATAAATTAAAACATAATTGATAATACATATCCTAGCATCTTAGTGAGTATGCATTGTATAAATAGTTTGATACCTGGCGTGAATTATTTGATAATAAAAAAGTAATACAATCTTTTACATGTAATCAATCAAAACATCGTACATATCTGAGCATCTTATTGAGTATGTATTTTATAAAAAGTTCAATACTTGGTGTGGATTATTTGATTATTAAAAAAACCTATACAATTTTTATCTGAGTACAATGTTTGTAGATACCCAATATTTGTTAATAGTGTGTTTCTGAATGAATTATATTTTTCACAATATAATAAAAATGATATTCATCTTCAACTTGATATAAACAACAAAACTTACACATTCTCTCTTATAAAACCTCACCCCGATACATTCAAGTTTCTACCCTTATTGGTAATACACCACATCTAAATTGTGCAAGTATACATCTTTGGTACTTTGGTAAGTTCATAGAAATATTTTTTTTCTAGGTGAAACCATAATTGTTTAAATTGTACATAAATACGTAACTTTGGTTATTCAATAGTTGAACTCACCGATATCTGTGAATAATAATGCAATACATTTTTCTCCACAATACCAAAAATGGACTGAGTCTCAAAATAGTGACCAAAATCTTAATTTTGAAGAACAATTTATTTCTTTTATTTCACTACACAAATTATGAGCACTTTAAAAGCATAGGTTATAACCCATGTCGAATACATGTATAAGCTTGGTAATACATTCAGGGTCAAACTAAAATACTCCCTTCCAGAATCGGATCATGTTTATCCCCCGACGGTATTGACTTGGATCTCCCTGGATAGCAAGAAGGGATGTAAATCTATGTACACCCATGCTGTAACGGATTTTGCGATTTTGAATATGATAATTATCTACTAGGTCGCGATGAAATTATCAATTTTAAGCCAGGACAAATACAGCTCAATGCATTATATACAAAAGGAAAATGCACCTGAAACAAGGAATAAAATGGCAAAATCTAAGACAGCGCAAGGAATACAGACAGCAACCATAAGGCTTAGGGCTCGTTTATATACCCACGTACTAGTGCCTATTTATGAGCACATGTAGTGTTCAATCTCCAATCCTCGGCAAGGCAATGTCCGATAACTCTAATAAAATTATTTCAATGTATCATAGTTGAAAAGCTTGAACTAACATTTTGACTACATTTCAGCTAAACAAAATTTTCATCATTTGTAATCATAAAATGCATAGATAATATTAAAATTATTTCATGTCAATTTAAATACAATGTATTATTCGTTATGCAAGAGCATGGTCGTCATACGAACAATTTATCAAACGAGGCAAACTACTAACAAACGAGTTGTTGGAACAAGAATATCAAGAACTTCGATAAAAATCATCTTTACGCAGGTTCTATATATAGTCGATACAATTACCTTGTCAGCAAGTACAATATTTCATTAAGACAAAATTTAAACTTGTTAGACCATTATTTATACACCGGACTGACTACGGTTTCTCCCGTTTTTCATGATGTTGACAACATCATGAAAACATTCCGTTGACAATGAGCACACGACGGGTGCAACCGGTCGACAGTGGATGCTTACTCCTCCTAGCTAGGCACCTGATCATACCACTATCATTTTAGAGGCCCGAGTTGCTCTGCATTGAATTTGTATTTCGTTTTATGGATTTTTGAGATGGTCGACAGTTTGCTATTGTCATTTTTCATTATAAAGAGCAGACTACTATTATTAAAATTTGACGCTAAATCTTGGAGAACCTATATATATTTACAAAAATGGTATTTCATTTGAAGAAAAAAAGTACTTTAGTTTTTGTAAAAAATGAGGCGTTTTTTAAGAACAGTCGTTAATGGGTTTTTTTATTTACTGTTTTCGGATTTTTAATCACTTAGTTTTACTGGTAGTAGGGAAAATATATTAGGAGGTTTGTATTTTAAACAAAAAAATCAAAGTTAATGTTCAAGTAAACAAGACTTAAATACTGTCAAGATACATGTAGTTAGGTTAATATAACGTCGCTGTATTTGCTTTTTATTTGCTTAGAATCATTACAATGTATGATTTCAACAAATATACCTATGGACTTCAAATGCATATGTTTACTTGTTTGCTTAAGGTAATAACTAATCCATAACTAATCCATAACTAATTCATAACGATACAATTTAAACCCGATGATATTCACAATACTTTGAACCGTATTGTGTAATCATTCTATAGCTGATTAAAAAGTGGATATTAATTTTAAAAAAAGGACGTTTGTGATTATTTCAAAAATTGATGTTTAATTGTCTATGTTATCTTCACTTGCAGTTCAAATTCTACAAATGCATTGAGTTTATCATTACGTTCATTTGAGATTTGCAAGAAATATATTTTAGCTTAAAATACACGGTAAGAGAAAACTGAAATATAAGTAGACCTAAAAATGTTCTTAAGGCGTTTGATGAAAGAAAGATGGCGTTTAGACCCCACAACTAATTGTCCTCAATACTCAGACGGAAAATAATGAGTAATACATTCCTTTGTACGCATATTATATACTATGTATATACTATATATTACTAACTTCATTAATTGTGATGCACGTGAATAGCTAATATAGATCAGCATGGTCACAATTTGGAATTATTTGGCTCTAAATACTTTAAAAATACTGTTAAAATAAATAATTGAGCATTTTGATGCTTAGGTCCTAAAACTTATTCAGCTAATACATTCTTTGGAAAGATGATTGTTTGATCTAAATGAAGGTCAAAGTGGTAAAGAGAAAATATTCTTATAGTTGTTTTACAAGCTTATCTTTTACAAAGATTAGGATTAAAGCACAGTTTTACAGACTGAAATAAAAAACCAGTTCAGATTTTGAAATAAATCCTAGAATGGTTTAGTTCTTTTCTTTTTTCTTTTTTCAGGTATTAAATGAATGGAGCATTTGGCACGAAATACTATTCAGAACATAAAATCAGGTAAAGTATATTCTTACCGGTGTGTTTTAAAATTTTAAAATGTAAATAATATGTAAATGATGGTGAAATAGACTGAAACATGTCCAACAGCTTACCGTAAATCTGGGGAAAGCTATAGACTACTGCAAAGGTCACAAAGTTCACACTTAAATTGATTAAAATACGATTGCACTTTTCCTAGAGGTCATGCGTGCGTATTGTCCGCAATGAGAGAAAAAAAAGAAACGACAGTTCAAAGAAACCACTCAAAGTTAACTCAATGCCATGACCCTACAGTTCTATTTTTAAGACATATAACATTAAAATAGGCTTTTCTTCTATATTAATGCGCATACAAAATATATTTTTTGATTACCCCGAAAACGTGATGAAAGTCATTTAAAAAGAAGACTCTGTATAAAGGTATGCCTTTATCCCCGCTTACTTTACTATACAATATACATATAATTATTTATTACATACCCCTCAATTTTCCTTTCTTGATACTGTCAATTTTATTTTCCGGATCACCACACTGTGGTTTTCCGATTCCGTATCACCACTTTCTGAAACTGATGACGTAGTACACAAAATAACGTCTGTATTTAAGCGAGTTTAAAAGAGTTCATCTAAAAATAGCTTTGTTATATAAGTAAACGTCATACATTTGATTTTAAAAAGATAGTTTTGTAATTAAAACTTATAAATGGACATTTATCATGACGGAAATTCTACAGACATTGGTTAAAGTACATTGGCTATACAGATAGCGTATGATTTTTTACATTGAAAGACAAATGGGTTATTAAGTCTAGCGATGAGTCTGTCTGCGCCGGGTCGGAGATATAAATAAAATGCTACGGCTGACCACGGTGCGTCAGTTCATTAGTATGGACTTGAACTAATGTACCTATAAGGTTCGGAAATTTGAGGCACAGTGTCCGTGAGTATAAAATGAGGTGCGGGGAAAGCAGCTCTCCAGTAGTCAGCTGGAATCTGTCTTTCGCCTTTTGCTTTTATACAGGTAAGATCATATCAAGATACTTGCGTTTTTGTAAAAATTAACATAAATGATTCAGGGGGTTCCAATAAATATAATATTTTTTTTCAGAGTTTCTTGTAATTAATATCTATTGTTATTTATTATACATTATATTATATTTAAATTGTGGATTTTTATTTTGAATGTTTTATAATTAAAATAGTTTGAATTACAATGAAAGAAGTAGTCAAAAGGAAGCTGTCTTTTGCCACCTCTTTTTATACAAGGAACCTGGCTACTCCCCATGTTGAGGAGGAGATAACTCTGGGTTATATAACGTGGCGCAGGCAACGCCAGGTGTCTGGTCAAGGACGAATAAGGTCCCGATGATCAAATAAATTAAGATATCGTATTTAGAGAAATCATAGTACGATAAGTTATTAATAAATTTATCACTAAACAGTAACTTGATCCAAAGAGCCAGAAAATGTCTCGTTCCCAGGCGCGGATCATCAGATCAAACTCGAAGCTTCGCGTCTCGTTTGATCTGATGATCCGCGCCTCGACGTGATCCGACCCTCGGATCAAGTTACTGTTATAATAATAAATATGTGTAGTATATACATATAGTATGTATTCACCATCTGTCTATCTATGAAGCAGTATTACCATGACTGAATTTATGTTAATATACGAAGACCAGAAGTATTTGGAATCAAAAATGTCAACAAACAATTTGTAGAAATATTTATTTACCGACTAAAACTAGAATAATATCTAAATATAAATTATACACAATGAATCTAAAATCTTAAGCTGTCAGTAAAATAAAAATAACAAAGAAACAATCATTGGCATGTTATTTACGCATCTATTGCTTGCATGCAGATCTACACACAGATCTAAGCGTCAGGGATTCCCATTTCGTCCAGCTCTCTCTGCATTTGCCATACGGCGCATGCACCACAGAAGCACATCATCATGCAGTCATCACAGGCCGTTCCCTAAAACGGGTATACAAGACAGAGTAATTCTGATTTATTTGCATTTATTTTCTTTATTTGAAAATAACATTTATTTAATCTATTTAATTTTCGCACAACTCTCTCAGATTGGCAATCGTCAAACGTATTTAACTGTTGACATTTGCAAAATCATCATTGCTTTGTACTTGCCATAAATATAATTTACATTTGATGTGCTTTGCAATAGAATCGATAAAATAAGATACACAAGTAATTATTTATTTATTATTACATATCTGCATATTGTAATGGCAATACAAGTCAAATAGATATGAAACGGGGTAACATATAAAAACAAAACCTTCATAGAATCATCTACATAGACAGGTACCTTATTTTGTGTACAATCTGAATTTTTACAAGGCCCCGAAAAGGGATTAAAAGTTTACAGTCATTTCATGCATATCTTTTGCAAATTTATGCTACGATATGGTATGCAATTTTATTAATATGCTATGAGATGATATGTAATTTTAATGATATGCTAAGTGATTTTAATGCAATGCTATGGAATTTGCATGCTATGCTATGAGAAATTTAAAAAAAATTAAACTTAATGATATGGTTTGCTACGATATACTATACTTTGCAATTAGATTTGATAAAAAAAAAAAACGCCTCCGCATACAAATGAATTCCAAACATTTCGACGTACAATAATAAAACACCAAAGTTCACCACTAATCTACAATGCACACCTTTATTCTTTAAAATAAAATCACTAAAACCGAGTTGAAATTAAGTCGTTTGCTATGGTATGCTATGGTATGCTATGACAAATGGGAATCTAATGATATGCTATCAGATTCCAATGCCATAGTGTGAGATTTCCATGCTATGTCAGGAGATTTCAATGCTATGCTATGCTATGGTATATGTTATAAAAGATATGCTTGACTTGAACTTACTGTATTATTCAAATACAGGTTAGATTTTAAACTGTTTAAACCGTTACATTTTACCCTGAATCAAATGTGGGGTATCAGGAGAGGATAACAAATCGATATGTTAAGAAGGGATGAGACAATATCTTTAAAAATATTCTTTTTAAAAAAAAATGGAATATTACGATTTGTAATACTCGTATAAATAAATTTACCCCTTGATATAATTTTGATTCTATATTGTTGAAACAACACTGGGGTCTATGGGTACAAAGGGATCGATGTCGAACCAAAGAATATGTGGAGAAAAATTCCTTTAAAAAAGATATTTTACTAACTATTCCAGTTTTTTTTTTGTATTTTACTTTATAAATCTGCTTCGCTTATAATTATGACCACTGTTTCCCAGGTCAACTATGTGGTTCCTGTGCTTCTTGTATTTTCCCTTCCTTCTTGATTTCGATTTCGATAAGAGAGAAAATAGTAATTAATAAAGATTGTCCATATAATATTTGATATATTTGTGTTATATCTGAAAATTTAAACTACCTGTACCGAAGTTTTATCTTAAATTCACTACAAATTTAACACTATTCCAATTGTCCTTTATTTACTTTAGTATACATTGATAAAATGAGCATACAGTAAATATTTAGAAATCAGAGTATGTAACCTAAAGGTCAAATACTTATTTATTATCCATAAGCAACTGTTTTAATAACAATTATAGTCTGCTTTTTACCTGAGATTTACTTGTGATTTTTCAAATGCATTTTAAAGATATACATTTAACCTGGTGGTGCATTTAGAAGGATCAATGATTTAAAATATCTTAATTCTTTAAATTTTGTTTAAAAAGCTCAATTTGATAACACAGTGTTTTGTTTATGTTCAGTAGTTAAACACTACTCCGAATAGGTGGTCACGTGACACAGACGCGGGTGGACGTGTCTTTCTGACGCTCTCTGTTTTTTGACGATTTTTCCCGGAATCAAAGTTTATTTGTTGAAATTTTGCATTTCGGATCTTTACACTGTTTGGTGTAAACATAACCTAAAGTTTTGTGACCGTATATTTTGTGTAAATAAGTTTGTTTTTGTGTATATATATGTTTGGATTTCAAGTGATTTCTGCTCGCTCGGTTACCTGTGGATTTATTTACCTGGAGATGGCGGACTTCGATTCGGCTACGGTTGACACGGGTGATAGAACATCAAAGCCGTTATACTTAAAGAACAATGATCTCCGCGGCTCCACTGATACACAGATCACTGATTATGATCTAATAGACCCAATCAAACAGGTAATTGGTAATGATCTTATGTGTGTTCAACTGGACAGAAACAGATGGAGAATTTATCTTAAAAGTCCAGAGAGTAGGCTTCAGCTACTCACACAGGGTATTGACGTCAATAACGTGTCTCGTCAGTTCTATGACACAAACCCGTACACTTCTGGCGCTACATCAGCATCTCAGAAAAACCTCAAATTACGGATATGTGGTCTCCCCCTTTCCGTGGCTGATTCCGCCGTACATGAATTACTTGGCAAATTAGACGTTAAATTAACAAGCAAACTTCTATATGAAAAAATCCGCCACCCCGTTACAAAGCGAATGACAAGCATCCTAAACGGGACTAGGTTTATGTACATAGAACTGCTTCCTACAGGAAAGCATCTTCCCAGAATTAATTACTGCGTCTGTTTTCAGTGCAAACTGTTTCACTATGGCCAACCAAAACAAAATATCAATTTGCTTTGCAAAAACTGCTGGAAAACCGATCATAATCTGTCTGCGTGTACAACTGATGCTTGTTGTAAGGTTGTAAAGACACCTGGCCATTCTCCCGGAGGTGAGGCGTGCCCTCATTATCAACCACAAAAACATATTACCACGTTTTGCGGTGCCAAAGATGTCCTCTCAAACTTCTACCCATGTGAACTAGAAATTTTTGGTGTAAAACATAAATCGACAGAACACGCGTTTCAGTATATCAAAGCAGTTCGGTGTGGAGATTTAGATTCTGCTAACGCCATTGCAAAAGCTGATGACGCGCTTGTCGCCCTTCGCCTTGGTAAGAAGGTCAAATCCAATGACCAGTGGGTGTCAACAAACGTTTCCGTTATGGAGGAAATATTAGAAAACAAGTGTGTGCAAGTACCATTTTTCCGAGATAAGCTTGTTACCTCTAAGCAATCAACGACATTTGCCGAAGCATCCTACAACAACAAGGGGCTCCGGCCTTGACCGTGACGGCACTCGCAATACAAAACCGGATCACTGGCCGGGAAAAAACATACTCCGGTAAAATCGACCGCAAACAGAAACAAAACAAAGATCAACCATAGTACAGATGCTGGAACAACTCAGAGCTATGTCGGACAGTGACGTGTCGGGATGTAATCCGGACACAGAGAGATCTGATGATGAACAGTAACTGTATTCTGATCTGGCTTCCGACCTCAGAACTTCCTGAACTGTGGTATGTGTACGTTTAATACGTTCAATATAATCGACTATACAATCATATATAATATTTATTTTCCAATAAGAAGTCGACTAGTAACTATGTTGATATTTTTTTTCTATTCAATGATATTATAATTCAGTTTGCTTTTTCTAAAGACAATTTGTCCGACAATATGAATGCATTTTTACAAGAAATACTATTATTATGTATACCAATACGCATCAAATAGTATCGATGTTGATATTTTTCTCTTCCTATTTTTTCATATAGAATTCGAAGTATATTACTATTTTTTTCTACGAATATATTTGAAATATGGCAAATCTAAGTTTAGTGTCAGTGAATGTAAGAGGTCTTAATTCGTCAGAAAAAAGAGATAAAATTTTTTCATGGTTAGAAGATAGTATAATAAACAATACACTTTTACAAGAAACACATTTTATAGAAAAACGTGCTGAATTGTATGATAGAAAATGGAACGGTAAAGCAATACATGCTTTCTCCGACTCTCCCTTTAGCAGAGGTGTTTCAGTTTTGTTCAAGAAAGAATGTAATATCGATATTTTAAATATACATAAGTCAAATGATGGAAGGAAACTTCTGGTAAATGCTAAAATAGATGAAACTTTACTTACAATTGTAAACTTATATGCTCCTAATCAAGAAAGCGATCGAATAATATTTTTAACTCGCTAAATACATTTATTTCTTCATATACTCCACAAGATAGTAAACTAATCATTGGAGGTGACTTCAACTGCAATTTAAATAAAGAAAATGACAAGTCCTATAAAAAGTTAAGTAAACTACTAAATAAGCTAGATTTAATCGATGTGTGGCTGAATAAAAATCCGACAAAAAAGGGTTATACATGGTGTGATGCAGCTAATTCCCCAAAGAGTAGAATAGATTACATTTTTGTGCACAATGACTCAATCGATCATGTAAAAATATTGTTGTTAGAAAATTACCAGGTACTCATCTAAAAAACACACGGTTAAGTGACCACAGGTTGATAAAATGTAATTTAAACTATAGTAATTTGGAGAGGTAAAGGATACTGAAAATTAAATATCTCGCATCTAGAGAACGAAGACTACAAACGCGGAATCATAGAATTATTCAAAAATATAAATGACTTCTTAGGTCCAATTTCAAAATGGAAAACCTTTAAAATTTAAGTTCGTGATTATTCCATCAACTATGCAAAACAATCCAAGAACAATGTAAAACACAGAATAAAATTGATCGAGGAAAGGATAGATGATATAGAAAACTTACCTAGCGCAGATATTGATATGAATAAAAAAAGAAAACTTGAAAAGGAATTAGATTACATGTACAATGAAATAGCTAAAGGAGCGCAAATTAGATCTAAAGCGAAATGGATTAACGAAGGCGAACGAAGTACAAAATTCTTTTTAGGCTTGGAAAAGAAACATCAAGCTAATAATACAATATTAGAAATAAAAACCGATAACAAAACTGTATCAAATAATAGCGAAATTATAAAGGAAATGTGTCACTTTTATGAAAACTTATATACAAGTAAATCTGTTAAAAATGTTGATATAAATGCTTATTTAAATGACGTTGAATGTCCGAAACTTAGCAACAGTGAAAAAGAATATTGCGACTTACTACCTACAATTGATGAATGCACAGACGCAGTAAATAATTTGAAAAATAACAAATCTCCGGGTCTAGACGGTATACCGGCTGAATTTTATAAATGCTTTTGGAAAACAATTGGACCACTCTTTTATGAAGTTTTATTAAGTATTTTCGAAAAACAGGAATTACCTTTTTCACAGCGGCTAGCTCTTATCACTCTTTTATTTAAGAAAGGGGGAAAAAATAACCTTAAAAATTACAGACCACTAAGTTTAACAAATACAGACTATAAAAGTTTAGCTTTTGTTCTTGCCAAAAAACTACAAACAGTCATTGATAAATTAATTAGCAAGGAACAATCAGCATATATTAAAGGGCGTTTTATAGGCATAAATGCAAGATTAATCTTAAACATCTATGAATACTGCATGGAAAACGATAATGAGGGAGTATTGCTATTTATTAGATTTTGAAAAAGCATTTGATTCAGTTGAGTGGAATTTTCTTTTTAAAGTTTTACAGCAATTCAATTTTGGTGAAAATTTTATTTCATGGGTTAAAATTCTTTAAACGAATCCAATTTTCAGAATTAAAAACAATGGATGGATTTCTTTAACTAGCAAAATGAATAGAGGTATAAGACAAAGGTGTCCTATCTCAGCTCTTTTATATCTTTTTTTGTTGCGGAAATATTGGCTTTTAAATTAAAACATAATTCGGTATTTACATTGAACATAATAAAAATCAATGCTATGAAATTAATTGGTTACACTCTTTTCAAAATATGGAAAAACTTTTTGAGTCCTGGAAAAAAAGAAAATCAATTTTATTTGGAAAATCATGCATTGATAATTCACTAGCTATATCAAAATTAATTTATGTGGGTTCTATATTACATATGCTTGACCCTGAATATATTAGACAACTAAAAAGTAGCATATTTAATTTCATTTGGAATAAAAGAGATAGAATAAAAAGAGATACTGTGATTGGAAGACAAGAAGATGGTGGTATAGGAGTTGTTGATATTGAATCGAAGTTTAAGGCCTTAAAAGCTGCATGGTTTAGAATCTTGATTGATAAAACATGCATAATTAATAAAATAGTTAATAGTTTTTTAAAAGTTTTAAATGTAGATATCAATTATGTATTAAACTTATCGGAGACTAATAGCTCTAATTTTAAAATTATTTCTAAACTCCGAATTTTTTATAAAGAAGTATTTTGTAGTTTCAACGATTGTTAAAAAAACATTGACATGACTAAATTATCTGATATAAATTTTGCCAAACAACCAATTTGGAATAATAATTTGTTTCAATTTGACAGTAAAACAATTTGTCATAAAAACTGGAAATGTTGTCAATATATACAAAAAATATACACCGGCGATTTTCTTTTTATTAATGGTTTACATTGTATTGAAGACAAAAAATGTAAATTTTTCTATGAAAATCTGTTGTACAAAAAATTTAAGCCTCTCTGTCATCAGGCATTGTTTAAAAAACTGTGGGAAAAGAATATTGGAATGACATATACAAAAACAAAATAAAAGATATATTTGACAAACGAATATGTGAATTTAATTACAAATTGTTGAACAATACAGTGTGCTGTAACAGCTTTCTTTTTAAATGCAAATTTATGTCTTCTGCTTCTTGTAATATGTGTAGCGAAATTGAAGATGTAAAACATCTGATTTTTGAGTATGAACATGTTAAGATGATATGGTCAACTTTAAGCTTAGTTATAGGATTTGATGTACAGTGGAAACATGTTATTTTGGGTTTTTACATAGAACGAAATGCTAAAATACGATTTTTGAATACTATTTCATAGCTTATAAGATATTTAAATATAAAATGTATTGTAGATCTCAAAACAAAACAGAGACATGTAATGCATTGGTTTTATATTTGAAAAACACTATAAAATACAATATTGATGTACTTGTAAATATTTCAAAAATACAAATGTTTAGAATTAATATTTTATTTTAAGAATTAATATTGTGAAATTTCCAGATATGCTATAATTGTTACATATAATACATATCTACTGATTTATAGATATTATTTTTTTAATAACTATCTTGGCCCGAGATATTTGGATATTGTTAATGGGATGTTCTATAATGTGAAATAAATGAAAAGTTCAGTTACTAAAATACAGTAAGCACTAGCTACTTGCGCTTATGAATTTTTATTCAAAACTCAATGTACAAAAAAAATGACAGGGGTTTGAAAAAAAACATCAAAAATTTGTGACGCACCGAATTAAATTATGACATCAAATGGCTACATCATAAAAAATATTGGCATATCTTGGGAACTAGGTATTGAACAAAAATCTAAGCATTCTTTTTGATACAGTCTATATGGCAATTAAGTAATTATCATACCTGGACAAGTTCCTGTTTTTCACACATTTTTTAATACTAGGTTTCAAATGTGTGATAAAAGGGACAAAATGTATTAAAGAGAGCACTAAAATTAAACAAAGAGACTTAAACAAGTCTAGGTAGGGGATCTGCAACAAATTGTATGGACCTCGCATAAAATTGAAACGTTTTCACAAAAGGCTAATTTCAGCCAAAGAACAGAACAGACAAATTGATTTCCAATTTATTTTTTACTACTTTATGAATGGTATTTCGATATTTATATGAAAAAAGACATGTGCACAAACTACATCTATTTTCTGGAATTAAGATCCAATTTTTCTGTTTTGAAACTCCTCATATCGCTACAAGTTTCAATTCAATTCAATTCAATTTATTTCACTCAAACCGTCAACATGACGGTACATGAGGTACATATATACAAATATTTACAAATTAGATATAGAGTCAGAGGTACATGTATAGTACAGATAAGGGGGAAAAAGAGAAAAAAGTACAAATATTCAAGGAGGACAGACTGATTCAAAAATTTCATGTATAAATAAACAGAGTTTTTTGAGTTTTTTAAGTTTTAAACTAGACAATAATTCACAGAATTTAAAGGTGTTTGGTCTTTCACAAAATCTAGGTTCCAAGTATTTTTGTCTGATACATGAAAGAGCATTACATTCTAATATAAAATGCATTTCATCGGCTATTTGATTATTATTACATAAAGTACAGCATCTTTCATTCAGAGGAATGCCTAACCATCTACCAGTTTCCACAGGAAGTCGGTGATTTGACGTACGAAATTTAACAAGTATTTTTCGAAGTTTTGATGGTAAAATACTCAAGTACTTTTCATATCCAAAAGTTAATTTAAAAGTTTTATATGTATGACCTTTGGAAGAATTTGCAATATCAGCCGACCATTTTTGCACAAACTGGTCTTTGAGTCTTTGCTTGACAACATTTGTAATCCAATTAACATTTACAATACATTGTTCATTCCAAATGTTTGAAAACCCACAGTTATCAAAAATAGAATGTATACAATCAATCCATGGGTTCTTAAAAATATCATTATTATATTGAGTCAACAAGTATTTGTACAGTATATGAACAATTTTATTTTCTGGGCCGGAGAACAATTTTGCCCAGTATGATACCATTCTAGTATAGATATTAACAGATAACGGGAACCTTCCGGTTTCTCCATAAACCATGTATGATGGAGTACAACTTTTTATATTCAGTATGTGTTTCAAAAATTTCAAATGAATACGTTCTATAATTTCTATGTTTTCAAAGCCCCATACTTCACATCCGTATAATAATACCGGCATTACTACTTTATCAAAAAGGTCTAACTGACAATCGACAGGTAAATTAAATTGCCTTATTTTTCTGATGACCCCATACATAACCTTCTGTGCCTGTTCACATAGATGTGTTTTTGCCTTTTTGAAAGACCCTGAACGTGAAAAAATAATTCCAAGGTATTTAAACTCTTTCACATTTTCAATTATTTCGTTTCTGAAGTAAAATTCCCTTTTCATCATTGAACCTTTAGAAAATACCAATATTTTTGTTTTATTTATATTAACCGTTAACTTCCATTGCTCACAATATATATAAAATTCGTTCAGAGCATTTTGTAAATCATCAGGCGTTTCAGCAAGAATTACAGTGTCGTCAGCATAAAAAAGAATACATAGTTTAAAATACAAAAACAGTTCATCCTCTATAGGTTTAGTTACACTATGTAACCCAATTATGTTTTTATCAATCAAGAACTTTTCTAAGTCATTAATATATAACGAAAATAAAAATGGCGACAAATTTTCACCTTGACGTACTCCAACATTACAGCTAAAAAAATCGGAGGATAAGCCATTCATACTGATTTTTGACTTAACTTTCATATACATGTTTTCAAAACACAGTCAAATTATATATCAGGTTTTGCGGGGATTTTACTTTACAAACATGAGATTATAAACATACATTCTGAGAGTGAGTGTTACAAAAGCAATACATTGCCGCTTCTAGCCAATAGGTAAAACACGAGTCGTTTTAAAATCAATTTCTTCATCATTTGTTAAACTTGATCTGTAATTCCGCTTTATAAAACTACACACCCCGTTTCAAATTAAATGACCGAACCATAACACAAAAGTTCACCTGAGCAGCAATAACCATAATAAAATAAATTTTATGAAGTCTTAAACAAAATATTTGGATATTGTTGTAGAATAGATCGGGTAATAATTTAAAAGGTGTTTACAAAATTTTTTACAATAATATTATGTTTAACAATGATATTAACATTTTATAAAAAGATGATTTTATAGTCATATCACATATTCAGTATTGCTGTTCTCAAGAAGATATTACTAGTAAACAATTGTTCATATATATTTAAACCTACCTCACACTTTGAGACTCTAATGTCCAAGGACCATTGTCTTAGTAATTGAAAAGCAATTTTTCTAGAATTTTTTTAAAATTTTCCATATATTCCTGTATGAATTCGACCCCTCTTCCCATACATTGTGGTCCCATCCTACCTCTGGCGATCATGTTTTGCACAAACTTCTTTAATCTACACTACCCGAAGATGCTTTGACACAAGTGACAGATTTTATGGCCGATTGGTTTTACGAGAAGAAATTGCTTTTAGGAATTATCAATATTTATGGTTTTTATTAAAGTTCGACTCCCCATTGTTGCCCCACTATCCCTGGGGATCATAATTTGAACAATTTTGAATCTACACTACCCGAGGATTCCTCTACACAAGTACTTGCTTTTCGAGAAGTATATTTTCAAAGAGTTTCTCTCTCTCTCTCTCTCTCTCTCTCTCTCTCTCTCTCTCTCTCTCTCTCTCTCTCTCTCTATATATATATATATATATATAAATTCCTATGTAAAGGTCAACCCCCCATTGTAATTAAGATTTTTAAAAAAAAATAAAATGCCAATACATTTTCAATCTTTCTTTATACCCCCCCCCCCTCGAAAGAGATCATGACCATTACTTTTGACATACTTTAATCCCTTTTAACCAGTTATTCTTTTGCCATGTTTGGTTTAAATTAGCACAGTGGTTCTGGAGAAAAAGTCGAAAATATAAGAAGTTCACGGAGAGTCGTACAGACGGATGGACAGACAGACAAAAAGTGATCAGTAAAGCTTACTTGAGCTTACATCATTGAAAATATACGCCTAATTATGTATGTAAGAATCAACGCAATTTGCAAGATACATCTATCTTTACGAAAAGGAACCGATTTATTTAAGTTTATACAATTAATGAATCCGAGAAACATTTAGCAACAAGCTTTAGAGTTAACATGCTATTGTAAAGTTGACTGTTGGTTCCAGAGGATGATGTGTATTCAAGAATAATAATGATTTGAAAAAACAAAAAGAAATGAAAACAAACATGCTGATGGTTTTATACGTCGTAAAGACAGTAACAAGAAAATCGTGGTTCGGTCATCAATTGTGAATTTATCGAGCATCAATGTTTTATTCATCATAAATATGGACAATTGCTCAGCCTCGTCACCACTTATCGGTTTTCGGTGCGTCGGCCATCTTGTACAGCAGAATCAGGAGCATTGCTCCGCTGACAGTTGTCCCCAGGGACCAGGCTAGGTACAGGGGCAGCATGATCTTCTTTTTTATTTCAAATGGAGTAGTAGTCGGGGCTGGAAAAAATGTTTAATACTTGTAAAATGGTTTATGTAAGTTCTTTTCAGAGATAACTCTTCCCTTTTTGGATGTCTGCAGCACAAAAATGCAAAATATATTAAAGACATGTTTAGAGACCAGGAATGTGTTATGGCACGTCTACCGGTGAAGAGCTATAGACTTATATACTTTATGAAACATAAATTTTACACATATTTTTTTATTCTTTATATAAAAAACCCCCCTAAAAATAGATTTATTTACTGCACACAATCTTTGATCTACAAAGAGAATTCATAGCAAATACTTTCGGATTTATATTTGTATTTTAATATAATAATAATGATAATAACTAGATTGTTCTCGTTGCTAGCAACGAGTGGGTCTTCCGTCCGATTTATGATAGAATGAGACGAAATAAATTTGTAAATCCAAGCTCAATACAGGAAGAGAAAGACATTCGGCACACGGGGATTAAACCCGGGTCGCTGGGGCACATTTCCACTACTATAACAAATGAGCTACTTTCGCTTCAGAACTTTGATGCCCAATATCTCGAACATGCGTTGGTCGATTTTAAAACATATTACATATTCTGAATCAGTAAAAGGGTCACTATCAACCCTAAAAATTTAACAGTAAAAAATCCAAAAACAAAAAAAGTTGAAAATGTCCATTTTTTCTTTTCTTAAAAGCTTCCGGTGACGACCGGAAGTGACGACGGACGTTATTTTGACAATGAGGCAGACGAAGCACGCAATGTCTATCATCGCTGAAAATTTTAAAGCTCTATCTTTGAGTCATTTTTGAGAAAAGTTGTGGTCAAAATTGCCTTTTTAAAATCGTTTAAGGTCGATAACTTCCGACCGGAAATGAATTTTCAAAAACTGTCACGGCGGTACAAACATCAAAAAGCATTGCGTCAACTCTGAAAAATTTGCGTGTAATCGGGCGAGAAATCTCCAAGAAATCGCCTGCACAAAATTTGTAAGAAAAAAAAAGAAGAAAAGTGAAAAAGAAACAATAGAATAATAGAAGGGTCTTCTGCTGAGGACAGAATATCCTAATAATAATTAGACACGACCTCATTGCGAGGAGCGAGAAGGTCTTCCGTCCAATTTTTAGAAGGGAATATGACTTGACTTTGATATTTGTCAGCGAAACAGGACATTGAAATGGGTACAGAGTCATAATGCCCTTCTACATGTATATGATGCTTTTCAAAATAAATATCATTTTTGAGATAAAAAAAAGGATTTAACTTTTGGGATTCTAGCCCCTTAAAATCCCTTACTATGTAACAATTGAGAAAATGTTTACATTCATGGGTAAATTACTGCAATATTAACATTTTTTTCATTCTACATGTACATGTATAATGTTCCTTTGTAAAGACTTATGGATGAAATACTTTAGAACCCTCATGGTCCCTAATTCAGGGGACCAGTCCCTTTTCTTGATATGCAACGAAAGATTGTTTGATTTTAAAAGACTAATTTTTGGGTTTTTTTTTTTTTTTTTTTTTTACATCTATTTACAATTTTTTAAATTATATAAATCATAAATGCATTCGACTTGTCACCCCTAAAAAATTGCAGGGGTAAATAGCTGTATAATTTTTTTTTTGCTTCTATAAAATATTTCGAAATATTAAATTTATCAGTTTATTGCAATTTAAAGATATTGATAGAAATTGGACTCTCTTTGCCCCTTATTTGAGGAATTTCTGGCCCCTTAAAACCCCTTATTACGTAACGCACGAGAAAGTTTTTCTTATATATGGGATAAATAACTGTAAGATGAACATATTGCTTCTATAACATATCACATATGTCCTAGTAAAACGCTATTGAGGAAAGACTTTAAATCCCTTTAAGCCCTTAGTTTGAGGGGCAAGCCCCGTTATCTTGATATGAAATGTAAGGTAATCAGATATTAAACACATTTTGTCCAACAAGTGTTCACAAATCCGTTAGCGTTCTTGAGCTATTTAAAAAAACGTTTAAGGGGCCAACCCTTATCTCCTTACCGTGGCCATTTAACGATATTTTGATGGTTGGGTATTGTAAAGAACACCATTCTAAACATCTTTTTTTTATGTTCCTTTGCAAAATATTTGTCCATTTTGAGATATAAGTGATGAAAGTTTTGGACTTCTGACCCCTTAAACCCCCTAATGACGTAACGCATGAAAACATATGGTTAAATAACTGTGTGATGAACATGTTTGCTTCTATAACATATCACAAACCGTTTGTCAATAAAAAAAGTATGGAAGAGAGACCTTAGAGCCCTTTTGGTCCCTAATTTGAGAGGTCATTCCCTTTCTCTTGATATCAAATGAAAGGTCTTTTGATATTAAACACATTTTGTTCAAGAAATGTTTAGCAATTCGTTACCGTTCTTGAACTATTTGGGAAAAACGTTTAAGGGGCTGACCCTTTATCTCCTTATCGGGGCCATTTAACAGAATTCTGATGTTGAATATTGTTTAGAATATCATTCTTAGCATCGTATCCTCTATTTTACTTTACAAAGTATTTGTCCTTTTTGAGATATGTGATAAAAGCTTTGAACCTCTAGCCCCTTTAAATCCCTAATGACGTAATGCATGAGAAAAATTATAACATATCACAAACTATTATTCAATAAAAAGATATGGAAGAGAGACTTTATAGCCCTTTTGACCTCTAATTTGAGGAGCCATTCCCTTTCTCATGGTATTAAATGAAAGGTCTTTAGATATTAAACACATTTTGTTCAAGAAGTGTTTAAAAATTGGTTACCGTTCTTGAACTGTTTGGGAAAGAACGTTTAAAGAGCCAACCCCTTTTCTCCTATTCGGGGCTATTTAACGAAATTCTGATCGTTGAATATTGCTTAGAATATTACTTTAGCATCTTCTTCTCTAAATTGCTTTTAACAATATTTGTCCTTTTAGAGATATAAACATTCAAAGTTTTAGACTACTGACCCCTAATGACGTAAAGCTTGAGAATTTCTTTTTTGAAAATTCTTTATAAACATTGAGGACCCCATGAAAAATTTCATTGGAAAACAAGAGGCCCATGGGCCATATTGCTCATCTGAGGAATAATCCGCTTAATGGAGTCATAATACAAACTATCTGGACAATGTAGTATAATATATGTAGATCCTGTATAAAAAAATAAAAATCCATTTATTTCACCTCGGATATTCTTATCTTATCAAGTCCCTTTCCTAACAGGATGTTTTGATAGTCATATCACTTGTTAAGCATTGCAGTTCTCAAAAAGATCCTAAACAATTGTTTATATATGGGATATAAACCTACATCAAACTCTGAACCCCTTGTGAGGCCCAAGATTCGTCCAGGGGAAAAGTTCTAAAAGATTTTAAAGAATCAGCCATGTGTCAAAATGCTTGCATATGAGTACAGGCAGGTCAAGCATATTTCTTACAACATACACCATATATTTATTCCTATGCATAAGTTCGACCCCCCCCCCCCTCCCACTGTGGCCCCACCCTATCGCCAGGGTCATGATTTTCACAACTTTGAATCTATACTACCTGAGGATGCTTCCACACTAATTTCAGCTTTCCTGGCTGATTAGTTTCTGAGAAGAAGATTTTGAAAGATTTACACTATATATTCCTATGTAAAGGTCGACCCCCAATTGTTTCCCCACCCTATCCCAGGGATCATGACTTTCACAACTTTGAATCTACACTATATGAGGATGCTTCCACACAAGTTTCAGCTTTCCTGGCTGATTAGTTTATGAGAAGAATATTTTGAAAGATTTACACTATATATTTCTATGTAAAAGTTTGCCCCCTCCCCCCATTGCGGCCCCACCCTAACCCCTGTGGTCATGATTTGAACAAACCTGAATCTTTACTACATGAGGATGCTTCCACACAAGTTTCAGCTTTCCTGGCCGATTAGTTTCTGAGAAGAAGATTTTGAAAGATTTACACTTTATATTCCTACGTAAAAGTTCGACCCCACATTGTTTCCCCACCCTACCACCGGGAATCATGATTTTCAGAACTTTGAATCTACACTACCTGGGGGTGCTTCCACACAGGGTTTAGCTTTCTTGGCTAAATGGTTCTGGAGAAGAAGATTTTTGAATTTTTTTTTTAAAAATTTCAATAATTCCTAATTATTTCCCCTTGAAAAAGGAGGTAGTCCTTAATTTTCACAACTTTTAATGCCCTTTGCCTTAGGGTGCTTTGTGTCAAGTTTGGTTGAAATTGGCCCAGAAGTTCTGGAGAAGAATTTGTAAATGTGAAAAGTTTACAGACAGACAGACAGACGGACGGACAAACAGACGGACAGACAGACGGACGACAGACAAAATGTGATCAAAAAAGCTCACTTGAGCTTTCAGCTCAGGTGAGCTAAAAAATCAAGATTGTAAAAATTTGAAAATTAAAATATTTTTTTTTCTTCAAAATTTGCTTATTAAGGGGACAGGAAGTGACAGACGTAAATTATTCATCCTAAGTGCCCGCTTCCATAGGTAGATCTATCATCGCTGAAAATTTCAAATTTTCATCTTCAACCATTCTCTAAATACTTGCTGGACAAAATGATTCTTTGAAAAAAAGTAAATTTAACGAGGTTGACGAATACGTATGCATAGCTTTAGATACTGACTTCTATCTGCGATATGTTCGTGAAAATCCGTCAAACCGTTTATGAGATATCGGGTTTTGAAAATTTTTGTGTAAGAAAAAAAATTAAGAAAAATAATAGGTCAAAAGAAACCTAACTAAAACAATAAGGTCTTCCGTCGGAAACACAAGACCTTAATAATAATATAGATATATAAATCCAGTTTACTTCTCTGAATTTAGTTCAAAATAAAACATAATGAAGTTAGTAAAACTTAATTTGAAGTCAGCACATTATGTATGCGATGTCATACATTAGATGAATACCATTTTTTCGACATTAATGAAAATTAATATTTACAAGTACAAACACTTATAGGTATTTTATTTCTCAGAGATATATCTTATGATTTGTCCTGATGTTTTGCTCACCTACACATTCAAAGCCATTGCTTACAAAGTCATCCTTGCATTCACATTCAAACGACCCATCAGTGTTGATACATACAGCGTTGCTGTCACACACACCAGAATCAGTTCTTGGGATATCCCGGCTGCACTCTTCTACAGCTAGATTTGGTGTGTAATATAATGTCAAAATAATAGCCTGGTTTAATACATTTTTGATTTAACTCCAATTTTACTTGTAGAGACATTCAGTAAGTCATATAACCGAGAGTTATCTCTTTTACCTTTTTGTCTAAAACGTAGAACAAATCCAAATTCAAATACCGTCCTATCACTTATCGAGTATCTGAGGCGGAGGGAATTCCCTGTTGTTTGAGTGTTTATTGCTGATTGATATGGTAGGCAGCTACGAAACAGTTCATTTTCTGAAGATCAAAAATAAAAAAAAATAGCCAAATTCGTTATAGATAGATTTCAATAGGTATTCTTCTGCTATTTCTGTTATATAATTGTATATATTGAGATTTGTCAATTATTTGAAAAAGTAAAGATCGCATTTTAAATAAAACTAGCTATTTTCAAATAAAAGGTTAAAACAACGAAAAGTCCTTGCACTAATTTAAACTTCATTTAAAATATTATTAAAACATTTCCCATGTTTGCCTCGACGTGTTATAATTTTATTGTATTTTTGTAAATCTTAGAAAGTTATTGTTTTTTCTAATAATGTTGTTCACGGATTTTGATATCATGCTAAACGTTTTGAATTTTTTAATTACCTGCAGAGACAGTCAAGATATCGTCACAGTCATCACGATAATCATCAAATTCCATAAAGACAAATGAGAACACGACAACCATTCCCTCGTCAGCTGTTATTGTGACGTCACATATTTCGTTTCTATGAAATAAAAAACCCCGAACAATCAAATAAGCATACAGAAAGGTATATGAATGAAAAATTACATATCTAAGCAAGATGAGGCACTGAACATTGTAAGACATTTCTTTACTGGATTTATTTAAGCTGCTGCAGTTGTAAGTTGACTGAACTGTGTTTCGGTATGTTATCAGCATAATTTGATTGATGCATGTAGCTGTGTCAGTCTGTACAAATGTTCATGCCATATCAATTTTAACAACTATATTTCAGAAATACGAACCGTTTCAAAATTGAAACCTAATTTAAAAAAAAGCAACTGATTGATCAAACTGCGTAACGATGCTGACACGACAAAATATGAGGGAATTTGAAATTGTTTCCTTAAATATCAAATGCATCCCTTTTTTCAAAACGTTTCATTTTGAAAATAAATAAGAATATGGCAAATGTAAAATAGATTCTGACTCTTAATGTTAACTTTGAACTAATTTTGTATATTTGATAGCGGCTACATGTTATACATTAGTAACAAAATATCGATGATTTTGTAGACAAATTTACAGTTTTTGATAAAAGGACTTCTTACACGATCATGTATCAGTGAATGCTAGTTTATTGTTTCTTTTATTGATTAATATCAATTCAGTAAATAATTTAAATAACTTAGAATTACTGTAAAATTGAATATTTAATGATATCAACATTTATCTTATTTGGTTTCAAACTCATTAGCCGTTAATATTTGATTAGGAACGAGGCTTTGCCTCTGCATGGCAGAAGACACGTTTGGATTGCATTTTACCATGAAATGTGGTGATAACGAGTATATCAAAATCCAAAGGAAAAATACAAAAGAGGAGCAGAGCAAAAATGGACCTCTTCAAAAGTTAGTGGTAGGATCAGTTGCCATGGAGGAGTGACCATCCTTTGCTGACCGGTCACACTCACCGTGTGCTCTTTGTCGTAATCAGGAAAACGGAAAAATCCGTAGACAATTCGGTAATTAATAATCGCCTAACAATAAGTATGAAAACGTCAATCAGCATTTGACCTAGCGGAAGATTGATTTGCTGACAACGTCGTTGTATCGACCATAGAACTTATTAAATGATGACTTCAATCAAGATTGCTGATATTTAGCTCAATTAAATTTATGTAGATCAATCATTTTGATTGTTCAAGCGTCACAAGAAAAAGGAACTACCAGCCAAGAACATATGCTATCGAATATCAGTTTAATTAGTTTTCAATTTATTCTAAATCAAATTTATTAAAAGGGACCAAGAGATAATTTGAGATGAAGACTTTATTTTTGATTTTTCTGTACAAAATAGTTAAGTTGTTCATTTAATTCATCAATTTTAATGATTCATCGAATAATTCATTAATATTTGAAGGTTAGAAGTCATGCTACAGGAGAGATACATAGTCGAAACAACCATTGTTACGGCTATTCGACCTATTTTTTTTTAAAGAAAGTACGTATATAACCAAAAAATCTAATTATCGTAAACAAAAATACTCTTCTAACATGTGTGAATAACAAATTTTGACTTTAGATATCAACATTATACTGGTATTTGTAAATTTTGAATATAATGCTTAATAATGGTTTTTTTTTACCGGTTTAATTTAGGAAAACTGGCTGAAGTTATCGTTTGTAAACTATTTGTAGCCTTTATGGTAGATGATCCAGGGCACGTGCCTACAAAAAAAATCAATATTAAAAATCAATAGAGTCAAACTTGTATTAAGCAGTCACCTTTGGGAGGCACCCAAAGTGACCTCTTAACAGAGGTGACCTTTGAATAGAGACATAGGAATTTTCCATCAACAATTACCTTATTAAAACAATTATTGCAGTTTTTATATACTTGCAATTTACCATACTGATCAAAATGACAAAATAATGAATAAAGTTATTGATTTGGATTTTAATAACATTTATTATATTTAAAAATAAGTGCAATTACATAACAGAGGTTTGTGCATCCAATTGTTTATTTCTTTTTCATTTTTGAAAGTCACTTATTTTCATCTGCACCCCAGACTTGCACTTGATAGAGTCTCCTGTTATCATATCATTAATATCAGTAATTTTATCCAAAAGTTGGGCATGGTCATGATTTGCATAAACTTTTCAACAATGTATTTCTTAACCGACCGTATCTGAACTCAAAATCATATTATTAAATCGATCGATTTTCTCTAGCCTCGTCGCGGTCATTTTTGACACCTATTTCATGAAGTTATATATATAAAACAAACACTGTAAATACATGTTTAAACAATTTACTTTTTTTGCAATCCGTATCTGAACTGCTAATTATATTATTACATTGATCAATTTGGCTTCTTTTGCCTCAGGCGTATAATTATTGTGTACATTAGTTACCTGACTTTCGGAAGCCATGTTTAAAATCCCCGGGTGTAAATCATGTGACCGACCAAAATGGCCGCCTAATGCATGTCGAACGTACAGTTTCGGATCAAAATACGATGACCGCTGGCCGCGTTAGACAGGTGACCGCTCTTTAGAGGGCAATCATATAGGATTTTTAATCGGGAGGAAATAAAATGACCACATACGAAAGGTGACTGCTTAATAGGGGTGACCGCTTCAATAGTTTTTACTGTATTACCGAAAATTGTTCATTTATGTCGACTAGTATAAGCAAGTTTCTGAAAAACAGTTTTAGCCATTGCTCAAGTGAGTATTTTAATAACTCACTTGCTGATATCTAGGTACACATCAATTGATAAGCTTTAGTCATTATGTTTATAAAATCAAAATAACCAAAAATTCGCCTTTGTTGATAAACTTATGGAAGTAAAAAAAAATAAAAGCTGGGATTTTTTGGAGACTGTTCAAAGTATAAAAGTTACTTCAAGATATGAAGAATAAAAATGTCAAATGGGAGTTTGTTACTGTATATCTATTTCGCACAAAAACGTTGCGCTCGGTATTTGACTTATTAAACAAATTAAGGAATGTATTCTGTAGATATATTTTCGTACGAAAGATTTCTGAGACATTTAACTATTGATTCGCCATTTTACTTGCCTTAAACGTTTTCCTATACACATTAAACGACCTCAAAAAGTGAAGTATGTTACACTCAAGTCAGGATCAAGAGTCGCCATTTTTACTAGTAAACAAACCACACCGTTTCCTTTTACGAGGATGGTAAGGGTACTTAAGGAGATCGACTTAAGTTTTCATTGCGCATGTTTTTGCCCATTCTAGTAAAACAGAGTGGATTTATATTTCTACGATATTATTTATAAAATTGAACACAAATAACAAAATACATGTAAAGAATATTTAGTTTTTGTTTAGGAAAATTTTATTTTTTAACGATTTTTTCCGTTGTACGGCGAATGGGCGTTGCTATTGTGCTTTTTATGACCTTATGATCAAATGAAGTTTTGTAGAAGTAGGTTGTATGAAATAACATAAAAGAAAAAGTAAAAATCGTACTACGTCATTGAAATTTTATACACAGAATAATGCTATCTTCGGGGGTATTTTTCTTGACTTTTGAATGAATCCATTATGAAATCATTATATCAATCTTCATTTGTAATACTCCAAATATAGCAAAATTTAGTGCATTTTAATATTTTGAGATGGCCCCTACTAAAAATCAGAGTGTAGAATTTAGCATTTTTTTTTACATATAAGGTAGAAAATGATATTACTAAAGACATATTACAATTTGAGACAAAAGTTATTGTAGTATTATTTTAATTTGCTTCGAAGTGCGGAAAATAACATTTTCCTATATATTCTTGTACTAAATGTACCTGTATTTTGAGATGGCTCCTAAAAAGAACCAGAAGGTCGATTTTCATAAAACTTCGTAGATAAACTTGAATTGATGTAAATTACATATGGTTGAAAATAAGTTTTGCTATTGTAGTTTTTCCACCAAAAAAAATGAAATGGATGAATGGAACTGTAGCTCTACGGTCCGTCAAGCCGAATTTCCCGTAGAACTATAGTTCCGCAATTAGTTACATCCTTGTCTATCATACCTTATGATTTAAGAATTCCAATAACGATGACGTTTCAAAACCTTCCACATTATTCCCACTGACATGAAGAAGAAATAACGACGAATGCACAATGCAAATCCTATGAGAATGGACAAAAAGAGTAGATCCTTTAAAACATTTTTTTTTATTTCTTACCAGAATCCCGGCCGCTGATGAGTGCTACCTTAAACCCTTCCATATTGCTTGCCTGATTATCGGTTGTCAACGTTACCTTCACCAAATTACTGGAAGCCATTTGATTGCTTCCGTCAATAAAGTTGCTGAGTGGCCCGACATACTCTTCAAGATCAGAACCTATTAATTCATTTTCAAAACTTTCACGCATTTGAAATTAATAAAAGGGAAAAAAAAACCAAATCTATTCTTCGATTCTTCGACAAATTGTTACTAGACAAACGTAATATACTAGTAATTTCTGATGTGAAATCTCTCTCTCTCTCTCTCTCTCTCTCTCTCTCTCTCTCTCTCTCTCTCTCTCTCTCTCTCTCTCTCTCTCTCTCTGTGACTTTCTCTCGCTGTCTCTCTCTCTCTCTCTCTTGCCGTCGCTCTCGCTCATGCTTGCGGTCTCTGTCTCTGTTTCTCTGTCTCTCTCACTCTCTCTCTGCCCGTCTCTCTGTTTTTATCTGTCTGTCTGTCTTTCTGTGCCAGTCTCCCTCTCTGTCTCTGTCTCTCTCTCTCTCTCTATATATATATATATATATATCTTGTCTCTCTGTCTATGTCTCTCTGTCTCCGTCTGTCTCTGTCTGTTTGTCTCTCTCTCTCTCTGTCTTGTCTCTCTGTCTCACTGTCTCTCTCTCTCTCTCTCTCTCTCTCTCTCTCTCTCTCTCTCTCTCTCTCTCTCTCTCTCTGTTATGAGTGTGCGTTTGTGTACAACGACATATGAAAAATACCAGTTTCATCTTCAAGCACAAGCTTGTCTGGTCCTTCTAAAGTAATATCGTAAGCTTTTATAACGATGTTTGACCCTTCTTCTCCTCTAAAGGTCCAGGTGCAAGTAGTTGATCTGAACAAACAATAAAAAAAACATATCAGCAGCATTTTCTCAGTTACTAGTTTGCAGGCAGATTTATGAATGATTTGCTTCAAACCTATTTAAGAACAATTCTAATAAAAAGAATAGCTTTATTCTTTTATTAGTGTTTTCTGTTTTTTCTGTTTATATCAGTTTTTGGGATTCAGCCACATTGATTTACGTTGCTTATCAAAATAATGTATTATTACTTCTTAAAACAATTTTCTCTTGAAGATAATTAAGAATATATATTTTATGACCATTAAATTATTTAACTATAGACCTTTTATGTTTATTTTTAATTTCTACCATATATATCTCTCCGAATACTAACAGAATGCATATGATGTTTGCTTTCTATATCAAGTGTTTATTCTTTTTAAGGAAGAAAAACCAGGAATTATTACAAAAATGAACTTACATAGGGAATCCATCAGATCCTTCTGGTTGAAAAGAAAACACTTGTGATTCAAACTCAGGAACATCTATTATCACTTCTGATCCGCCATTTGGACAAAACAGTGAACCTGCACAAATAATAATTTTTTTCTATAAAAATACAAAAAATACAATGATGTTTTCTTTCTTTTTATTTTTAATTACTATTTAATGCCAAGTCAAAATGCATGTACCATATTTTAACACCTTAAATACATTAGAATAAAAGAATATTCCCTCTTGATTGATAAAAGTCAACATTTGTACAGCAAACAAATATCCAATAGATATGAAAAGTAGAGGTTTTCATCGTCTTTGCAGCTCGAAACCTATTTTGCAGCAAAATCTAAAATTTTAATTGCAAAAAGAATCATTATGTTCTTTAAAAAACTTGTATCCTGAATTTGCAAGCGCATCAATGCTTTCCGTTCATGATCATAAACAATGGACAAATTTAAATCCATTGAGTTTAAACGCTTCGCTATAGATAAAACTCAAATTTGTTTATTTCCTGATAGGACCAGAAAGCAAGTAAAAAGTAAACACAAAGAACAACCCGACATAATCCACGCTTTCATATTACTTAACGAGACTGCACATAATTAACAAATGGCAAAATATTGAGTACAACACTTTATTCAATATAGGGACATAATTCCCCCAAAATTTATTGAATCAAAATGTCCAGCACATCTACATATGTAAATATTTAAGCTGTTTATACTAAAGTTTAATGGTGAAATTCGCATTCCACTTGCACTGACAAACTGTTAAAAAGGGGTGTCCTCTCACCATAAAAAAATGAATAAAATTATATGTAAAAAAAATATGTAGTTTAAGAAGAGTCAAATACACAAATCAATCTTAAAAATATTTTTATTTGCATACTATAGGACATAGATTTATTATTTATTTCAGTAATTAGCTGTTGAAAATCTTAGTGTTCATTTTTTCTGACAGACCTATGCAGTTTCATGTATGTTCTGTAAACTAATGTATATTCACATCTAGTTACACTCAAGGGATAAACCAGGCACCATCTTGTCTTCAGAAATGAAAAAAGAGATATCTGTGAGTGCTCACGACGGTTATCCACGCTCTGGTGTGAATATAGAAAATAAGCAAAGTGAACATTTAACAGGAAGTTGACATCAAATATGCTCAAAAAATAATCCCATCAAATGACATGCTATACAGAGAGTGTTTTAAAATTTAGAACTAGAAGGTAGTTGCTGAAAAATCATTGAGGAAAATTTGTTTGAAAATTTAGATTAAAAATATCCAAAAGAAAGATGACGTGTTGGTACAAACATGAAATCTAACATACGGCGTACCTAAACAAAGAGTGTGCTAAACTTTCAAGCATTTGCAATTATTAGTTGCTTAGTGAAATGGGACAATAATTTGGTACAAAAAACAGACAGACAAACAAACAAGGGAAAAAAGTAAATATACCCCCCGTACTTTAGAACGGAGGCATAAACAAGTTTAATTACAAGTTTTTACAAAAACACTTACGTTTTTCTGTACATGTTGCATCATTCCTATTGCATTCGCACTCAAACATACTGTCAGGGACAATACATGCATTATTTGGATTACAGTCCTTTTCGAGACATTCATTAACATCTGCAAATGTAAAAGAAATTAGACGCGATCTCTTTGCAAGCAACGATATGTCTTCCGTTTGAATGCACCTTTAAAAAGGCCATTGGGATGGTTGTTCTTTTCTATCTTTTCTTAACACTTCCTCAAATTCCATTTAACTCTCTCTAATCATTTCAATTGACAAAACTTTTAAGTGTTTACTCTGAAAAATAGAATAATTCGAAAATTACTATATTAAAAAAAAAATAACATTTTCAACAATTCCTAACTGAAAAGTCTTCTCATCAATAGCACATATAAAATAAGACAACAACGATTGAAATCAATTACTCGTGGCGGAACGTCAAAATATTACATTTGTGATTACTATTAGTCTTCGGTGATAGTTGAAAAAGAAAAACACTTAACATAGCTAAAATGATTATCGAGAAAACAGTCAGAGCCGTAAGAATATTGGTGTCTGCGTTGTTTCTACGAAAGATTATACTCACTTTAAAACTGTTAATTTTGTCCTTGACACTGTTTCAAATATTCATCAATTCAGTAGAAATGTTATTTTGATTTCATTTTTTTCTTCGATAAGTGTAACGTCATTTCCATCGGCAATTTGAAAGAATTCCAAAGCTTTGAGCGATTTTTAACCAAACCGGAAGTGTTTGTGATATTTAGCAAAGGTCAAGGTCTCGGGTCGCTACTAGAGGTTAAGGTCAATGCATCTTTCTTAACTATTTGGAAAATAAGTGAAAATCATTCACCCCGACAATAAGACAAATAAATGTAATTTGTATTAGGGGAAAATGGCGCTAACATTGGGATGTTTCATAAAATAAAACAAAAATTAGTAAAATCCATCATTTTAAAGATAAAATCATAAAATGGAACACAATTAAGAAAGGACAAAACTTTCGGCACTCCAAGATTGAACCCTGGTCGCCTGGGCACAAGTCCACCGTTGGAAACGGAAGACCTTAAATATAATCATTATAAAACTTCATGATGAAATGCGTTACCTTGGACAATTTTACAGCATTAATCGTTGAAAGGATGTTATATGGGATTACGTCTTAGGGATCATTTAATAACTATAAATTAGAATATTTTTGGGAAATAGTTTATGTTTGATTTTCATATAGTTTTTACTCTGACTATAAACGGCTAAAAGAAAAATTAAAATTGGAGTCAAGCAAATTTTGTTAAATGTCGGGAACATCGGTAGGATTTAAAGTGAGAAATGACAACATCTGAGATAATTATAATTACATATGTAGGAGAATATAAAAAGAACTACAGCATAACTGTTTGATAATATACAATTAAAGTATGCCATTGAGGGAGTCAGCAAGATTCCAGTTCCCCGAGAGCAAGTCTATTTCCCGAAGCGAAGCTGAGGAAAATAGGCTTGCTTATTATAGTATACTTAATATATTTAATATACTTTAACTGTTTTATTATACAAATACAAACAACCAATCAGAAAAAGTTCTAATTAATATAATTTTTTCTGTATTCAACAAGTTATAACATCGAAATAAAAAAAAATTAAATTGCACGCGCGTCGTATTGTGACGTAGGCAAGTTAGTTTTTACGATAAAGATGAATAATTATGGTCAATCAAAAAGGACGTTGCAACTAGAATTAAATCATATGGTTATGAATATTCATGATTTTATTCAGAGTATTTCAGAACTGTTTCTTTGGTTAACAGAAATTACTAAGTGTTCCGAATAGATGTGTATCAGTTCATCAAACTGACACACCTTTTTAAATTTGCAGGGAATCAGTCTGTTTTGCAGTGAATCAGCCTGTTAAGGGCGATTTTTAGGGAATCAGCGAAATATATCGAATTACCCTTTTATAGTGAAAAATAAGTAGAGGTATAAAAAAGCATATAATTATGCAGTCATTGCTTTTGTTCTGTACATGTAACTATATATTGCTTTCTAAATCAAAGTTAGCAAACATGAGATATGTATTGTACACTGAGTATTAAAATTAGGGTGCTTTCCATTTAACCGGCATCGCCAGATTCGCCGGTGTTGCCTTCGTCGCCGATTGTTGGAACGCGCGTCGCCGGTGAGCGGTTGTGGCAACGCATTTTACCATTGCCGATTAGGAAACAATATGGCGTCGATGTTATCATATTCTACAAAACCGGGATTTCTGTAACTACAATGTGTCAAAATTACATCGAAATATATTGAACTGCAATTAGCCAAAATTTCTGGACCAAATTTCATGATATGTATCAGTCTGAAGCTGCAATCGTTCTCGTTGGAGCATTGTGACGTTGCCAACCGTTCCATTAACGCCACCGTTTCCCGATTACATCGCCGGCGAGTCAATGTTAATGGAAAGCGCCCTTGGTGAAACTAGTGAAACCTTTCTGATTGAATCAACAATAAGTGTGTAAGTTCCACGTGACTCAGAATAGAATCATAAAATCACGAGACTGATTTTGGAAAAAAAACCCTCAAAGGCATTCGACTTATTTGCACAAGAATTTTATGGTGTCGCGCGTCGCCGGTGAGCGATTGTGGCAACGCATTTTACCATTGCCGATTAGGAAACGATATGGCGTCTTGAGGGGTGAATTTTCATCTGATATCCAACCTTTTGCTTTTACTCTGTGTATGTTTTTAAAATTTGTTTTATCGCCCATCAATTTTATTTTTGCATCAAAAATGTGGTTTTGTTCAACAATACCAGTATGACCTCCATTAGCAGAGATGACAGCGCGAAAGCGATGTTTCATTGATTGACAAACATTTGGTTGTCCTCTGAGGAATATTCTATCATTCCTCCAAAAAGACTCTCCCTAATTCTTGCAGATTCTAAGACTGAGGCTGGCGGCTGCGCACACGTCTGCCAAGCACATCCCACAAATGCTCTATTGGATTCAAGTCTAGGGACATGGCGGGTCAATAAAGGACTTCGATGGCATTCGTTTGATAAAACAAGTTTTGTTTCAATACTGCCGTTTGGGCGCTTGCATTGTCATGTTGGAAAATTAACCAATTTCCTTGCCTATGCTGCTACATTAATGGTACTAAACAGTTAAACATGGTACTCTTAGCAGGGAAGGTTCCATTGAAAACGACCAGTTGTGACCGAAAATTGTGGTTAATCGCACCCAAGACCATGGCGACTCACCCTCCAAACCAGTCGCGCTTGAGGACAAAATTGTCTGCAAAACATTCATGTAAACAACGGTAAATTCAAAATCTGCCGTCTGCATTGCTAAAGTTAAATCTGGACTTATCTGAGAACACAACATGTGACCAATTTTGAAGTTGAGTCAGATGCTGCGAGTTACGCTATAGCCCCTTTATAAGATCTTCTGCAGAGGATCCAATGGCGCTTCAAAATTCTGGAAACGGTTTTATGATGAAACGGCCTTTCATGAAGTCCAATAATTTCCCTCGCCTAGGTTGCAGCGGCCATAAACCTATTGTGCAGATGACGTTGCCGTTTGAACGCTTGCCGTGGCATGTCACAAACGGTTGACCAGGTCTTCTGCAATCATTTAGGGATCCTGTGTGACGGAATTGTGAGAGCAACTGGCTTACTGTACAACGGTGGACATTAAAACGCGTTAAATTGCAATCTCACGCTGACTAACGCCTGCTTTCAGCATATCAAGTGCCTGATTGCGCATTTCATTGCTTAAGTGCGGCATAGTATTCATTTGAATTCATTATTAGTGGTGTCTCTATAACCTTTCCATGTGTTTAAAAAAAAAGGCCTGAAAATTTCGCGCAATGCTACTCACAACGCAAAAACAATTAACACGGGTAAATCGACTTGATGTATGCATTTGTGTGGGTGTGGGTGTGTGGGTGTGTGAGGGTGTGTGTGTGAGGGTGAGTGTGTGTGTGTGAGGGAGGGTGTGTGTGTGTGTGTGAGGGTGTGTGTGTGTGTGTGTTGTCACGACACCCTTTTGCTTGATCAGTAAACACAAGATTTTTTTGAATTTACAATTTTATATAGAAACAAAATATATACACATATACAAAATAAATTGAAATGAGAGAGAGTTCACGCTGCCCAGGTCCCGGTATAGGTATCTTCGATGGAATCCGCCCACACCTGGTACCTGGTAAACGTGCGCTACCCGAGACAAACTCTACACCCCTTATATAGCAACACTGGTTTAAATGCCCGGAACAATGGGGCTCCTTGCAGGGTACAACTCTACCTGTACAACATCGAGGCTCAAAACAGGATAAAACTAACAAATTCAATATTGATTGTGACACACACACACACACACACACACACACACACACACACACATATATATATATATATATATATATATATATATATATATATATATAAAGCCTTGGTACAGCAAAAAATACTTAAACAAATAAAACAGAATACGACAGTCCAATTTAAATAAATTGTTTACTATTTTAGCGCTTTCAGCCATGTCGGCTCTTCAGACAGTTATACAAAATTAAAAACGTTGTTTGTAACGTTGTCAATGACGTCGTGGTTTCAAAGTTCATTATGAAGTCACAATATACATCAAGCGATAGCGTGAACTTTGTCAACGCAATTAGGCATACAATGTAAACAATGCATAGACATACATGTATAATAAAAATACATATATTATATATAATGAATCTATTTTCGATTAAGTTTCGGGTTAAATATTTTAATAAAATATTATTTTTTTATTAAAATATGTCTATGCATTGTTTACATTGTATGCCTAACTGCGTTGACAAAGTTCACGCTATCGCTACCTTGTATATTGTGACGTCATAATGAACATCAGATTTATGGTTTAATGTTTTATCACCCAGTCTATTTAAATGCGAAACATTTGTTTCTAATGGAGTTTTGGCTAAAGGTATAGGAAACTGTGGCGTGATGGTTATTGCGTGGAGGTTGTAATTAGGTCACTGTTGGTCATAACAACAAAATGAATTCCTTAATCATTTCATTTAAGCAGCATTTAAAAATATGTTAAGCGTTCCGTTTTAAACGGTTGGGGAGCATGCATATGACCATACAAACATTGATAAAAATGTGATTTACCTTCTTGTTTGAATGAAACAACGAATCCGCTATATCGAGTGAAACCATTTGTTACGAATCGAAGGTTGAGAGTTCTTCCAACACCTTTTGATTTAACTTCAGACAATCTTTTAGGAAAATATGAATTGCAGGTGTCAAATATTTTATTTTCAAATGTTGACCCTGCAAATGTAAGGACAAAAATGAAGGAATATATGATTTCTTTTTTCAAATAAAACTAATACAAGGATTGATGTATTAGAAAGGGACTTTAAAGGAAAGATATTGATTTAAAATATACTTACTGAGCACGCAACATTTACATATCATATTATTGGAATGTTTGTTTTTTCTGTAAAATAACGCGTTTAGCTTTCTTTTGGGTTCTTTCAAATATAGCCAACATACCATCAAAAACTTCCAATAGATCATGACAAACGGCAAATTCGTTGACGTCATCCACTTGTTGAAAAACGATCGAATATGATAGAGTTTTATTTTCATCAGCAGTAATTGTTATATCACACACCTCATTACTGTAAATTAACAGATACATAACTTAATTTCTATACTTAAAGATATAATGCATTTATTGTGCGTGTTTCATTTACGTACATAACTAATGCAATGTTGGTAGCAAAAACACTTACTTTTCATAGTTGTCTGGAAAATTACTTGAGGTTATAATCTGACTAGTGTCTGTTGCAGATACTGTAGAGGTACCAGGGCATGTCTCTAAAATGCACAGAAATAAATGCAAAACAATACAAAAATTATTGCAGCAAACATTTTTACTATTGTTTTGTTTTCTTTTAATGCTAAATATTGTTGAAACACTGTGTCACTATTATACTTTTTGTTTTTTGATCGAGGTTTGCTGTTAAATAATTCTACCAGTATTAATTTTAGCATTCCGGTCGATATTATCAACAACAACAAAACACAAAAATAGCAACAACAACAACAAAAAAAGAAAGAAAAAAGAAACGGCACAAACAGTTAATATGTTGTTCCAAAATTCTTACAAGATTTCGATTGAAAAATGTTGATGTAGAAACAAACACATGAAAAAAGTTCAAAGTGAAATTCAAATTTCTGTTTGTAAACCAAAAAAAAGTTTCAATGCATTCGAATACAATATGTTTGAAAACCATTCTACACTCAAAAAAATATAGACACCATTAGGAAAAAGGGAGCCTACAGAAGGTGACGAAGGAAAAACAGGAAAAAATACCCTCTTCATTACAAAAATGGCCGTATCTCATTAGTATTCCTTTATGGTAGGGAAAAACTTTTGTCAGTTAGAACCAAACCCAAAGGCTATTTTGTAACGAATTGTAAAATACATTTCTTGATATTAAATAAATCTTAAAAACATTATCCATATTCTTTAAAAGACCTTTAATTTGAAAATAACGCATTTCAAACACCTTACTATTTGGTTTTCTTATGATTTTATCGTTTACCGTTTGCATTTATAAATAAAAAGATGATTGCATTTCTGAAATGCATGTACAAACGTACCAGAATCTATGCCAGCAATGACGTAGACATACATTTCTTCATCATTCGACGAACTGTCTGTTTCCAGTAAAACGGAAATTGCGTTGCCTGTGGAGGTCACGATTTTGAAACCCTCCTTCATTCCAACAACGTTACTCTCAATTGGCAAAGTAGTTCCTAAATTTTAAATTGGTTATTGAAATTACATTAAAGGAGACTACCTTAAGCTTTTAAATATGATATGGTGGATCATAATCTACGGAAGCATATTAGTGCCACATTTGCACTTCACATTTTTTTAATTCATACACTTTAATCTGTAAAATTTACACTTTAATCTGTAAAATGTACACATTAATCTGAAAATTTGCACTTTATTCTGTAAAATTTACACTTTAATCTGTAGAATTCACACTTTAATCTGTAAATTTTACACTTCGTTCTGTAGATTTTACACTTTATAGTGTAAATTTTACAGAATAAAGTGTAGATTTTATAGATTAAAGTGTAAATTTTACAGATTAAAGTTTGAATTTAACACTTTAAAGTGTGAATTTTACACATTAATGTGTAAATTATACAGATTAAAGTGAAAATTTTACACATTAAAATGTGAATTTTACAGTTTAAAGAGTAAATTTTACAGATTAAATTTAAAATTTACAGAATAAAGTGTAAATTTCACAGAAGAAAGTGTACATTTTACAGATTAAAGTTTGAATTTAACACTTTAAAGTGTGAATTTTACACATTAAAGTGTAAATTATACAGATTAAAGTGAAAATTTTACACATTAAAATGTGCATTTTACAGTTTAAAGAGTGAATTTTACAGATTAAATTTAAAATTTACAGAATAAAGTGTAAATTTCACAGAAGAAAGTGTACATTTTACAGATTAAAGTGTGAATTTAACACTTTAAAGTGTAAATTTTACAGATTAAAGTGAATCAATCATTTGATAAGGAAAGAATCTAAATCGTTTTGCTTTATAATTTGACAAAAAAATTCCTTTATATTATTGTGACTCAAAATTGATCAAATGTTTGCAACAGTGAGCAGTACATATCATCACATATAATGTTTTCTGTTATTTCATTTCAGTAAAAGAACGATGCTTATTAGTGTATAACATTTGAGATGAATGAGAATCTTCGCATGAGCAATGTTGTCAAAAAGATTTGAAATGTGATAAAACTACCCTTTGGCATTCGATGATATACTAGTTTTATCTATCTCGCAATGGGTTTTCTTTCCTTTCGCATAGTTTGGAGATAGCAAACTTACGACTCGATGTGGGAAAAACCAAATACATGTACAATCACATATAATAATACGGCATATCTTGGCTTGTCCAAGATATGCAAATTTATCCAGGGACCTATAAATAGTGTTTATGTTTTTCCGGAATTTTTCCGGTTGTATATATTCGCTGTTAAATTAGTTCTCCCTTTCTCGATTCTTCTTGAAACTGGTAGGTCATGTTTGAATTGTCTGTAAAAAAAAAGTATACTCTTTAAATTAATTTACCATCCCCTCCTCTCTCATTTTCCACCCTTTAGAACCAAAAACTGATTTTCTGTACTTTATTTTTTCAGGTCAACTATCATAACCTTTGTGATACCTTCAGTTCCGGACACACGAAACCATTGTGGTACCTGCAGCCCCGGACACAGAAATCGTCGCAGTGACTAGTTCTATTCCTGACTTTGACGTTAACGTATGGCGCAATCGTCGCATCCCAACTCCATTGGAAGAGTCCAATCATTCAAATTATTATTATACAGTTTCAACTGTCCATAAAATGTGTTTACAATGCTGATAATCTGTTTCAAATGCTGTGTATTCATGCTTGTGCATTCGCGCACATACTTGCTGCACAAGAACTTTGATAATTTTAATGTGTTTTGAACTTTGAAATTGGTGCATTTGCGTTTACCATTGGCACAAACCTTGTGTATAACTTTCTCGTTTGTATATCTGTGCATTTGCGCTTACCCACTGTACATAATATTATATTTTGTGACGTTTGTGCATTTGCGCTTACCCACTGCACAATGAGCCTATTGATGGGCTGTCACGTATTGTTGTTTTGTTTGATTTGTTATGAGGCAGCCCATTGGTAGATTAAAGTCACTGAGGCCAGTAACGCCAAACCATAATAAAGTATTTAGTCCTGATCAACCTCTCTCAGTTTATTCATCAGGTATCTTGAATAATATAATATAATGATAGATGTTCCATATATTTTGATGATAATTATTTTTTTTTATTATTTACAGTCTAAAACAGTAATAAACTGAAAATGCGACACCACCCGAAGAATACAGCTCTTGTTATATATTTCTTTCTCTCTTTTTTTTTTGGGGGGGGGATTTTCGAAAAAAATATTATATATTCATTACGAACGTGCCGTTATGAGGATAAAAAAGTTCATACCAAGTGTATTTTGAAGAGTTATGACATCCGATGGATCCCTTTTCATATCAGTGATACCCAACGCAAATCGAAGACCTTCCTGTGTTTTAAAATTCCATTTGCATGCCGATGATCTATAGATACATTCAAAATTATATTATTAGTAAATTGATATTTGCAACTAACAAACGTGCTTGGTGCCATAAACCAAACGATAACTTCTAGAGTTTATTATCTTTATACAACAGGGTATTTATAAGCAGCCTGAACAAATTGTTAAAGGCCATAGCTTTTTTGTCTTTTGACGATGTAAAGAAATGGTTTAAATAGTTAATTCTTAATAAATTTATTCATATAAGTTAACGGGTAATGACAACAACCATATTGAAGACTAATTTTGGATTATGAAAAATATAGTGAAAATATATCAGATGACCGTGCCAAAGCAAAGTCTTGAAATTCAAAGCTTTATGCAAATTACTTTAACTCTGTTCATCTGTTCTCGAAAATGTTTGGCTGGACATTATTTCAACACAAACTAAACTTAAACATAATGCTTTAGTCACATATAGGCTTTCGTTAGTTGTTTTTATTTTGAATGATCACAAAAAATTATAAGTGGTTTATTTTTCCTGCATAGATGCATGCATAGACGCACCCGTAGAAAAAAAATCAGCATGTTTTAAGAGAGGACAATGGTTGTACTATTCGTAGAACTATTAAGGTGACCTGGACAATAACATGTAACACTTACGCAGGAAAGCCGAAAGTACCAGTCATTGGAAATCTGAAACCCCTTGGCTCGTAGCCATTTATGTCTATGTCAATGCCAACATTGTCTTGAGAGCATGTAAGATCGCCTGAAAATAATTAAAACAATATTTTAATATCATTTACAATTATCTACATGTTGAAATAAAACACTAGACAATTTACCTTTTAAAGTCAATCAACTGATATAAACGTGATGAATATAAATATGAATTAAACCTGTTTGAACTTTTATCCCTGCTAGTTAACCTTTGGCGGGACACAGGTCACTGGAAATTTTTTTTTGATAAAGTTTGGAAATAAAAATTTGATTAGAAAATTATGCCCTATAACTATACTTTTTAAACTTTTTAATGGAAAATTAAAATAATTTTAAAAGAAAAATGACTATATAGCAGTTTTTTTCTTTCGGAAAAATGACTATATAGTAGATTTTCTCCCACGAAAAGCTGGCTATACATAGGTATTTACCCCTTTTTATAGCCATATTACCCCCGCGGAAGGCCTACATACTGTGGAATCATTAAAAGTCGTGGGGGCCAATTTTCGTGGATTGCTTAAAATTTACAGGTTCGTGGGGACGTTATTTCGTGTATACGCTTATACTTACAAAAGGAGATATGACTTTGAAACCCTAAGTTATTAATTTGTGAGTGAAGTAAACTCGTGGATAAGAAGTACCCACGAATTCCACGAAAATTGAGCCACCACGAAATCTACTGATTTCACAGCATATAGTAGAGTGTCCCCCTTTCTTCCATTCCGGTCACGAATATGGCGGACAATTTATGCCAATATTTCGCATTATCTGAGATGCCATTACTTATAATGAAAGGTAGTAAAGGTTAGCTCCTCTCAAAAACTACTTGGTAAATCTTGACTAAATTTGGTGTGTATCTTTTGAAAAAGGTAGTCAAAGATTACATACTTTATTGCTCCTTTTACCATCTAAAGCCATCCATGTGATCATGAAGTAAAATCTGTTTTAAAAAATCCTCTATTATTCTTGATATCTCGCGACTGCGTGTAATGTTCTCATGAGAAACGGTTTAAAAGCAAGGCTATTGATTTTGTAATAAAAATAAATTACATGTAAAAGTAAGTTTTAAAATATCATTAAATATTACGTACCAGTATCTATATATTTTTATTGATATGCTTTTTAAGCAAATCAGATAAAAAGAAACTGCAAGGTTATACATGTACAGTATCAACAATTTGGAAGAAATAGAATGGCACGTTACAAGCATAATCTTTATTTTTTTGCTGGAAATACGTGTGATTAGTCATAATCATGAGTAGAAAGTCATTAAAATGTAACATTGGGGCTCAACAAACCTTATTTTTTTGCATCATTTACTGCATGCTAGATTGAGCTTTATTCTGCTTATTTCCAATTTGCATTGTATTTGGAAAAAAATTACTTTAAAAAGTATTCCTTAGCAAACAGAAAATACAATTATTGTAAATGTGTCAGTATTTTAGAAGAGATTTTTTTTTTGTTTTAACAATATATATATATACTTTTAATTTCATATTATTGCTATATATAGTCAAACTGTTGTATGTCTTTGAAACAGTATATTAAACAAAAGAATTAAAAACATCATTACTTTACTTGTTTTTCTGTGATTATTTTAATCAAATGCGCAGGCTTACTAACTTTTTAAAAAAAAAAAAGCTAGTTTCCGTATGCTGTAAAAGTTGTTATTTACGCTGGTGGTTAAGTACGATTTTTTTTAATAGACAAACGTCAAACAGTATTAAATATTATTTTACCATACGCGCGAGGGTATTTAACGCATCTTTAAGAGTACCACATGCAATGTAACTAGTGTAGCATCCCCCACCTTCCCCCCACCCACGCGGGGGGAAGACTATTATATATTACCCATTTTTCCGGATGGGGGCGACTACTATGGAGGAAATTCTTCTATACAACACCGGTAATCAGAAAGAGGTTTTACTGTAAGTAAGGTTTCAAATAAGATAGATATTGAAAACTGAATCCTATTAAATTTACGTAAATAGCTCGTACATGTACTTGATCCGAGTCAGTGTCAGCAGTGTAATTAAAACTACTAAGGCCAGAACTAATGAACCTTGATCATTTTAAAAGAATAACCACAAGGAAAGAAATACAGTTCTAGATCGAATAGGCATTATTGTTTCCAACATTACTATCCTGAAGGTAGGCATCAGTAAAACGTAAAAAATAGTCACTCAACTTGACAGAAAAAAGTCAAGTAACAAAATTAGGTACATGTAACATATAATTATCTAATGTTTTAATGGAAATATATGACATTCACGCACGCCATTCCAAAGGGAAAGAATACCAATGCAATCTATCGGATGAAGCACGTTTTGGCGCAAATTCGTGCAGGCATAGAAAATGACCATATCTATCAATAAATGTGCATTTGAACTAAGTATAATTATATAAACAATGTGACATACTATTTTAAGTATTTTTAATAATCGGAATTTTAATTTATTGGTTTTAATACATTTAAAAAAACCCGTCTGTCCCCTGATATTAACCTCATCTGGTTAATTTTTTCCTACATAATGTCATATTAATTTTGCGATGTAGAAAATAAAGTGAAGTTTACGGCAGATGTGATGCGAGTTATTTTTCGAATGAAACATTGTTATAGTTAAAAAGGTAAAACAACAAAAATTATAAACTTTTAGGCTTTGTGTGTGAATATAATGGATAGAATGAAGATTTTTTGTCGAATTAAAACGTATTTTGACGTTGGATAACTATATTTAAATGGTTAAATTTTCCAAAAAGACACCCCTTCCACAAACAAAAAAATTAACCAGCAGTAAATGTTTACAATGATTTTATTTATTTTTTAATGAACCAAGGCAGTGCGTTTTAGCTACATGTATTAAAAATCTGATAACAATGAAAGAATAGAAAAAATTGGAGCCCTAGAGTTTATCAATGATACTTACCTGTCATGAGACAGGTCACAATCGCCACGTTTAAGACGGCTAAAATCCAAACAGGTGTTAGCTCCATGGTCGATGGAGCCGAGTGGAGTGCCCGAGTCAAATCTAAGTGTTATATACAATCAACACTAATGACCACCAAAAATATTGTACTCGTTATCGAATGAACAACCAATTACGTTATCGCTGTAGAAGCACACTTTTGCTGTGAACCGGGATATTTGTCAGGAAAAAAGTAAACATCGAATAGTATGATTTGTATACTGACTAACTGACGGTGTTAAATTTAGCTTACATTCTTACCGGGGGAAATATCTGCATCATGCTAAAACATCGCTGCAAAATGACAAAAAAACCTGTATAATTACTAATTTGCATGTATTACTTAATAATTAGTTAACGTTAAAAACAAATTGTCATTAAAATTTTGATTGTTTGAGTATTACCTTATTTGATGGGTGTCTTTAAATCCTTTGAGATGGAAGCTCATCTAAGCTATTCTGATCACCTTTTGTCCGGCGTCTGTCTATTCATGGTCATTTGTCTGTATAAACTTTTCACATTTTCGACGTCTTCTCCAAACCCACTAGACCGATTTCAACCAAACCTGGCACAACGCAGAAATTGGTAAAGGGAACTCACACCTGCAAAAATAAAGAGTCACACTCTCTATTACGGGGGGAAATACATGTAATCATAAGAATGAAAAAATGACAATAACAAACCGTCAAATCTCAAAAATCCATAAAACGAAATATTGTAATTCGCTAGATTATCTTTAAAATGCTCTTCGAAAATTTTGATTGCAATATACACAAAATATAAGAAACTTGTTCTCGTACAAGGAAGTATGGGACTCACGATTTTGAATCTACCGCGCAACTCCGAATGGCGTAAACCAATTCGCAGTCGTTAAATCTGTTGGTTTATTTCTAAGGTATTAAACAATAAAATTTATCGGGAAAGGATTTCATAGTTTCTATTTAAAATTAAACGTGAACATAAATGATAATAAAAGTTAATTTAACCCAAAAACCTTATTTTACGACATAAATATCGGTTCGGTTTTCGCAATGCAGAAGAAACGTGGATTTGATTTTAAACGCTGAGATGACCCATCACCACATAAAGGTTGCTTAAGCTCAGAAAAAGGATGGTCTAGTGCGAACATGGACGCTCTCTTGGGCAGACCAATCACATATTTTGATATTACTGTGGTAGAGTCAGGTATATGTCATTCCTACTAGCTCGATCAGTAGAGTGCTGGACTGGCATGCCAGAGGACCCGGGTTCAAACCCCAGCAGAGGCAAAAAGTGTCTCTTTTACATTTGGCGCCTACGTTGGGACCTGGGTATTCTCTAGCGAGTGAGAGAGATTGTCTCTAGTACTTCGCCCCATAGGTGTTGGCACTCCGGAAGAGTCGAGGATGCCTCTTTCCTTGGAGGGGGACAATGTGGTAGAGTCAGGTATATGTCATTCCTACTAGCTCTGGCTAGTGGGTTAACCCTTTAGCTCGATCAGTAGAGTGCTGGACTGGCATGCCAGAGGACCCGGGTTCAAAGCAGAGGCAAAAGTGTCTCTCTTACATTACAGTTGAATAATTCTCATCACAGATGGCTGAAGATGACTCGACGCCAGCAAAAGCGATATGTCCAGGTTTGACCCATTCATTGATACTAATGTGTCTTTAGAGTAAAATATTTGGTAATCTAAGCAAGGTTCGTTGAGACTGAAAATTTTTGACAGACGTCTCTTCAATTTTTCAGTCTCGGTGAATCTTGCTGAGATTAGAGTAAAAGTAAAATTAGTATGGGCATCATCGAATTTTTCTTATGCTATGCAGGTGTAATGCACTGCTCATGAATATCTAAGATACCTATGCCTATATAAGTAGGCATCGTACATATTCGCGAGTAAAGCCCCAAGCACCTGATGTGTGATTTCATTAATAAAAAAATAATTATAATCATGTACATGTATACAAGTTTTTGATAGTATGGTTCAATACACATATCGGGACCCAGTAGAATTATTAAATAAATGTCTCTCATTATTAATAGTTAATTCTAAAATATATCAGAATGTGTATCATGTCGTCACATGTTTCATATAATCAGATGTTTCCAGTAGTCGATTTTCAATGCATGAATTCAGCCCAAAATGATGTCATACCACAGTCCACACATACGAAATCTCCTGTCGACTCTATGTATAGCCGTTAGTCGAATTATGTGGCATCCAGTTTATTATTATTGTAGCTACATGTAGAAACTGCATATGATGACGACTAACTTTGATTTTGTATCGGTAATTTCTGATGCTATGTCTGAGGTTAAACATGATTCAGTTGAGATAAAAATGGTTAACTGACAACCATTAAGTGTAGCGTTAAGTGTTAGACTATCGGAAACCCATGACATCAGAAGATGTATTATAAAATAGAAAACAGATTGAACACTTTAGATAATGCTATTTGCTATGGTATACACATATTGACAGCAAAATAAATTTCAAACAGGTGTGAAATAGGTTTCAAGTACATTTTTTGTTGTTATTTAAAACTCAACCTCAGATGGTGTATTTTTCAGTTAAAACAATGTACGGAGTGACTTTCAGTCTTTCACAATAATGCTCCCTCAAAATTTACTTTTCACTGTCCCATGCCCTTCTTCATATGGAAAGATTTGCATTTATCTAATTGAAGGACAACAAATTTAAAAGTGAAGATTTTAGAAGTCAGTGTCTAATAATAACTATCCCTCTTTCAGTAAATATTAATATGTTTGTTAAATCTGAGTTAACCTCTGTTTATGCCTTTATAATATCAAGTACATATGCATATATTTTTTTTTACTGATCAACTTGGCAACCAATTGGTGTTCCAATTGATATTCTCTCATGGTGCAAAAATTCCTGATTGTGTAACTTATTAAATATTACAGATGTTGACAATGAAGAAGTTGTCAAAATGTCTGATTGTGGTTGGAAACAGTGGAGTAGTTTGATGGAATTAAAGATGTAAGCAGATATGCATTTAAGAGAGCTCGCTGGTCGTGGCCATTTTTAGACTGTACTGATCTCCTATGGAAGAAAAGCTATATATAAAAATATAGGAAAATACCCAAATTAAAAGGTAAAATATATCTATAGAGTTTTTCTTTCCTTACATAATTGTTTTGCTAAACAAATCATATGTCAAAATTTTAAGTAGTTCTGATGATTAATTTGTTGACCACATTCCATCGTCGGAAACCCACGGTCGGTCTCGACCGTGGGTTTCCGACGATGGTCACCTTCAGGCATGCGTGGAATGTGGCATGCCTTTGCAACTTCCACATGCTGTAAATATATAAACTTTTTTTTTTACGTTTTTGACATCTTCTACAGATTCACTGGTCTAATTTCAACCAAGGTTGGCACATAGCATCATTTAATTATTTTTTTCTCACTGATCATCCTTTGATTATTTTTTTCTCACTGTATGAACACAAATTTATTAATGCAATAGAAAGTATTAAATAACCCAGTTATGGTCATAATAAATACCATTCTACAAATTGCATTCCAATGAACCTTTAATGAATGATAACAATTCCCAAAATTAGACCTCACAAAATTCAATGATTTGACAGAAGGGTTAAAGTTAACTGTAATATTCCACATATTGTTGACTAAAATCTATAGTCCCAGAGATTATCACTGTGCCATTTATTTTCATAGATTTTATTCTGTTTTAATACGATTCTGTCTGAATATACACCTGGCATACCATACTCATAAATATGTGCTGGATATACAGAGTTCTGGTCTAATCAATATCTAATGTGTGCCTATATTGCAACGAAATCGCTATTTTGGATTAGCTCATTCATGTGTAGGTGAGTCATTTTAAAATGAAAGATATTCTACTTGGCGTCATATTTTTGTCCGATTCATAAATTATTTCAATCAGAATTCATTTAAGTACTTTGTGTTTTATAGTGTCAATATGTAAACACATTAAAACGAATATAAGAAACCACAACCGGTTAGAAGGTATTTTAAAACTTAGATCTCCAAGTCCCTTCAATTCATAAGATGTAGCAATGTACTATATCTAAACCGTTTACAAAGCGAGGCATTGTAACTTGGTTGCCTTTACTGAAAACAATCATAGAATCAAATGTTGCATGAAACGTGATTTTGATGTTTCATATTTAAGATAAAAATCAATCAGTATTCATGTGATTTTTTAGAATCATTTATCCAATCATTGTTTGACGATGGATCCTGAGTATAGTATCCAGGATGTGTTAAAGTGCCATCTTTGTGAGAATCCAGGCCCCCATTTGCGCTTGACATTTGTAAAACACACCTGTGCAAGGCCTGTGAGAAAACACATCTTGCAGATGAATCCAAAGAACACAAAATAGTCTCATTTAAATTGCGGGGATAATCTACTGTCTACAAAAAACATTTTTTTAAAATTATGTGAACGTTACTGTAAAAAATGTGACATTCTTATTGTGATATATGTGCTTCCTCTAGAAAGCATAGACGTCACGAGATTTTTGACGCAGCGACATATCTTGAACAGAGCAAAGTTATCAAACGAAAAGATTTACAAGAACTAGAAAATTTTATTTTCCTTAGATACCAAGAAACTGCATATAACAGAGAGCAGGGAGCTAGTATGAATGAAAACTCCCGGAAATTGACATCAGCTATCGAAAAACAAGGGAAGACTTGCACAAGGAAATAGACATTATTATCGAGAAAATTAAATCTCATATTGATAAAACAGACTCTAAGAACTGGATTGTTCTAAATAAGAAGGAACAACAAATTACACGCAGCATTGATGATATAAAAAAGAACATTGATGATCTGAATATAATATTAAAGTCAAATGATTTCAACCTGGTTTCCGCCTACAGATATAAACACCGAGTACAGAGGATTACACGGTGTTTCGAGTTTGAGTGATGAAGGAATATGGGCCTGTGGTCAGAACAAGATCATTAGACTCTAAAACCTTCAAGGTTAACTAGTGAAGTCAATTCAAACCGAGTCAGGGAAATGGGGATCTTGTTTATATAGTGTCAGTGATAGGACTGTAAACGTAGTAAATAATAAAGATATGCATATAGAAATCAGCCTAAAGGGATGGAGTCTCCGAAATATTTGTACTACCTCTTCTGGTGACCTCCTGGTCGTCATGTACAGTGACGATGAAGAAACAAAAGTTGTTCGTTATTCTGGTCCAATGGAAAAGAAAACAATTCAATACGATGACAAAGGAAGACCACTTTATTTATCTTACTTCTACACTAAGTACATCAGTGAAAACAGAAACTTAGATATCTGTGTGTCTGAAAGTGCAGTTGGTGCCATGGTGATGGTTAATCATGCCGGGAAACTTCGCTTTATCTACACTGGTCCTTCCGCAACTACCAAGGAACCATTTTATCCAATTGGAATAACTACCGACAGTCCGAGTCGAATGCTAATAGCAGACTACAGTAACTACTGTATTCACTTAATTAGTGAATCAGGACGGACGTTTCCTGTGCTATATTGACAACCTTCATTTACAGCGGCCATTCGATTTATGCATAGACACCAAAGACAACATCTACGTGGCTAAGTACCTTACAGGTAAAGTGAAGAAAATCCAATATTGCAAATGAACAAACTGTTTTCATAACATTATACATGTATGTCAACAATATGACAAGATGATATTAAATGATTGTTTGATTTTGATATTTGATATATGATATTTGATATATGATATTTGATATACATGTATTTTGTGTGTTGAAATTTGATGTATTGTATGTGATATTAAATGATTGATTAAAAAATAGATGTAAATTGGGTTGAATACGTTTAAGGAATTCAATTAATATATGTACAAATCACTTAACGTTTCATGGTGACACAAAGGGTTTTTTAATGTTCATGTTATGTAAAACATAATACAGTTTTTAGGCCCCTTTATACTCAGGTAACCTATTGTTGTATGTTTTTGTTCGTCGTCCTGTCCTGTGCGTTGTGCTTTGGGGTTACCATTTTAAAATTTTCAGCTTTTCTCTAGAAATACCAGTGTAATCTTGACAACATTTGGTGTGTACATGAATCATATCCAGGAGGGGCGAAACATAAATTGGGAAATTCATTACTTCCCCCTCCTAGAGCCATATAACGCTTGGGTAAAATATTTGAAAATTAGGGCTTTTTTAAAACAACAATTATGTTAATAATTGTATTTATGTGTTGAATGCTATAATTTTATATGCTTATATATTTTGCTTGTAATGTTTATGGATTTACTAGTTGATTAAAGATGTTGCATTTCTTTCCCAGGCTTTGTAGAAGTCGTTGACCATATTATGTAATTTCCCTTCAGTTGTTACTGTCCATGTCTATTTTTAGCCCGATACTCTAGTCTTAAAACCTCCCAGTGACCTGTTATGTAATTGTAAAAAATTCCATGGTGTAATTGTTACATAATTGATGTGGTCAGTAGCTGACCAGTGAGCGTAGGGTCATTCTATCTTCATCGATGAGAGTGTAGCACGAGAAATGTTTTGATACACCCACCTCCATCCCCGTTTCACCAATCCAATATTTTAAACTTTGCATATACATAGTATGGTTGTTATGTCATTTAAGGGGATGCATATTTTACTTTTTAAGGTGCCATCTTGGCATATTTTATTTTTGAGGTGCCATCTTTTTGCTGGTTTTGTATATATTGTATACAATTTTGAACAAAATATTGTTGTTCTGTAAGTTAAGGGGATCAGCATATTGATAAATTATTTAACATTTTGTGTGAACAGTTTTTGGTCTGATCCCCTGCTATGTTGTTAATATTTTTCTTTATTTTCGTCATTTTTAATAAATGACATGTTTCATCTCTCACCAGTGTTGAGTTCATTTATCCGACAGCAAAAACAGAGCTGCGGTGAGGGTGTGCAGCATGAGTAAACATAAATATCGTTTTCTCTACAACTGGACATTCAGCAGACAAACTAATCACATGATTTTAATTTGATGACCAAGTCAACTTCTACCAATATTGAAATATTCATGACCATAGGGTAGGAGCTCAGGTGTTAGGGCAGGGTTCTGATGGTCAAAAAGTCAATATGCAAAATTTATTTTAATAAACTCTTCTCTACAATGACATGTGGTGATAACAGTGTTCAAATTCAAAACAGAATATTCAACAGACAAATTAAGCACATGGTGAAGATGAGCATTGAAGCCTTAACTAAAATTATAAATTTCATTGCCCCAGGGCGAGTATTCTTGTATTAGGGTGAGAATCTAGTAGTCATTTTGTCAATATTTAGCATGTATTTAAAAATCTTCTCCTGTAATTGTGGACATTGGAAAGAAAAACTTAATGTTATGATGAGCAAAAAATCCTCTACTTTGATTGGAAAATTTAAATAAAATATTGATATAATTTTTTCTCGGGAGTCCTACAATTTAGCAATCATACTTAATTACTTGTCGTGAGACAGGGTACATGCGTCACGTTTAAGATGGCTATAATCTAAACAGGTCTTAGCTTCAAGGTAGATGGAGCCGAGTGGAGTGCCTGTATTAGTGACTAATGACGACCAAAAATAGTGTACCCCTGGTCGATTGAACAACCAATTACGTTATCGCTGTCAAAGTGTACTTTTGATGTGAACCGGGAAATTTATCAGAAAAATCAGTTGTCATCGAATAAAATGATACGAGAATAGGACTGCGTAGTAAACTGATTCAATGACTGTGTAACATTGCAGTCTACATTCTTACAGGGACACGTTGTTTATCATGTCTTCATTCTGCTTACACATCGCTGCAAAATGACATGTATGTTATATATTTGCCCATAATACAAATAGCTAACACAAAAATCGGTATAGTTACATGTACTATATGTGACCAGCCATGATATTTGGGTCCAAATGAGGAAATGTTCAAAAATGAGAATTTTGCTTATTATTACAGCTAATATGTCCAAAATTAATAATATGAAAATTTTATTCCACATACAAGCTAGTTTTAGAGATATGACGTCGCAAAGATTGCTGGACTATTTAGGGATTTGTGCTCATTGTACATTACTGTATATATTTTTCCCGATCTGTTTCATTATACATGTAATACATCTTAAGTTACATGTATAAATACTTTAAAATGCAAACTTTGTTGTTTGACTGGCTTCAATTTAGTTGTCTCATGCAGATCTTTCAATAATTTACCCATCCAAACCAGTTTTAACCAGATAAATCCAGTACAATATGCAGTACCTTATTGTTGTTACCATTCTATGAAACAACTGGTCATAGTAAATTGAATAGTATAGGAAAAAGTAATTCATGCTTAAAATATTGCCAGGTTTTCAGTTAATCCTCTTTTAAAACTTAATAAATAAAACCTTTGTAACAAATATATATCATGGTTTAATCAATTAATCAATCAATCATTCATTCATACATGCATTCATTCATTAATTCATTCATCAATTCATCCAATCATCAATCAATATTGATCGAAAAAAAAATACAAAATGAAGCTGAACATAATACATTATTTAAGTGAATCATAATTTACATGGAGATAGCTTTATGTTCTACATGTTGTTTTATTGTGTCCAGTCAGTTCTCATTTACTGCATTTCCTGGTCAGTGATGGCGAGTCTATTTTGATAAGGGGTTTTGGCACAATTGGCTTTGGACAGCTGTCCTTGTTGACACAATAGAAAACATCTTTCATTGAAAATGTACTGTCTGTGTGCATCTAGCCCTGATGGAGGAATCACTGACGGAAGAACATTAGGGTCAACCGCTGCACCAGCTATGAGGATGTTGACTGCCATTTCCTAACTTGTTGCGTATTCCCTTACAAAAACAGTACCATGATTTTCACAACTTTGAATCTACACTACCTGAGGATGCTTCCACATAAGTTTCAGTTTTCTTGGCCGATTGGTTTCCGAGAAGAATATTTTTAAAGATTTATTCTCTATATTCCTATGTAAAAATTCGACCCCCCCCCCCTTGTGGTCCTACCCTACTGCCGGGGGTCATGAATTTCACAAATTTGAATCTACACTACCTGAGGTGCTTCCACATAAGTTTCAGCTTTCCTGGCTGATTAGTTTTTGAGAAGAAGATTTTTAAAGATATACTCTATATATTCCTATGTAAAAATTAGACCCCCCATTGTGGCCCTACCCTACCACCAGGGGTCATGAATTTCACAACTTTGAATCTACATTACCTGAGGATGCTTCCACATAAGCTTCAGCTTTCCTGGCTGATTAGTTTCTGAAAAGAAGATTTTTAAAGATTTACTCTATATATGCATATGTAAAAATTTGACCCCCCCCCCCCCTCCATTGTGGCCCGACCCTACCACCGGGTGTCATGATTTTCACAACTTTCAATATGCACTACCTGAGGATGCTTCCACATAAGTTTCAGCTTTCTTGGTTAGTTAGTATCTGAGAAGAAGACTTTTAAAGATTTACTCTATATATTCCTATGTAAAAATTCGACCTCCCATTGTGGTCCCACCATACCCCCATGAGTCATGAATTTCATAACTTTGAACCTACACTACCTGAGGATGCTTCCACGTAAGTTTCAGCTTTCCTGGCCGATTGGTTTCTGAGAAGAAGATTTTTAAAGATTTACTCTATATATTCCTATGTTAAAATTTGACCCCCCCCCCATTGTGGCCCCACCCTACCTCCGGGGGATCATAATTTTCACAACTTTGAATCTACACTACCTGAGTATGCTTCCATATAAATTTCAGCTTTCCTGGCTGATTGGTTACTGAGAAGAAGGTTTTTAAAGATATACTCTATATATTCCTATGTAAAAATTAGACCCCCCCCCCCCCCCATTGTGGCCCTACCCTACCATCAGTGGTCATGAATTTCACAACTTTGAATCTACACTACCTTATGATGCTTCCACATAAGTTTCAGCTTTCCTGGCTGATTAGTTTCTGAGAAGCAAATTTTTAAAGATTTACCATATATATTTCTATGTAGAACTTTGACCCCCCCCCCCCCCCCAATTGTGGCCCCATCCTACCTCTGGGGTTCATGGTTTTCACACTTTAAATCTACACTACCTGAGGATGCTTCCACATAAGTTTCAGTTTTCTTGGCCGATTGGTTTCTGAGAAGATTTTTAAAGACTTACTCTATATATTCCTATGTAAAAATTAGACCCCCCATTGTGGCCCTACCCTACCACCAGGGGTCATGAATTTCACAACTTTCAATCTACATTACCTGAGGATGTTTCCACATAAGCTTCAGCTTTCCTGGCTGATTAGTTTCTGAAAAGATTTTTAAAGATTTACTCTATATATGCATATGTAAAAATTTGACCCCCCCCCCCCTCCATTGTGGCCCGACCCTACCACCGGGTGTCATGATTTTCACAACTTTCAATATGCACTACCTGAGGATGCTTCCACATAAGTTTCAGCTTTCTTGGTTAGTTAGTATCTGAGAAGAAGACTTTTAAAGATTTACTCTATATATTCCTATGTAAAAATTCGACCTCCCATTGTGGTCCCACCATACCCCCATGAGTCATGAATTTCATAACTTTGAACCTACACTACCTGAGGATGCTTCCACTTAAGTTTCAGCTTTCCTGGCCGATTGGTTTATGAGAAGATTTTTTAAAGATTTACTCTATATATTCCTATGTTAAAATTTGACCCCCCCCCCCCATTGTGGCCCCACCCTACCTCCGGGGGATCATAATTTTCACAACTTTGAATCTACACTACCTGATTATGCTTCCATATAAATTTCAGCTTTCCTGGCTGATTGGTTACTGAGAAGAAGATTTTTAAAGATTTACTCTATATATTCCTATGTAAAAATTCGACCCCCATTGTGGCCCTAACCTACCAGCGGTGGTCATGAATTTCACAAAACTTTGAATCTACACTACCTGAGGATGCCTCCACGTAAGTTTCAGCTTTCCTGGCCAAGTGGTTCTTGAGAAGAAGATTTTTGAAAATGTCTCAAATTTTTTTCAATAATTCCTAATTATCTCCCCTTGTAAAAGGGCGTGGTCCTTAATTTTCACAACTTTGAATCCCCTTTGCCTAAGGGTGCTTAGTGCCAAGTTTGGTCGAAATTAGCTCAGTGGTTCTGGAGAAGATGTTGAAAATGTTAAAAGTTTACAGACAGACAGACAGATGACAGACAAAATGTGATCAGAAAAGCTCACTTGAGCTTTCAGCTCAGGTGAGATAAAAACTCTAAAAAACAAAAAAAAGTCATGGACTAACGAAGTGGGAATATCGGCGGTATTTTGAAACCAGCTATGTAATGCGATTTTTAACGTTTCATAAAATTAATCATAAGCAGGATGGAATGTGCCCAGTAGCCGCCAGTAGGTTTTACTTGGAGTGGGATAAGATTGGCGATCATACATGTACGTCTTACAATTTTGGTCAAAATCCGCATTTTTATTATCATGATACATGTATTTGATGCACAACTTTTGTTGTCACATTTTATTTTTTGATATTTCAGTTAACTGTAATATCATGCCAAACGCATAAATTGTAAACATCTTTCTTTTTAATATAACTTTCCCTTTTGAATGAAAATAGGTAAAAATCTCAAGCTTATTTGAATCCTTTATTTTCTATTTTCAAGAAATATATATATATGTGTGTGTGTGTGTGTGTGTGTGTGTCTGTTTATAAATATGACTTTTAGTGTGGTTGTTGGATTAGTTAACAGAAGTAAATATATTGCTTTAAAAACTCCATTTTTTTTTTTCTTTAATTGGTTTTTCTTCATTTTACAAATTAAACCATCATTTCTACAATTCATTAAAAACAACAAGTTACTTAGTCTTCATAATATTTCTATTTCTATAATTTCATGTCATTTTGGGAGATTTTTATTTTTTAATTACATGTACTATGTTCGTACAATTATAAAAAGAATGTAATTATTATTTTTCAAGTTATGTACAGATCTTTTTCCTAAGCTGCATGTACTGAGGTCATACTTGTGAATAAGAAGTTTGATACTATAAAGTATGGTACATTGCCTAAAAGCCAACATCAAGTAGCTAAATACTAATAAATAAAATTTCCAACATGAAAACAAGTGAATTATTAACAATGCCAAAAAAGAACATGGTAACTGTAATAACTAGCTGCAGTGTTGCACAAAATAAACTAACTAAATATTTGGCACAACTTATGAAGTAAGGTGGGTTTTGTAGATAAAAAATAATGTATGAAGTTTTGTAAATATTATACAATTCACAACATTTTCAAGGCAAAAAAAAAAACCATATCACATTCGCACATTCTGATCTGACACAAAGAATCATGTTTATGACTACAATGCATGTACACTAAAACTTCAAAGCATGTATACTTCATAATAGAAAAATATCCAAAATGTGTCTTTTTTTATTTTTAATCACACATTATTCAGGTAAACCATGACCTTCAACTGTAATTCAGTGAAAAAAAATATATTTTTTTAACGAGAATCAAACTTAAATAAACTAAAAAAAATATGATTTACATATACAATAATTTGCAGTTTGGTTCTATGTAATGTGGTGTGTCAAAAGAAAAGATAGTCAAAGCACGATAACAATCTGATTAAAATCAGATCTTAATCCGCTTTGTTTTTCTATTGTCGCTACACGAGGCGACAATAGAAAAACAAGGAGCGGATCAAGGATCTGATTTTAATCAGATTGAGCAAGATAACTGCATTCAACTTGTGTCATACATTATTAACCAAGAGTTTTCTCCTCTTGAAAACAAAAAATAGCAAATTATCCGGATGCTTTACAATACCTGCCTTTTTTTTATCAAATGAATTCAATATTTTTACTTAACAGTAAGATGAACTGAATAAGTGATTAAGTTCAAATATTTTTTTTTTTTTGCTTTGTGAAAAAAGAATTCAGAACAAAGATTATTTCTAGATTAAATTTAGTAACAATGTGAAGCATTGATATATTAATAAACATTTGTACATGCCATGTAAATAGAGATATCAGTAAGATCACAGTTCATTTTGCATGGATTCATTTTACAATATCAATATCAATTACTGTACTTGTACAATTCTTCAGTAAATCACTTGTAAATTTACTAAAAATTAATATTGCAAGAATCAGCAGTTAATTAAATGTAAAAAATGAAAATGTAATAAACAAAATGACAACTGATATGCTATAGCAAGTAGCAATAACAATGCTATATTACTAAAATATAACTTTAATGTAACTGAAATTGTTTGTGGTTTTTACATTAAATCATCTTATAATATCATTTCTTCCAATGATATTTTGTGCTTAATCCATCATATAACACAACAATTTCTGATTGGCTGCAGCAGGATTAAAAAAAAATTATACAAATTGGTTGAACAATCACATTTGTAATTAACAAACAATTGTAAGATTCTTCTCTGTCTATACTCTATGAGGGTAGAAATGTAGGTGTTGGTTTTGTTAGGGTTGTTTTCAAGGTTGAATCCAAACTACATTGACCAATCAAATCCTGTGTTATAGAAGAGGTTCAGTCCCATTCCAGTCAACATTAGCTCCAGACCATCTGCAATGAAAAAGTGTGAAAATATATTTCTGTACAATATCTTCATGTTTATAAGGTAATGGTATGCAGACAAGATATACACTTACTTGGTTCTGATACAGTGTTCGAGTGGAGGAACAAGATCCTCTTCAGAAGATGGCGTCTTGAATCCCAAATCTACTGTATCTGTAAATTGAAATAGTAATGCATTGGTAATAAAATCTCTCTATAATAACAACTGACATCACTTTGTGGCAGAACATGAAAATACTTCATGATATTAATCACAAACGAATCTAACAGACAAAGTGAATTTCGTTGTACCTATGGTGAGTTTGATTTCCTCTTGCTGCCGAGCTAAGCCATCGTAGTAATACAGGTCAAATCGTCTCTCAGCTTTCCAGTCACTGATAAGCTCCTTCTTGATGGAGAATAAAACGCTGAAGTGACTCTCGCTGCATACCACCCAAATAGGGTACTTTGGTGTCTTTAGATACGTTCCCACCTAGAACAAATTAAAGCATCAAATACAACATGTTCACATCCGTCATTGTCATAGAATCGATGAATGAAAATCGTGTCATTTCTTGATAATTAATACCTAGCTAATTAAAATCTTTCAAAATATAGTTCAGGATCATATTATTGTATGCTATAATCAATCCAAATGAATAAACATATTAAATTAATAATTAAATTTTCGACTTGAAAACTCTTAAGCATGCTGGGAATTTATATTGTAAGTAGATGATAGGTAAATAATATATTAAAGATTCACCATTGATTTGGTCATAATATGATGCTATAGATATGATATCATAAATAATCTGATAAAATAGAAAATTTAAAACAAACTTAAGGTTAATACCTGACAGGATTTGTAATGTTCAAACAGAGAAAGCAGTCCTATATTTGACCTCCCTGTGACCCCTTTAAGGATTGTGACATCACTTCCTGTACCCGAGTCCAGCTCGATTTTGTCATTGAACACATTAGAATTGGCTTTCCCAGTTAGGTACAAATTTACCATATCCTGATACAGAATAGACATGTCGGCACGAATTTAGCAGGTCAAAAAATGCAATTTTAAATGAGAAATTACAACATGTATTTTATTTAAAAGTTTATTTTTTTTTTAATATTCTTAAAATGAATACTGGATAGTATGTGGTATTACCTGAGTACAGTACCCATGAGCTCCCATCAGCTTTCCTGTTGGCTCGTCCATATCTTCTCTCACTCTGTACAAAATAATACAGGCTTTAGTTATATTTTTCTATATGTTAACTTAATGGAGAGTTTACCCCATTTACATGTTTATTAGCTATTGAAATGTATTTAAAAATCAAAGGCCTGAAGGGCCACAATGGCGTCGAGTTGAAGTTAATTTGAAGAGTAAAAACCTGAATAATTTTTTTAAAAAGTCAAAATAATCTCCACTAAACAAAAATGCAAATAATTTTTTTTTATTTGTGTTATTTATGGTTCTCCTTCATTGATCACATGTACGTTTAGTTACTTTAGATTAAAAAAATCCTTAAAACAAATTATGATTCTGTAACTCTAAGTAATGTATTTACATTAGCATGAGACCAACTTTTCTTATTGTTTTGCTGGAGATTAATTTTTATAAAAATTGAGATGGGCGGTCAATTTAACAAAAATAAAAATTTAATATGGATTTTATGCAGTCGACTAAAATAATAAAAAATACCAAAATGAAGTGTGAATTTTTTTTTATTTTCAGAAATCATTCCAATTTGGTTACTGACAATTGATTTAGAAATTGGTATCAATTATACTTACTTTTTAAAAACAAATATAAAGACAAATAAATTAGTCGACTACTTTCAAATAAATAAAAATTTTGTTTTTATCACACAATTAATTAAATTACAATTCATTACAAATTGACTCACCTATTTCCTCAAAAGTTTTGAATATTAGTTAAAAATCTTATGTTAGAAATATCTAAGGAGCTATAAAAATTGTAAATATTTTTTTTCTCTATTCAAAAAGAATTAATTAGTATTAAAAGCATGATTGTATTTAATTCTATATACCGGTATTGTATATTGCTGATAAAAACTCTGTCTCTTATTATCAATTGATTTAAAAATCACATGGGTCCAAATGACAGACCGATACGATCAGGGGTAGATATAAAAAAGCACCCATTCACATTGTTTACATTCACGAATTAAAAGTGAAATAGTTGGTTTAAAATTACTTTTGGTTGTAGATATACTTATCGCTCGATGTAGAAAGTTTTGTTTCTAAAAGTTCAAACATTTGTGCATTGTCAACATTCGATATGGATACAAAATAATCTGTTTTGAAGGCAGGTATATTTCATAAACAAATTGTGTATGTATCGCATGTGTCTCGGTGCAACTGTATTCATGCGCTGAAACCCAAACATGTATTTTACTATAAAATATGAACATTATCAAAGACATCAACTATTTTTTATCTGCCAACTTGTTATATTGGCGTACAGTTCTATTCTAAATGGAAGAATGTCATCTTTTATTCTTCAAACACATAAGAAAACTTTGCACTCATTTCCGCGAATTTATTGATAGCATGAGTTGTTCAGCTCCTTAAAATTTGGCAACTTCCGGCTGTACGATTCCTAGATGGCTTTCGAGCTTTGCTCGACGCCATAAAAATATTAATATGTAAATTTAGTAAGAGCTAAGATGCAATGATAAAACACAGATCCACTATTTAATCACCCTAAAGAGGATACATTTTTTAATAAGCTCTAACAATTGATATATCAAATTACATGTAAATTGACATTTTATATTCAGCAGTTAATCAAATTACTGATTATTGTACATGATGATCATGAGAAGATTACAAGTTTACTGGTCAGTTCACCATGGGTTGACAAAAACATCAATGGTCAATGTATCATGAGATGATCATTAACTTATGGATAGCTATTAAAGTTTCTGTCGGGATGTCATGATTTCGGTTCTTACCAATATAATCACAATTTGCTTAAGGATATAAGTAAAATATTATACTTATAGTGCTGTAGCCAAACAAATTGTATTGGTATAAACTTAATTTGTTTAATTACTTAAAAGTTTTTCATATGCTATATGACTTGGGTAAATAAAACTGACTTCTCTATGCTTTAATTCTGTGTATGCAGTGAATTTCAAATTGTTTTACTGAGTAAACTAGCTTTTCACCAAGAGACTACAAACTCACCTACATGTACTCATACCATCGTCCATTTTTCCTTCACATGACCTACCTTAATTTTTTCTACAAGAGTCTACTCTAGATCTGTATATGCCAATTACATGTACATGTAACTATATTCAATATAGTATACCCTGATTTTTATTATCATTAAGTAACTAATTGATAGCTAAGTTTCATAACTGAATAGAATTAAAAATGATAGTGATACTAGTAAATGTGTATAAATACATGTAAGAAACGACCAACTCACTGGTCAATGTATCGGGAGAAGATGACGGAGTACAGAGTCAATATCACGCCTCCCGTCCCGTCCGTCATGAAATGATGTACGTTCTGTTTCAGGAAGGCCAGCAGATCCTCGTAGGACTTGAAGTGATTCAGCATCAGCTGTCAAGAAAAAATTGACATTGTACACCAATGGTCTCTTAATATCTATAACATCCCTACATAAAAAATGTTTTTACATGACTGTTCAACACAGCATCCACTCTGTTGATCAACATAACAACTTTCACTAACATTATGTAAATGAGATCTATGATTAATAAATATGTATATCAATGTCAGTTCAAAATTAAGTTTATGAGCTACTTCAAATTATTTTACTCACAGTCTCCGTCAGTTCATCCGCCCGATACTTTGGTGCCCCTCCCTGAAACACAGCTTTCCCCGAACCTCTGTAAAACAAACACAAAGAAATGACAGATGAAAAGGCCAATACGAGCTCTTTTTATTTTTTAAGCAAAGGAAATTCTACGAAAATTCTTCCAATTTTCTGTGCTTAATGCATATGTATACAGTATGAATTTTTACCCTCAAGGAATGCTCATGTATTTTTTCTCTCGTTTTTTCAAGTTGTTAAAATAACCATTGGTTGTTCTTAAGTTAATATATTTCTTTAAATTTATATTCATTATAAAATGTAAAGAAATTGTTTATCAATGTGATTATAATACTATAAAACGTCTATGTGTCTACTTAAATAATTGCTTTATGCAGAGAAAACAGTTCCACGGACTAAAAAGAATTGTATAAAATTGTCTTGCATGCTATAGCCTTTATGTTATAATATTCTTTTGTCTATGCCAACGTGGTGATGTCAATAAACCATTGAATTGAATTGAGATTTAGCTTATTTACGTTATTCTGGTTTCAATACAAACTAATTGTTAGAGTGACTTTCATTGTGTATTCCTTGGCAATATAAGAAGTAAAAAAAATTAATGACCATCACACTTACAGCTCATTGCTGTACAGTTACAAAGGTGCTAAAATTAAAGTACACATTTTAATATTATGATTTAGCCATCTTCAAGATGCAGAACTTTACACAATCTGCTTATTAAATACACATACATCAAAATATTGCCAAGCTTAGGGTTCAAATGGCTATTATCAAATCATGAAAATCAGGGCACATGTGTATACATATAAAATACATGGTTACTGTCTTCAAATATAAACTATATTTGGGCGTGGGTAAGAAAGCATGACAGAGGGTGAGGCTTGTCGAACCCTCTTCACGTTTTCGACCCGAGCCAAACTATTACTTATATTTTTTGACAATTATCATGTATTTTGTTTATCCTGCAACATAATATCGCAATTTATGCCTGAAACCAGCTATTTTCGACAAATTTTGGTGCAGATCTGCAGTTGAAACCATGACGCCATGGCGTAAAGGAAGCAAAAAAGATGACGTCACAATGCATTTGAACATCGGATAAATGCACAAGGCTATATTGGGGCATTGATCCAATAAAGCTTTGATTTATTGGGTTACCTTTATTCGATCAATGCAAGGGGTAATTGCAGGATAAGGTTGTAAAATCAAGTTGCTTATTTACATGGTAACTACTGCCGTTTTATTCTCTCCTGCTCGCCACAAGATTTTTGCTAAAGCTGTAGCTAAGGCTTGACTTCTCTCTTCATGTGTTGGATCCCCGCTACAAGAACAAACAGATGATTAGAATATACCATGTCATTTCATGTGACAGTACCAATTTTTTTTTTTACCAAACAGTCTGATAGTTTCAATTGTACTTTACATCATTTTAGCGGTACTTTCCTCTTACAATCATTTCAGAGGTACTTTACATTTACAATCGTTTCAGTAGTTCAGTTTTTACATTTACAATCGTTTCAGTGTATTTTACACTTACAACCGTTTTAGTGGTACTTTATACTTACAATCGTTTTAGAGGTATTTTACACTTACAATCGTTTTAGTGGTATTTTACAATCCCCAAACAGCAGTTCCTGTAGAACACAAGCTTGTATAGCTGCCAGCACACCACAGGGTCCTCCCTGTAACAAACCATCATTATTTACTGGAATTCTGTATACATACATATCATGAACATGGGTTTAATGTAGAAAAACTCAAACATGCTTCAAACATTAAACTCATATAAAGTGAAAAAAAACTTTTCTCTGACTGTTTATCTTAAAAATCTGTTTTTAATATTTGATTTATTATCACTTATTCTTTCTTTATATCTCTCGTGTCTCTCTATCTTCTTTCTCTTTCTATTCATCACCCCTGTCTCTCTTTCTCTGTTTCTTTCTGTCTCTGTCTATCTGTCTGTCTCCTCTCTCTCTCTCTCTCTCTCTCTCTCTCTCTCTCTCTCTCTCTCTCTCTCTCCCACACCTTTTTCTGGACTATTCCATACTGAAGCTTTGGGAGATCACAGAACACCAGACTCTGGTACCTCCACTCATCATTAAAACACTGGGTAGCTGACCCAAATATCAGGGACTTCAAATTCTGAAGAAATACAGAGCAATTGGTTTCATATTATAAACAATCATTTAAATTTTCATTTCATTCAATCTATTTATTTGTTTTGCATGTTCCTGCTTTCCAGTATATCTTTATATTCTATAGCTTGTTTTTCCAGGTTATTTGATTAGAGAGAGATTTTTTAAAATAATGATACAAAGTATGTACTAAAATAATAAAATTATTCTTGTTTTCAGTTTTTTTGAAGATGTATTATTATATCATAAGAATCATTAGGGGAACAAAATAAATTTGCATCCTTCAAATAAAAATGAATTTATTTTCTTCACATTAATATAGTGCTTTCCTCCTAATAATTCTTTTTCAAAGTATAGAAACTATTACTGTTCACTTAAAATGGACTTCTCTGTTTTTGATAATGTGTTATCTTACTTTGAATGACTTACTATGGCAGTTTGTAGTGTTATTGGACGGGCATCGATCAGGTTCTGTACAGGACGGTTTACAGATAACTTTGGTCCAAGGTCAAGGTCAGCTAAATCTGAGTCAAGGTCATCACAATCACCAAACTCCAGGTCACCTACTTTTGTTGAAATTTTTGATGTCACTGAATGGTTAGAGGATGGTCTAAAAAAAAAAGAAAAGTGATTATTTTTAACTGAGAGTGTTTTGATAGATGATTGATGATGGTACTAAAGTTATTAATACATTATTTGCATTGTCACCTTCATAACAGATTAAAATATATTCAGGTTATGGTCCTTAATATATGCCTCAGTTTAAGCTACTCAAAATTAAGCCTCTATGATAATATGATATGTGTAAAAACTATATATCACTATATCACATACTAATTATTATTTACTTGTGATGAAATATTCATTTGATAAAACTACTCATGTAATATATTTTGCTATAAATTTCTTGTTTTTTATGTATTTGACAATATCTAATCCACATCTCATAAACGTCTCTTCCACATTAATTCAATAAAAATATATTAAACAATCTATCTGTAACCACATAATCCCATTGACCGGACATGGCACTAATCACTATTGTATGTGCTGTACTGACCGCTGGCTCCCCCTAGTTGGGGGTCTGTTTGCGATGCTTGATCTGTCCACACTGTATTCGGGGAAATCCTCTTCCATGGACGTCTGGCGTCTCCCTGACGCTGATTTTGGTTTTGAGGGTTTGGTGTCTTCCACAGCCAGTACGTCCTGTATGGACGACTTCCTGTCACGGCCCACTACACTTCCTGTCATGCCAGAAAGCCCCGAGAGTCTGTCTTCATTCACTGAACTGCGTCTAGGTTCAGAGGTCAATTCGGGGCTGTCTAGGATTATTTTGCGTGACCCTGAGGTCAAGGGTCTGGTTTTGTTGAGTTTCCTGTTTCTTCCAGTGTCCTGAAAAAAAACTCAGCATATTGAATTTCGATTGGTTTTATATTATCAAATATAAAGAAATGCTTACACAAAGAAATTATGTACTTATCAAAGTTTGGATTAAATCTATTTTTTCTCTCAACAACCAAATAAACACATAAATACTACACAAATCATTTTAAGCTATCATAATGATAAACTTTCTCTTTTCTAATCAGTATGTTGTTCGACCTTTATTCTCTTCACACTGACCTCCAAATTACTTGTGATTGGTCCAGACAATCCTTTCTTCTTGGCACTGATTGGTCTGGCTTGGAGTCTCTGGGAGGTGGGGAACGAGTCCTTGGGGTCCTCCCTGTCCATCAGGCCGGCCTTACCTGACCCTAAGAGTGTCTCCCCCTCCACATTGTCATCTATGACCAAATCCTGTGACCCATTTCGTACACCTGAAGCGGTCAACATTGAGGTACATGTATGGCTGAGGAGTAAGGAGTGGGGGGGGGGGGGGGGGGTAATTACTGATATTATGCACTTAGGGGTAAAACAGCAAATTTTAAAATAGGTTATTCAATTTGTTCAGAGCAGCTTAAAATTGCAGATTATTAACATCTTAATCCCGTAATTATCAAGAATGTTAACTTGTAAAATATTTGAAAAAAATGACCTCTTGAACACCAGAAATACTGGTGGAATTCTTTATAATACATTATAGCTGTGACTTGGTGGTTTTAAGTGTTTAACCAGTAATCAAAAGGTTGCTGGTTCAAGCCCTACTGTGGTCACTTGATGTTGTGTTGTGTCCTTAGACAAGGCACTTTATCATTCTACATTGTCTTAGTTCACCCAGCTGCAATTGGGTACTGGCTTACACTGGCGATCAATCTGCCATGGACATGTGTTCCATCCAGTGGGAGTCAGTTCAATATACACCAGCCCCATGCACTTTCATGGCTTGGACATGTTGGAGAAGGACTGACTTTAACTAACTTATAAATTATAAGGTAGGTTATTTTCTCTCGTAGTTAAAGAAATGAAACAATTTACATTATAATTACCTTATTACTGGCTATCAAGACGATATCATGTTTATTGTCCCCCAAGACATTACTTATTTCTTGAGGCCAAGCTTAGGAAAATAGTTGCTGTCTTGGAGGAAAAGTACTTGCTATTGACCAAACAAAATGTCAGTAAATGGGTATTTTATTTTTCCCATAAAAACTCTTTTTTGTCGTTGATTCAGAGTTTGTTGCAGTGAACAAGTTAGACTTGTTATATTTTGAATCTAATGTAAAGACTATGATAAAACCAGATGAGGTCTGAGAATAAATGCAAGGGAAATCTAATGCTGCTTATGAATAGTTTTGAAGACTATTCACCATGGGCAAAAAGCACCGAAACTATTTCACATAAAACGTTATCGAGATGAAATAGTTTATTCATCGTAATTTTACATAGCAAAGATATAAAGAGGTATGATAAAACTTATTAAGAGATACTGTTTTCCTAATATTACCTGTTCTTGACTTTCCTCCTGAGCTATAACTAGAAGAGGTAGGTCTATCAGCAGCTGGGTTTATTAAGTTAGATGCATCATTATTGCGGGTTGACTGAGAGGAAGACATGGAGCTGGAATCCTGAGGCTCCGGCACAAAAATCAAATCACCTGGTTTTGTCAGCTCTAAGAAGTATTTGGTTATTATTTCTAGCATTGTTCTTAATGGTTCCACCATCTCCTGCAATATTAAATTTCTGTTGTTGAAAACATGCACCTTTTGGTAACAAAGATTTAAAAAAAAATTTACATATGATATCATTATGATAATAATTATTTCATTACATGTATTTCCTTTCCTTACAAAGTTAAACTATATAATTTTAATAGAAATAATAACAAAATGTAGATTATATGTCACGTAACAATGCGATAATATGTTCACCAGTGAAGTGTAAAAATCCAAAGTCTGTACAAAATGGACTTCTTGGTGCATTACTGTGCATTTATAATTGTTCTGCTGCTTATCTCTTGCAAAACTGATATTGTACTTTGTTAACAGATTGCTGTGTCCTGCAGCATGAAATCAAAATCACTGATATAAGTTACCTACCAGTCATATGTAATATAGCATATTTATTAAATATAGCTGTATTGTATGAAGTAACTCAGTCCTAATGTTATAACTAATCTAAAAGATTCACACTAGTAGGACTAATAAACATCCCTATAAACCTACAATTTATGATTTATAATCATACATTTAAATGGACTTCATTGTAGGTCAATATGTGATTATGTGGACCAAAGATATCAGCCAAAGACACAGAAAGTGATATCGACCGAGCTTGCTAGAAACTGACGAATGTCACTTGATGTAATTTCAGCCAATGAGAACTAAGAAAGTTATTGTTTTATATAATATATTACTGATTTAACAGCACATGTTCAGACCTTGTTTCTCTTCATCAGCTTCTCAATATGTAGCTCTCTCATCAACAGCTGTCTGTTACTGATGGCATTGTCTCCCCTTGGCATTTCATGGTCCATCATCTGTAACGTTCCCTTCAGGCCCTTAATTAGAAGATAATTTTCAGAAACGTTTTCCATAATTTAAAATTTTTTTGGCATTAAATTAATATTTCTTTGTGCAATGTTGCACCTGCCACATTGACTCCTATAACATGTATAATGGCAAACTCCTATTTGTTAACTTATAAATTATAAATCTTCTTTGGCTCCAGCATCAGAACATTTTCCTTTAAGAATAAATATTTTTCCAATATGATGTGTAGTCTGTTGCTGCTTGTAAATCATAGAACGGTTCATATTACATGATTGTATAAAGTACAGTAGACTAGAGTTTTGTATTATCACATTTTTCACATATGTGTTATAAATTTATCAAGCTAGCAATATTGCACCAATCACTCAGGTTAATTATCATGAACTTTTCAAGACTTTTTCAGTGAAAATAAATTAGTATCCTCGTGTACCCATATTTCGATATAATCTTTGGGTGTGCTTTAAAAACTAAAACGCAATAATTTTGAAATCTAAAAAGTATATCAGGAATATCAACCAAAGATGCCTATTTAACATTAGCTGGTTGACCTTTATACATTCTGTTACTTCCATTAACAAAGAATGAATTCACTGACAAAACAACGATTGCAGGCATTACTATAGGTCCTAAATTCAATGACAATACTGTATACAGGAAAATATTCACCCCCATTTTATTTTTGCCCCTTTCGCCCTCATTTCAAGCAGGCAAATTTAAGACTGGGCGAATTCCAATGTCTCATATTATCTCTCTTTAACACAACTATGTCTGGGCAAATTCAAGATGCAGCAAAAGTGTTTGCAAGTGTAGAAGGGCGAAAATAACCCTGTATACAGTAACTAGATCACTTTATCAGTTAAATTTATCTCAATTCACAACATTACACTTTTTTAATTAATGAATCTTCAGTCTTTGCAGACAATACATCATAAATTTTGTTATAATGTTTTTAATTTCGTAGTATGATGATTTAAATTCAGAGTAAATGAGAATTAACAAAATTTTCTCTTATTAATCATGTTAATATCTTATGTTTGAAGTGCATTTTAATAAAAACTGTGTCGTCTGATTGTTAGTTTACCACAGTATCATATGCATACAAAAGTGTATGTGTTCCTGCCAGAACGAACGAGATGTAAACAAAATACAAAATCCGTCAAAAATTCTAAGACTTTCAACCTGCAGGTCCAGTACAATCTCTTAATTTGACCCCTCCCCCCAAACGTCACCTATCGTCCATCCAGGTGATGTGGGTTATTCCTTTGTTGACATTCGTACGATGGAGAAGTGTCTTCTTTGCAAAAAAAAGTTTTTATTCATAAACAAAGCAACATTTTCTAGCTCGTTTTTTGGGGGTCGTGTGTTTATTAATATTCACAGCTGTAAATAATTTGTATATATATGTTTAATTTTACTTTCATGGACTCTCAACTGCCTTTGTTAAATCGGTCTGGATATTGCAGCTTTGTTTGTCTAGAAATAGTTGTATGTTCAACTTGAGAAAACCTCTGGAACTAACACAGAATACACAAGATATACACAACAGGTGTGTCTTGCGCCCAGGTGCACGTCAGGGTGTTGAAAGTCTTAGTATACACAAAAACGTTAAGATAAGTCCATATTATTTTTATTATTCATTCTCAAAATATTCATTTCCTCACTCTGGGTTTTAAAATAATTACGTCTACAAATCAAAGATATGTAAGAGTAAAATACAGATATAATATGTCACACCAGGGGTACACCTTATGCACATCTGTACATCATGTGCACATGCCACCTGCAGTAGATACATCACCAGTAATAGCATGGTAATATTGCTCGTTATAAAACTGATAGTTAAAAATCATGCACACACATTTAACATGCATTTAAACATAAATCATTTAATTTGTTAATCTGCTGTAAATGTAATAACAACATTTTCAAAGTTTTAACATATTACGTATTTTTTTATATGAACTTTATCAAACAATTTTATCAGCGTCAATTGCATATAATTATTTCTTACGAATTCTTTTAATCTCAATTTTGACTATTAGGAATTTGAATGATAAGTTTTATATTTGTAAAGAAAAAACTACATTTCTAACAAGGAATTCCATAATCTTAAGATTCTTTATCGAAATCAAATTTTTACAACCAACTTTTAATTATATGAAATCTTGTAAAATATTTAGATATAAAGAAAATAAACATTAAATTTTAGGGAATCATGGAAATTAGGCAAAAACGGGTGATGGGGTTTTGAAAACTTCGTCGTAATTATGATCAGATCAGGGGTATAAAGTACAAATAACAATTCCAGAATAATTTTAAGATAGTTTTTTAAAGGTTTCATTTCAATATATCTGGTTACATCATAGATATATGAAGTTAAAATTAACCTACAAAATCACCTACCTACTTGCACATAACATAGAAATCTGTTAAAAGTTTTCCAAAATTTATAGCGCTTAGTAAAAAACTATCGTGAAAAATCAACTAAACCCATTATTGGGCGCTCATGAAAATGAATAAAATGAAACATGATAGTGAGATATAAACTTGGATTAATTAAGAGCAAAATTGAGTGAACCCATATTGAGGCGCTAGTGAAAAATCATGTGAGATCAAGTCTCCAACATATATTTTTATTGCAAAATCGGGTTTCCAAATAATCCAAATAGTCAGATTCTAACTTTGTGGCAATGTAAAATGTAAAAAAAACTTAGGTAAACCTATTTTGGGGTGCTTGATTCAAACTACATGTACGTGAAAGTGTTGTTCAAATGGGCACCCAATTCTTGTAAATAAACCAGGCTAATTTTAACATTATAAGATGGCGCTGGTTAAAAAAAAAATGATTTTAGAGTAATTTAAATCGGGTCAACCCATTTTCAAATATAATCCAAATCAAACTTTGGGGCGCTCGTGAAAATAATCCAACAAGATTTTAGAGCAAAATCGAGTTAGCACATATTGGGGCGCTCGTGAAAATGATCAAACACAGCATGAACTGTCTGAACAGCTGCGCATTCTCAAATCTGTAACTCTATATAAATCACTATTAACTAATACACTAAAAGGACAGGGGCGTACAAGGCGTTGTATATCCCCCACTTGGAGCAATAAACACGCACGATTTCAATTTCTGTCAAAAAATTAATTTTTGGCTTGTATGCATTGTTTATAGTATAAATGTCATTGTTTGAGTCAAACATATGCTTTCATTCTGTAAACACGACAGGTATGGGTTTTCAAATTAAGCTGCACAGCATTTAATGCCAACATCTTGATCATTTACTGTTCTAAATTGCAAATTTTAGGTATTGATGGATCTTGACTCCATCATAAAAGTACTTTTATTTAAGGGATGAATTTTTATTCATTTTTATTAATGATTTATTAAAATGGAGTGTAGACCCATAATGGTTCAAAATTTGTGGTTTTCACCAGAACATTTCACTTTTATTAAATAATTAATAATTGTCAAACAATCAAAGTTGTTCACTGTTCCTGTAATGTACCAACGTAGCTCAGTGAGATAGGTGGAGAGAGGGTGTACGAATCTTAGCCGACGTTTTATTTTTAATTTCTGTGGTTTTAAGTAAATCATTTTTGAAAAAAAAATTATTAGATTTTTTTTAAAAAATATTTAATACCCTTCAGATTACGATCAAATGTTCTATACACACAATATCGCGTAAAGATAGCGCTAGCACAGATATGAGTTCATGATGTAAATGTTTAGAAAATAAACTAATAAAACAAACGAGATAAGTACAAAATATAAATGTATTTGTTAAATTGTCAGAGAATGCTGTTTTATATTATACATTTACTGATATACACTTTCAAATGTAAATTTCTTTTTATATGTACGCATGCCATTTCAACATTCTGGGTGCGGGGGATTTGTCAGACATTGTACGCTCTTGTCTTTCACTCCTCATCATCCATATAACAATGTATGTATCTGATATTATCATACATGGGTCAATATCAAAATACGCAGCCTTTTGGAACATAAAAAACACGAGAAAATATTATAAATAAATGATTTTCATTCTGCCATATTGCAATCTCTTCATTAAACTTGTTATACTGGTTAATAATCGATTAATTATCTTTAGTTATTTCATTCCATTTCAAAAAACAACAACAAAGAACTAACAGTAACAAACACATTTATTAAAACAATACTAATTTATCATCTCAGGCCGAAACGACTAGGTATCTAAGGCCGAACCGACGAAGGTCCGAAACACGCAAGGGCCGAACAAACCACCGTCCGAACAGGGAAAAGGCCGAAACAACTTGCTACCGTCAATTTGGTCTGTAGCCGGTTCTTAGGGAAAACACTGTTTATATGCAATGTTTCATAAAAATGTTAATTAGCAGAAATGTACAAAAAATCACAATTTAATTACCGCTCATATTTATACCATGGACCATTAAAAAACCAACCCTAATTAAATTCTGTTTTAACACTGCTGCTTTTGAACACTTTTAAGCAAAAAATATATTTCCATTGCTTAGGTACACTGTAACTGTCCATCACCTTGTGTACACTGAGGCGTGGATAAGTATGGTTTCTTTATATTGTGCTGAATTATTACCAATCAATTATCTTGTTTACCATAAATGACCTCAGTGATTGGGAAGGACCTGCGCCACGAGCCATAGTCGCATTTAAGTGAAAAATGGCGCATTAAATCAGTTATCCTAAGCGCCAAAGTGCGTATTCAAATTTCTCATCATATTTATGTATGATTATGTGAACTGAATGTCTATCAATCAGCATGATCAGCAAAAGAAGTTTCGAAATTGTTTTTATGATTGAGCACAAACTAAAGACCGAATTATCTCGCAGAGAAATGTAATTGTGTTACCTTTCTGCTTAGGAATTCTCGTACAAGAGATGCTGCGATAGCTTCAGTGTATGAAGGATCCATTTTTGCATCTCAGACATTTAATTCTTGAAGAGGACAGCAGGCTCCCGCGATATCTACGTGAATTTGTTTTTAATCCATAAACTCGTTGGTGCCCGCCATATTGAAACATTCCAAAGTAGCAACATAACTCTCGCGAGATTTTCCAATCAGAGGCGGTGACCATCTGTGTTCGCTACCTTATCAATTTCCAACCAAGGTGCGACTCGTAAATGCGGTGATGGTTTTTTTTTTTTTTAGTTAATACGGACAGCGAATAGCAGTGACACATTAGTTTATATGAGCATCCCCCCCCCCCCAAGACGGATTTGGCCGCATATTTATGTATTTTTTGCACCTTCTGAAATGTAGTTTATTAATAAACCCCAAGGGAAAAATATGTTCATACTTGTAGGTTAAAATGTATGTAGATTTTTGATTGAAAAACTTCTTTTAAAACTGTCGAATTCAATTTCCGCAGGATTTTTTTCGTACCCTATACAATTATAAAAAGGGATTTTTAGGAAAAAAATGGAAAAATTAATCCTTTTGGTTTTTCTAAATTTCATAAACGAAAAGTTATTTTCCCCATGGATAGGAATTATCATTATTTTTATACAGGCACATACGATATACTTACAATAACTTCCAGTGCCCGTGGGCTCATCGAACAAAAGTGGTCATTTTCGCTCTCTATATGCAATATAAGAAAGTCGTATATCGTTGAACTTATCAAATGGATTTTATATGAAATGAGGTAAAATGAAGTAAAAAATTAAAAGAGCGGCATATAGTTATCCAACATAGTTACATGTTCATGCGACTGTGCTGCGAGGAAAAGGACAATATTTTACGGTGTTACCGTTGTGGCGAGCGCAGCTGCATCATTGTCTGTAGTACAAAAAGTGATTTTTGACAATTATCAATTATAAAGAATTTTTGAGAGAGAGAGAGAGAGAGAGAGAGAGAGAGAGAGAGAGAGAGAGAGAGAGAGTTAAATAATATTTCTAAGTTAAAAAAAATTCTTACAAAAACATAAATTTTTGTGTGAAGTTCATGAAAAAACCTGTTATTTTTCAAAATAAATTTCTGTGACCAAATTTAATTGAATTCTCAATCATAATTATCCTAGGCTAATTGAATTGAATTTCTATGGGATTGATTTTATTCAGTTATGAATTTTTATTTACTGTGTAGAAAAAATGTTTCTCCCATAGGAATTGTCATTTTTCTAAGAGATTATAATTTTTAAAAGTAAAAAGCTATAATATCATCTGTCAAGTGAGATATATATAGACATTAAACCAAAAGTGGTTATTTACTCCAGTATAGGCTCTGATCTATCATATGGCACACACGAGGGTGGTTTTTTTTAACTGCCCCTTTGCTTTTCCGTTTTATGTCAATCAATACCATGAACACCATCCTGACGTCATCAACGTCAAGTCAACGTCTGAGTGACGCTTGAAGAGATTCATTTCTTTCTTCTTTTCTTTTCTCGCGAATTACGAATGAATCAAAAACATGGAAAAACGAATTGTCTGTAAATCAGTTATAAATCTTAAAACGTCTAATTGAATTTCTTAATATAAGATTTCGTTTGATAGCTGTTGCACGGGGGAGCAATTCAAAGCAGTATAAAGTTGCATATAGCAACACGCATTATCATATTCATGCATGGTTCCCTCCCCAACATGAAATATACATTTCAACTGCTGCGCACATCGTATATTCTAATATAATGACACATGTCACAGTTAATTTCGGCGTTTTATTTGTTGTTTCCTCTTATCTATAACCCCGTCGGCCAGAGCCACAATTCCGGTGACTTTTCACGTACCAACTTAATGGCTCTTGTACATGTATATAGAGTTATAACTCAAATGTATATGGATGGCAATACACACAAGAGCATTTATTTCAACTACTACTATATACGTGATCTAGAGGGAGGGGGGGGGTCCCGGACACCCCTGGAAAATTCAAACTTTTTAAATTAACATAGTAAAAAAAGCGACATACTTCAGATAATGGTATACTTGCCAGATGTGACCAAATGTGCGCAGGTGACAGACCGGATGCATATTGATTTTTCTACTGGCGGAGTATATCTTATTCTGTGATCCGCCGCCACTTTTTCATCAGCAGTAGTAATTACGATAAACTCATTACAGCAATCAGCAGGTCTCCATCTAAGGCCATTTCAACTGATTGCACTCTACGATAGTGCACGTAATTTGATTAAAAGCCACCAATGTCCGATACAAACGCGAGATTTGGTCGATCCTCGCGTGTTTAATGAACTAATTCATAATTAGTCTCTCTTACAAACCCCGAGTATTTGGTCAGTGTAAACACATGTATACACAAGCTGCAACCGATATTTTCCCGTTTGATGTCAGTCTCCAAAATGCGGTATTTGGATGCAAGGGTTTTAGACTTTTTTGTAACATTTACCAATGTTTGCAAAATGACCATGATTATTATTTTAATTTTAATTCAATGTGAAGCGTTAGAGAACTCGCTGAAATATGGAGAGAAAAATAGTTTCGGTGAAAATAGTTCAATCGCAGCTATAGAGTATCATTCTTCAACGACAGATCGAAATATAAACATTTCCGATGCAAAGGACAAAATCATTGATGGCCAAATAATTGGAAACTACAGTGAAAGAATAGTCAGGAATTACAGCATTATCGATGTGGAATACAATCAAACGGACACCGAATCAAATATGACGCATGTACATGGGGCGTTGATGACGTCAGATGATGACGTATCGCAAAGGAGCGCGGTTTTTACAGCCACACCACCAACACACGATTTCATTGCTTTAGGGGAGTCAAAAACGTACATCTGTCAGGCGGAGGAAAATTCTAAAATAATAACCACCCACTGGGTCATACCAATGTCTGTTGACACATACAGCAGCGTCCAAAAATCGTACACAGGGATTAAAGGATACGTTTCAATGAATGCAAGTGTTATGGAAATATTCAACATGCAGGCCGATTTCGCGGGAACGTACATGTGTGTCGGTTATGGAGAAAATAGCACGATTTCCCGCCAAATGGAACTGGAGACTACTAAGCTATCTAGGCTAGGTTTTTCTTTGCGAATAACTATTGGACTGTCAGCCTTTGGTAGTGTAATTTCGATACTCTTATTGACCGTTCTCTGTTGCAAAATCAAACACTTGTTGATTTCAAAGATCAGAAGTGGGAGGGTTAAGCCTAACAGTAAAAAGACTGTTCATTTCAATGTGGATGAGTTAAACTTGATCAAGAAAAGAGTATCTCAAACGGAGTACAACTCGGCCTCTAAGGACACTCTTTTGATAGATAAAGTTTCGATGAAATCAAGCGATAGTGATTCAATTTCAATCAAGAAAGATGAAGAAGATTTCAAAACGCTGCCTCGTTCTGAGAACGGGTATTGTCGGATGAATGAAAAGCCTATTGCAAGTGTACCGATATTAATGGTGAACGGAACAACTGCCGATTTAGACATGGATTCTAGAGGTGATAAAATAGATAGTCCAAAGACAGAGAGATCTCCACCGATGTTTCAGGTGATGGGACCATCAAAGCCAACACAGGTTGAAAAAGAAACAAGGTTTTAGAGCATATAGGTGCTGGTAGTAGTCATACTGGACTGTATATTGCACGTGAGCGACTAAGTGACAATGAGGGATAAAAAAGCGACCATTTGTTAAAAACAATTTATGTCTCATTTCGAATATAACGAGAGAGAGAGAGAGAGAGAGAGAGAGAGAGAGAGAGAGAGAGAGAGATAGATACAGGCAGATAGACAGAGAGAGGGGGGAGTTTACAAATTACTTGACTTGATTTGCTACCATAATTTGTAATCAATATGACGATTAAACTGAATTGCACAATTGCAAGTTAGTCTTTTTTATTTTATTTTATTAAACACAAAATATTTCTTTTAGTGCAAACATTTTCTATAATTAGGATCTGTAATAGTCTGACCCGACATGATACATATAGGATCTCTCATGGTTTGTGATGGTATATGATTTTTATCCAACGAGTTGTGTGTTTTCTATCCCCGAGCCTTGGCGAGGGGATAGAAAACACACAACGAGTTGGATAAATATCATATACCATCACAAGCCATGAGAGATTCTTTTTATCACATGTTTTTACCAAGTTAACTAGTTAAACTTCGTTATTTCTACAATTTTGTGTTCTCAAGCTGCACAACACATTTTTGTAGTGTCAATAATATTACGCATGAAGAAAAAGTTCCAAGCCAAACAAACAAAAATATCATTTTTTATCAGAATTTTAATAATCTATGAAAGAAAGTTTACAAAACAGCAAACAACGTTTTATAATTTTAACTTTGGACTTGTGGCATTGTATTGTTTTTCTTCTGTTTCATTCCATGGTCTAACCGAGTCGTAGTCAAAGATGACACGTGGCGTAAGAATACACAGTGTAATATCAAAAATTTATCCCATGAGTGATATCCATCGTATATTGAGATAAACATGTGATAAAAAATGATAATGATCAAGATTTGCGGTATAAAGACAAACTAGGAGTTTTAAACTAATATTATTTTTTTACACGAAGGCTTCAAAATAGTTTGCAAAGACTGTAAAATTGAATTCATCTTGCAACACATGTATATATATATATATATATATATATATATATATATATATATATATATATATAAGAGTAGTGAAAACGTCACATTATCATGTTTTTCCAACTATTCAGATAATAAACCATAGTTTGAAAAAAATATCTGCTCACCTACAAATGATTTCGAGACTTTATAGCTCATAGTACACTACGAAAATATTGTCATATATCTCCTAAAGCTTCGGAAACTTAAAACATTCCACTACTTTTTTTAGCCTCCAAAATAAATAAGAGAACCCCAACTTTATCATAAGTCAAATCATTAATTAATGAATGTAAATGTAATGATTTGACAACTGCTTATTAATTATTTAAGTGAATGTACATGTATACAAGAGCATGCAGTGTCCTGCTTGTATTGCAAATCAAAAAATCAATTTATTTGAAGAATATTAAAACCTTTAAAACCCTATGAATAGATTAATCCACACTTTACAAAAGTTATGTCCCTTGGCCGCCCATATATTTCTCACAGTAGCCTTTGTAGTTTAGAGGGTTATAACTTCATCATTTGACATTAGAAATCCATTTCCGCTGTGAATTTTGACTCCCTTAAGTTGGGGCAACCCACACATCGAAGGATTAAATTAAATTCCACACAGGACGCCCAAATATTTGGTTGCATAAAGAAGGGAAAAGTTCTTTTTTTCCCTTTTGACCTTTGGGTTGACCCCGCAAAGGGGAACAACTTTTGCAAAGTGTGGATTGGACTATGTTGAATAACAAGTATTTCAAACGTGTATGCAGAATATAATTCATATTTAATGAACAATTGTTTTCATAACCTGATTTTTACAAGCCTGTACAAACCAAATCCTTTTTTTTTATATATATTAATGTGGTCGTGTCGTGCAAGTGTAAAAACTACAATTGAAAAATGGAAGAAATTAAAATTTGGTTTTATACAATATATATAATATACAAACTATATAATCATATATTATCAGCAATAAAAACACAAAATATCAGCACGCACTTGCAATGTCTCAGCATATATATTCAAACTATCAGCAAATAATGACGTTCAGAAATATAAATGTAAAAGTATAAGCTAATAGTGAAGTATAATATAAACTTTAAGATGTATTTTTACATAATGAAGAAGTATATTATTTCATAGACAAAATATCATCATATGATAAAAAATATCAGCTTAACATTAACATGGTCCACAAAAGGCATATGAGACGTTCCACATACACGGATATTTAGTCCGTGAAGTACATTTGTACAGCACATCTCCAAAGATAGACCCCCCAAAAGATGTATGTATTATATAAATAGTGTTGTGTTGTGCATGCACAACACAACACTATTGTTATCATTATTCCGACTTTGTATTTACACTAAAGACGTAAAAGTAGCTGTGACGTTTGAGTGTTGTCTATCATAGTCCCTTATAATAATCACCGGAAAAGCAAGCGTTTGTTCCTTCAAATCAATCAATTGATTTGATTGATTATTTAATCAACAAGTTGCTGTACAATGAAAAAAAATCAACAAACGTTTATGCTCTTTTCAAGAAATGAGACACGATTGACCTTACCGAGAAAACTCGAGTTGTTTAGCAGACGAAAATTAATCTAATTGAATTTTTTTTTATTGTACATTTTTTATCAACGTCATTTAAAAAAGCGTTTTCGTGATGCTCATGTACAATTTCTTTGAAAAATGTTTAATCAATTTGTTCAAAAGTTTATCAGAAACTCTAACTTTAAAATTACCGTCAATAATGAGGTGATTTTGGAAAGATTAATAATTTTCATCGTTTGATGTTGATCGCATGTATCTACGTTTTATGTAAATAAAAACCGCCAAATACATCATCGGCTAACGTAGCCTAACGGTATCGCGTTGGGCTCTTAGACGTAAGGAAACTAGAGTTGAGTGTTTTAGGGTCGAGTGTTGGGAACTCGTTGTCGGTGTTTGTAAGATTTTCATTGAAAACATTATCCGTGCTCTATTTTGGCATAATATGCTTACGCTATATAACCGTTTGTATACTATGCGAAAACAGATGAATATTTAATGTATAGCGACAAACTGACAGGAGGCATAATAAACATGTATATATACGGTTAAGGAAGCTATATAACAGAACACTCATGGACGCTGTCAATTTCTTTTCTTGATGAATTTAAATCGGCATGGTCACGACCTAACCAGAAAAATATATTTTGCTTTCATACTTAACGATTTATTTTAATTTTAGAAAGGCTAATGTAACTTGATTTTTACATGCCATAGTACGGAAAGCCGTAGGGTACCCCCACATAATTATTATATTTTCCTATATAATTGACCAAAGTAATAATTTCACCCAATTTCACTTAAATTGCACTATTATTATCTTTTCACAATAATTATAATCTTAACTTTGTAAAAAAAAAAAAATACCAACATAATTATTTTTTATCATCAAATCATTATTGTATTCTGGTTCAAAATAATAAAAATTTCACCCAACAATAGTTAGGATATTATTTTGGTCAATTATATAGGAAAATATAATAATTATGTGGGGGTACCCTACGGCTTTCCATAGGTATGTATTATGCAGTGGGTAAAATAATAAGAATAGTGTAAACTTATTTAAATTGTCATGGCCAATTCCTAATTACATGTAATTCATTTCAACTAACAATATTCCTTTAATCCAAATCGGGCTCCGTACCCCACTACCTCTGGGGACCATGATTTTAACATATAAAAACCGCCAAATACATCATCGGCTAACGTAGCCTAACGGTATCGCGTTGGGCTCTTAGACGTAAGGATAAAAACAACAATTTTCAAATTTAGTTAACTATACTAATATTTACAAGTATGCCATTGAAAAAAGTATCCACCATAGTATCATTTGTATTGTCATATTGTAGCATATATATATATTAGATTTTTTTATGAGACCTGGCTTCAATGATTACAAGATGTGCGAGGGCACTATACATATAATTATGCAGTATATCAAGTAAATGAATCAGTGTAATTATTCAAAACTTAGCAAATCATCAATGTTATTTGTCAATTTTCCTTCTTTACCATAAAATACATGTTTTTATGGTCAAATTATGATCTCATTGATATGTTATAAACTTACCGAACAGTCATAAACAATATAATAATAATACTATTGTAAATAATATGCACGGAATTACAAATAGGAACCATTACATTTTTATTTACAGTGGCCTTTGACTGCAAATATTGTTCAAAATGTTTACCTGTTGTTGGACCAATACATCCAGTAGAAACATGACACATATCTTTGCTACAGTTGCATGTGCTTTGACAGTCTACTCCATACTGAGGATACGGACACCGCGATGTACAGTTTATCCCTGTATAGCCTGGCATACATCCTAAAATAATTGGAATATATGTTAAGCTACTGAATTGTTTAACGGATCACTTTAGTGTTCAAAATCCAATGGTTATATGTCTGTTATCCATGTTATCGTTATTAAAATTATTGTTGGTAAATCATTTATCTCTACTTATTAGTGGAACGCTGTAGTCGACCAATTATGAAAAACCCGTACTTTCACATTGTTGAGTCGTTGAATTCCATGACGAACCCTGGCAGCAACCTTTGAAATTACTACATTTCGAAACAGAAAAGCAAACTACTGATAATATTTTGAAGAGAAATAATGTAAAATGTTAGAAATTGTATTCATTAAATCTATAGAATCTCAACATTCTTTAAACTTGCTTTTCACTCATTTATGTGAGATAAATATAATATAAATTTTGAATTTTTAACGTTCATTTCTGATTATTATACTTACCCTTCACAGCGGATACCTTCACTTACTGAGTACATAGATAATACTGATATTATTATTGTTGCTAACTTTATAAAGTAATCTCTCTCTGAATGTGTTAGATCAGCGAGCATTCTGATTGAACACTGAAAGCCAGAGACGGTGGAAATCGCAATAAATGGTTTTAAATAACCTCAATGAGGGTTAACTTCCCTCTTCCTTCCTTCTGTGATAAACAAATTAATTTTGATCATTTGCACAATATGTACAGTGCATGTATCTTTATAAAAAGATGTGAAGTTTGGAATCATGTTGCTTTGAAAATAACAAATTATAAAATGGAAATGTATTCGCTTTGCAATGCAAATGACCCATCAAAAACATGTCTTAGAACACGGACACATGCATGCATATGATGCATTGCAGCTGCAACCGAATTCGTACTTTGCAGAACGAAATGTATACTTTACATATCTTAATTAAACTGATTTGGGGTAATACTAAATAAAAAAAATAGAGAGAGAGAGAGAGAGAGAGAGAAAGAGAAAGAGAAAGAGAGCAAACTTTGATTGATTTTCATCTACATTGTTTGCTGTGTATTGTGATTCTAACAGTGACACATCAAGCTATGGGATTAAATCTGAAGAACTGGAAACTGCAATCTCCCTTACGTTTGTGGGGATGCCTTGATAATACTGCATCATGTGTTAATTCAAAAATGAAGCTAATGTGTCATATAAGCACTGAAACGTGTGCTCTCTTATTTAATAGGAAAAAGAGAAAAAATCACTATAATCCATCAAAATAAATAGTTTAACATGATTGTCTACGTTAACTTTTTACTTAATTCTTTGTTAACGATTACTACTTCGACCTAATATTGCTTAAATATAGAAAACATCTTGTGAAATTTTTTACCGCGTAATATCATCTTTTACCATTTTACTTAATTGTGTAAAGAAATTTTAACCTAATATGGAATTGGTTGTAAAAGTAAATTGAATCCAAACTTCCTATATTACTTTTTATAATTATTCGTCGCATATAGAATTCTTTCACAGTACAGATGGGTCTCATATATCACACGTTTACAATAGGCATTAACAAAATTCAAAGAACAATATAAAAATATAATTATAATATCATTAACAAGGTAAACATAAACTATAAGTTTTCATTGCGGTCCAGCACAGCATATGTTGCCCTCATACCCAGTCAACAAATGCAACTGCTTTGTTATACTTCTCACTACTTATGCAAGTATAATGTTGAAATGAAATAATCCATTCATGTCGCGAAGTTCTGCAGTTTTATCCTACCAAATATTTATAAGCTAAATATTTTTTTATGTCGAACCGGTGTGACGAAGAATTTCGACTTGGGTTTGAAATTGACCAGGGAGTCATTTTTCAACGGTGAATATTGAGACCAAAGGTGTTGTATAAAGACCCTAGTCCGGTGAAAATCATCTTCGCTAGCCAAAGGTTTACGATTCACTTTACGATTCACTCTGCTCCTCTACAACCCTTGGCAGATTTCGACGATGTTTACCTGAACAGCACAACGCCGTCTAGCGATTGAGTTAAATTGGAGTAGCTAAAATACGTATTTTTCATCCAAGAGGGTTAGAAGAAATGGTCGTGTGAAAAAAGAAAAAAAATAAGAATTGTTAATAAAACCCATATATTTGTAATTATATATCGTATTTTATCTATTAATCGCGTAAAAATTGTTATAATGATTGTATTTATATTTGTATAAAAAAAACACAACGAACTACACCGCCAATTAGTAGATTCCCTGCGATCGCCTGTCTTCGCAGCCAATCAGATTCCGTTGCGCGAGTTTTGATTTTGTCGGCTAAATCTGCCAAGGGTTGTAGAGGAGCAGAGTGGATCGTAAACCCTTGGCTAGCGAGCAGAGTGGATCGTAAACCCTTGGCTAGCGAAGATGGGTGAAAATTGACCCGCAACGTAGAATTTTGATCATGAAACCGGTTCTAAATTCAACAACAAATAAACATATATTAACAAATTGATATTTTTATCTTTTATCTATTCAATCAAAAAGTTAAAGTTTATTCATATTTATTCTTTAGATTGACGTTTTAACATGAACAAAAAACGGTCTCTCGAAAACATGAAACGTTTTCATGTCTCGAATTGTCACATTAACCCTTTGTGTATGTACATGTAACAATTTTTAATTATCAAACTACATGTATATCAAATGTTCATAACGTTTCAATGTTATAAATAGCACACGAATCACAACACCTATTTTCATGGAAAATTTCCAAATTGCAAATCAGGAACACGGTCTAATTTATTATCTGTTATCAGAGGGGGATTACTTGTATTCTGATCAAAGTTTATTACGGTTGCAAATCAGTTTCTACGTACTGTGACAACGCTGTTTAGTATTGCTGTATGAAACTGCAATGTGAAATATTTATGATTTTCTGGTGAATAATGATCAATTGCTTCCTGTCAACCCCCTTTCATAAGTCAATTAGCAAATGCTTATCATCTAATTAAATATGTATCATAAACTTTAAGTAGAAATATACTACCGGAAAAAAGAAACTGTGCATTATAAAATTTAGAATAATTTTTCTATATCTATTGTTTGTATTTATAAAATTTAAACAATCGATAATGGTATTGTTTTTGACAATATCGGATGGTAACCGTCCGGGTGCACGGACTTTTTCATGGTTAGTGAGCACCTGTTGTTTATTGAAGAATTAGTACGTACGAGTTTTACTGGCCAATACTGTTTGGAATAAGAACTGTAAAGGATTTGTTTAAACTTTTTTTGTTAAGGAAATCACTTTAGTTTCAACAAAATTTACCCCTATGTCATGTCACGACTCAACGAAAATCAACGTAATCGTGCTGTTGGGATGCTGCAAGCTGGAATGGCACAAAATACTGTAGCAAGACACTTTGGAGTTCATTGGAACACTATCCAGTCACTATGGAGACGTTTTCAACAATCTGGCAACACCCAGGATCGACCGCGCTCTGGACGACCTCATGTGACGTCACGTCAACAGGACAACCACATTAGACTTGTGCATCTGAGAAATCCTTTCCAGACAGCAAGTTTGACTGCCCGTAGCATTCCAGGACTTCTACCAATTAGTCCAAGAACTGTGCATAACCGTCTGCGCGAGCAAAACATCAGACCAAGACGTCCAGCGGTGCGCCTAGTACTGCTTCAACGTCATCGTATCGCCAGACTAGCGTGGTGCACACGACATCTGCGATTCAGAATACAGGACTATGCCAATATTCTGTTCACTGATGAATCCATATTTCATTTGGATAGCAGTGACGGCCGTTGTAGGGTGTATCGTCGCGTTGGGGAGCGTTACCAGGACGCTTGTGTTGTGCAACGTCGACAATTTGGTGGAGGTAGCGTTATGGTGTGGGGTGGAATATCAGCATGTGGAAGGACCCCTCTACAAATTGTCAATGTAAATTTCAACGGCGTACGCTATCGAGATGAAATTATTCAGCGTCATGTGATACCCTTCATACAGAGACATCAAAATCACATCACTCTGCAGCAAGACAACGCAAGGCCACACGTTGCACGTGTAGTCAGGGACTTGTTTGTTCAACAGAATGTCGATTTCTTGCCTTGGCCAGCTGTTTCCACCGATTTGTAGCCGATCGAGCACGTCTGGGATGAAATGGAAAGACGTTTACACCGTTTACCAAATCAGCCAGGCCAGGCTTTAACCAACATCTGGAACAACATCTCTCAAGCATTTCTGAACACTTTAGTGGCATCAATGAGGCGTCGCTGTCAAGCATGCGTGAACACAAATGGTGGTCACACTCGTTATCAATTTTGTTAATTCAATTTCAAATAACAGTGACTTTCGAGTGTGCTGAAATTGACGTTATTCGACGTTGACATTAATGTGTTATGAGATGTTGTTACGAATGAAGAATGAAAGAACGGTACCCTATTCCAGGCATATTCAATGGGATTGAAACTGATGATTCGTCGATTTCTCTGCATGTCTTTCCAATTCATGTCGTAAAATTATCAAAATAAGTGTTGATAGTGAACCGTCAATCTGAAATGAATATATAAATAAGTGCAAAATGTTGAGTTTCAACCTGCAATTAATTAATAAATTACTGATTTATCCATTAAGAAATAAAAATACAAATATAAACAGAAGTGAAAATATTTGTTATAATAAATGTAAAATGTAAAGGGGAGATAATTGTGAAACAGTGAAAATAGGGTGCATGTCTTGAAAAATCTTCTTCTTAAGAACCATTACACCAGAAATGCCAATATTTACACCAAAGCTATTATATATAGTGGAGATTCTAAATTGTTAAAATTGTGACCCCCGGACTAATACTGTGGTCCCAAGAGGGGTTCAAAGTTTAACATAGAAATATATTTATGAATACAACATGCCAAAGATGTTTTGTTCAAGTCTTTAATCTTTTAAGTAAAACAATGTTTCTGAAAATGTTATTCTTTAATATATGAATAAAATCCAAAGAATAACAAATAATCACATAAAGCACCAATCAACAATAATATTTTACAAAGAAATTAAATTAATGAAAATGCAAAATTTAAGAAAATAAACAGTTTATCAAATTTGAACCGAACCTGATTAAAGAGAAAGGTGATCCCGATCAATGTTTTACTCAAATTGATGAAATTTTACAAAAATACTAAAAGCTCACGAAAGATATAAAAGCTGCTTCGTTCAAAATTATGACGATTATTATCCAGGTGAGGGGTGTGACCCCCTGGGCTTCTTGCAAGAAAGAGAGAGAATACTAATTAATAAAGATTGACTATATGATTTTTGAAATATATCTTAGTTGTGATATCTGAAAACAAGAGGCCCGTGGGCCACATATCGCTCACCTGAACAATAGTTCTTGTATCATTTTATTTTGAAATGGTTTATTATAAACTCTCAAAAATATTGTAAAATCAGTTAAATTCTCATTTATTTTTAAGTTTTACCATACATTAAACAATACATAAAAAGAAGTCTACTTTTTGGGACATCATATCATAAGATCTAAAATGCTTCAATTAACCAATCTTGATATCCTAGGCATCAACGCATTAAGGATAACAAAATTCCATGATGAACAATGAAAAATTATAAAAAGTAAAGAAGGTCACTACAACCCTCATATGGGGATATGAAGATATGAGGATGCTTACATATAAAATAACTAAAGGTAGCATTGTATTTCTTGAAAACAATATTAAAAACATTTTCCCTATGATGCAACATGCCGTTTTCCGAGCAAACTGTGTTAAAGTTTGGAACGATTTAAGAGAACTGGACGAATAACTATTAAATCGAAGAGAATACAGGATTCTAGCAGCAGTTTTTATAAAACTGAGATGTTTTTCCTGTACTTGATATGTTAAATGTTTTGTGGAAACCGCGGGATAGTGGTATCTCATTTTATATGAAGGAATATATGTAAGCTATAGTTATCACGTGATAATGCACCGAGGTCGGAGTAATGTACTACCCGATTGTATTGCAGTGAAATCTATTTAATCAGAAAATAAAAAGTTTTTGGTCCGATTCAAAACAGTGATTTAATCTTACGATTTTGTGTATTACAGTCAAAGTAAGACGCTAAATTGCCCAAATATGCTTCCTAAACCTACCCGCGTAGGTAATGAGAGAGAATTCTTTAACAAAACCGCTGTAAATACATGTAAGTTGTATTGACAGTTTCAAATGATCATTACTAAAAGGTTACAACATTCAGACATCTTTAATTTCCTTTCAGTCACATTTTATTTGACTGAGTGGCAGATCCTTTATTTATGTCATGCCATATATGTACAATACATGCACAAAACTGAAGGAAAAAAACAAAGAGAGATAAAGATAGATATTTTTTATTTTTTTATTGAACAAATAAGTTACATGTAGTTATGCGGGCCAAGTACGGACAGTCCCCTTCACGAACTGCCGACATATTGGACACTTCCGCATTGCAGGAGCACAGTCCGTACAACAACAAAGATGTCCGCAGGGCAACATGGCGATGGAGGCGTCTTTCTCCATACAGATCTTACACATCCTGAGGTCCTTCAGTTGTCTGTTCTCCTCGATCAACGAGCGAGTGTCTGTCAGAAAAAGAAGTGAAAAATGTCATAGTTTAAAACTGTTCATCAATTTCAAAAGTGATATCTGTCACTTTAATGTATTAGCTGCAAAATCAAAGGTTTAATCAGACCTAACAGAGACGTTTAGCTTAGCATACCTGCTTCGTCAGATTCTTGTGTAACTGCCAATAAGGAAGATTTCGTTTGCTGCTCATTTGCATTTATACTATCTTCATATGACCTTGCAGTAATGTCCTTGACATTGTCTGATGTTTCCGCAACAGAAGATGGTGGTATGTCATCACCTGACAAAATGACCTCCATTACTTCTTCGGCCTTAATGTCTATGCACTCTGAAAATTGAAATCGAATACAAACTATTTAGTATGACTTTTATGAACAATTTTAGTACATGTACAAGCAAATGCTAAGATTTTCTTATGTTATTTTCACTGACCTTTTGTGTTTTTTAGAAGATTGAAAGCTTGTTGTACAACATGAGATGGGTATCCCATTTCTAAAACACTCTGGAAAGCTGGAAGACTAGAAACATCTGGTTCTGATGAACGTTCAGAGGTTACGTTTTCGGGTCCAGTTGCGTGATCTCCCGCCTGGTGTTCGTTTAGTGCCCCCATAGCTTCCTGAAAATTATTGCTTACATGTATATCATGTAAAATTACCGTTGGTAATACTTGATACTATCTGATACATTTTATGTCAAGGAATTTAACAAATACCAGTTCTTGATGCTGAATTTGAACCAAGGCAACAAACTCGTCTCCTTTGTTCTGTCTGACAAAGGCACACTTCGGAAACCATCGGGCATGTTCTGTCCATGGGTCGTCTCCAGGCTCCCAGTTACGCAATCCTCCCCCACAAAAGAAACAACGGGTGTAATCCCCGTAACCTGCATACAGAAACCCTGCTACTGCCAAATTTCTAGGAGTCTGTGATAGACTAGACGGCCAATCCGCAAAGGAACTCACCCTTACAGCTAGCACCGAGTACGATGGATATTTTGGACGGTCAAAGTTAATTCCTAATGGATCCAAGTTTCGAATGAATGCATTTATCTTATCTTGCTGTGTTCTTGTCTTAGTCAACAGATCGTTTGAAGTCTTATGTGACGAAGGAGCTTTACCGCTACCATTTTTGTCTATATGATCAGTATTTGGTTTTCTTTTGATTTCGTCGTTTCCAGACGAAACACCTTCTGAAGTTGAAAATGATGGTACTCTATCGCCATTGCTAGATATATCATTGCCACTTACGTTACTTTCTGGTGTTGAAGAGGATGGCAGTATATTTTTATTACTAGAAAAATCGTTCCCACTAACGTTAAGTTGTTGTTCGAGTTTGTTTATACAATGCCCATGCTTTTGCTCATTTCCAATTTGGATGTTACTAGTCGGCTGTGACGACAGAAAGGGACAGTCAGGAGATATGTTACGATGAACGACCTCAATGATATCGTCAGACCTCCAGTCTCGTTTTCGACAGCCACAAGCAAAACATATTGTGACATCATCATCCCTACAATAGTAAAATCCCTGGCCAGCCAGTCGCAGTGTAGAAACAGCTTTAGATGACGGGAAATCATGGAAAGACCCGAGTCGGATTAACTCAATGTTCATAGAATGAACATTTGATGACGCTTGTGAATGCGCTTGGTTCTCTAAAACTCTAATTGATGATATTTCTTTCTGAACAAATTCTTCCAAACTTCCGGTAAATCTAAAACAAATCGTTTCGTCTTGATATGTCGGCATTTTATTCTGGTTTATTTTTTTTATATGTTTTATTGATTATTTGAAAGTTAAATATAGAAACGAGTGTTTTATCTGCTTAAGGCGTATTTTATAAGCCCGAAAAATCAGTCTCAAATCTCAGCGAGATTATATTTTAACTTATGAAAATAGACGCCATAGGTAGTATACCTTATTTCATTTTGTTCATTGTTACTAAGCGTTTATTCATATTTGTTTGTGTTTGTTCATCACATGTAGAAATTAATTTATCCGTTTATTGGTATGGCAATAAATATACGTTTATGGTGCTTTAATGTAAATACCTACCCCGACAAGGAATCCTCTGAGTCCCTTGACGTATTTCTTCGTAAACCATTGTGTTTGTTTCTAATACAATCGGGTCTCAGTCGTACTTTTTCTATGCGTGTGCTAGAAGAGTGGTTGCCATTGGTTGGGTTCCAATGTCTTTTTATGACGTCTTTATTTCCTTCATTTGACGAAAGAGTTGTAACCGGTTGCTCTCTTTTTTTTAACATGCTTTCTCCGTCTCCCTCGCAGTTCATCAACTACTACGTGCTTTCTTTGATTAATCTGATCGGAAACCGTGATCTGTTATGCAATGAAGAAATAAAATATAATTCAATTATTCGATCTCATTTTATGATTATAATTTTAATTGTAAAATTTAAACAAATATTCCAATTTTGTTCTGAAAAAACTTGAACAATTACCGACAATGTACTGACATAACTGATAAACGTAGACAAATACTGACAATTTACTGACATAACTGATAAACTTAGACAAATACTGACAATGTACTGACATAACTGATAAACTTAGACAAATACTGACAATGTACTGACATAACTGATAAACTTAGACAAATACTGAGGTTTTACTGACGGTACTGATAAACTTAGAAATGTACTGAGAAACGTAGAAAAGTACTGAGAAACATAAACATGTACTAATCCATTCTATTTACGGTACTGAGAAACTTAAAGAAGTACCGTCAGTTCTGAAAAGTGCTGACGATATTGTTTTCACTATAACTGACCCATAAAGGTGTAAAATCAATTTTATTTGACTATTTAGTTCCATGTTTTAATCTTTGAGGTTATATCTAAAGGTCACAAGAAAAATTCGTTTTCTTATCCGAACTTGTGTACCTTAATGGTAAGTCTTGATAAATCACAGATGAATGACATGTTCGCTCTATCTGTAGTGACACATTCTCTTCTTCTACAAAGACATATGAAATAACTTTATTTTATGTCTTTAATTATGAAAAGAGATATCAGAAAAAAAATGCTTTTTCATCAGGTAAAACCAATACATTACAAGCACTTTTAAGACACTAGTAAAATCTTGAAATAAAGTCTAACATTACTATTTACAGTACTCGGTATTCTGCATTTTTATGGAAATATACCATAACTATAACGTATTTTTTCAACGATTAATCGGTTTTGAGTTATAATAGGCACATGTGTTAGTTTATGGGAAATGTTTTTTCTATATTATTTTGGTCATAAGTCGTAAGTTTTGAAAATGACCCTGATGTGTGTTGTCTTGTTCTTTAAGTTAGTAAATTAAATTAGTGGAACAGTGATCCTTGAAATTGACCCTAAAGTCGACATTAGTGTAGCATCACACAGTTATGTATGTGTACCGGTGCGTTGGTAACATGTCACAAATTACCTACAAGCTCCTGTCAGGGAAAGAAAACATCCACGCAAAGGTTATCTATTAAAACTTCGCTGTCTTTAGATTAACTGGTATTTTATTGCTAGCGCTCTCGAGTGCTCGCAACTACGTTAGTCCTTTTTACTGGAATACGCATGGTCGACTTCACAGTACGGAATTCTGGAAATACTACTGTAAATAAACTGGACAATGTCAATTTCGTTTTATCATCTACAACAGTAGTTTAGGTCTTCTATGCCAAGCTATTTCTAGAATCATAATTAATAGTCAGTTTACTTAACTACCTTCAAGCTTGTAAAACAACCTCGGATATGTTTTCCGAGCTTGCCGGAAAGGCACGAGAAAATACGAATTTTGCTACAAAACAGTATACCATTGGTTCTACTGGTCTCTTATTTTTCACTTCAAAATTGAAATTACAGCAAATACAGACTGATTTAAGTGCGGTGAATGAGCTATGTCATTACCGATGTGAAGCCAACTCTAGATTCACCATTCTGAATTGAGACCCCCCCCCCCATCACAATTCCAGTGCACTAAGTACTGTGCCTTCCTATTAATAATAAATCGATTCAGAAAATTAAACCAATGGTTTAGAAATCTACATTTGTGTTATATGATGGCTACATCGCTAGCTCAACAATCTTTTTAAAAGATAAGCTTGTATATATACTATTTCACTAGGAACTAAATTAGTGCTATCTTTATTCAAATAAAGTGAAAATACACGTACTTCCTACTAAGTAAATCCCATTAGGGAAACCCATATTTTTTTTAACCTTAGAGGATAACGGAGGACAACTCTTCATAGACGATTGGAAAACCCAATGTTTACAAAATCTAATTGGATTACTAAAAATATTTGGGGAAACCTTTAGTAAATTTGACATTTCCGTAAGCGTTTGATGTCCTTATCTTGATTAAGCATGCAGTGCGGCGAAGTTCAAGTTTTTAAGAATTTATAACATTTGCAATGGAAACTGAAGGCTCTTGTATTATAATGAGAAAGTAAAATATTCTCCAATGAAATTAACAGTCTGTAGTATGATTATCAAATCTATCCATATTACTCAGCAAGAGGCAGTTTGCATGTGTTATTGATGAAGTACCGTATATTCGCGTTCTTGGCTATTTAATTAATTCAAATTGTGTACGTTTATGTAATCATCATATGTTTGGTTATTTGTGTATGTCAGTGCAATTTTTGGATCTTAATCCAATATCAAACAAGAATCAAAAGAGAAAGTACAAAATCCAACTTTCAAGAAATTTGATACGCTTCACTATGGTCATCATATATTTATGTGTAGTGTCTTTCAGTTGTGACTTAGTTTTATCGTGTAAATCAAAACACGCGTCTCAGAAGGAAAAAACGTTTTAAAGTACAAGAATGCATGTAAAATTTATAAATGTATACATGTATTTAAACAGTTATTGTTTTAAGCGATCATTTTCATAGAAAGATGTCGGTCATAGAATCTATAAATATGATAATAATTCTGCAAATGGAAAATCCTACTCTGGCCTTGATATCTTAATTAAATGATTAATTCAATCAAGATTAAGAATTCTGACGTCAACGGGAATTCACAAGGAAACGCCTTATTTGTCCGTTTCTATTTCCTTCATAAATTGAAAAATCACGACTTTTTTTTTAATCTTGATGAATTTGATTTAAAACTTAATATTTTTTAAATGTTTGCGTTTAAATATACATGGGTTTAATTAACATACATGACTTAATTATGTCTTAAAATCAAATATGGGCGGAAATCAATATTATATATTAAATTATAAACGCATTGTATAATGTAGGTGTGTATCATTTTAATCGGTGACCGTGCATGCACTGATGACGTACTTTTTTGTAAATGCACGATCACATTGTGCAGATCGAATTTATAGTCGACTCCACTTAGTCATTAACGCGAAGCAGTTGTTTGTTTACATCTTCTTTGACGCCAGTAATCTCAATCACGCTCGTCGATCCCAATTTGTTTACACTCGCTCAAAATCTTTTTAAGTCCCCACCACACTCTCTGAAAAAGTTTCGCATACAAGTCCATTTTTTTTTTATTTTCCTCAAAGGCGTAAATTAGACTTTAAAATGTCACAAAAATTGAGTGATTTGGGAGGAGAATCAACTTTTAAAATTTTATTGTTGTTTTTAAAAACAAAAGTCCCTGCTGTATTCAAACTAGGGACCTGCAAGTTCGTTATTGAAATCATTTTAAATCTGGATGAATATGATTGGTTGAATAACTAATGTAAAAGAGTTGATTGATGCACTTATTATTTAAAAAAGCAAAAATGCAAATTTTAGAAAAACTGTTAGAAAACTAAGTACAGTTATTACACCCGTGTTTTAACATGCATGAAATCAAGATGCTTTTAAACCTTACCTAGTGTGCACGTTAAAAACCAAAACTAAAAAAAAAACGAAAGTCGGCATTCTGCTTGCTTTATATACAAGTTGGGAATTTCCCATTTCTATTCATAGTACTCAGAGTATTGCATTTAGAAAAAATATGTCGTATTTCATTTTTTTTGGGGGGGGGGGGGGTGTCATCAATTTAAAAAAATGATTTTTTTTTTAATTTTTGGTGTGATCAAAAACATTTTATGAATGAAAACTCATTCCCCTTGGGAATAAGAGTTTTACTAAATACCTTAAACGACTAAACACATAACCTGCTTTCTTTTATTTTGAAGATTCTGCTACATTAAGAAAGAGAGTGAAAAATAGATCCAAAACACGACATCTTTTAAACCTGACGTCCTAACTTGAGAAGAGTTACAGAGGAATGATAATCTCCAAAAAATTTTATTAGCAAAGAATTACATGTAATCTTTTGATATTGATTCACTTCAACTACTAAGTACATACAGTTCAACTCAATAAACTGCAAGCAAACAATTGCACAATATGCTCATCGGTTATTTTTTTTTTATATACACTAAACCTATATGTAAAACATTTATGAACCAAAAGTTTGTTTAAAAGAAAGGAAACTCAAACTTTCTTCTAAATTTTCTTTTCTTACCTTCTCACACGTGCATTGGCGTTACTAAGTACACCATAAATAGAAACCAATAGTTGTTAAGTAGTTTTCATTTTTAGTTTCGCATTTGAAAAAAAACATATTTGGCCCCCCCAAAAAGATATCAAAGCTCTACCGATAAACATCAATCAAACACTGCCAGATATCAACAGTTCTTGTAACTTCTCTCCTAAAATAAGTTAATGAGAATTTAACGCAATTGATATCAACACAACGGTCCCCGAATACAACAGCGCACTTTACTTCTTGGGAGTCAATGATTTTAAATTGTGCTCGTTTTTATCAATAAAGTAATGAAAAGTCTGCTGGAACAGATATTTTTGTAACAAAACAACATTTATACTTTATAATGTGCTTGTGTTTTTGGAAGATTTATTTTAATAATTTTTATTTTGCGGCGGGGGGGGGGGGGGGGGGGTGTATTGATTGCATTTAGTTTGAAGCTAGTTCGTGTTTTAGAGCGATGCTTTATTTACTGTATTTGTTTTCACATTGAAAATATCTTTTAATATGAAAATATCTTTTAATCTTGTTTGAATCTAACTGTCATTGTATTAAATCTAACAGCGATCTTATTCGATGTATACACGCACTTGTTTCATTTAATGATCATGCGTCTTTTTTCGCGGGGAGTGGGGAGGGGGGGGGGTAACAGGTATGGGTATGAGTACTTAAATTAACAGTCATATTTTGATATAATATGTAAATAATCTTTTTTTTATCAACATATTTTGGTTTGCAAACATATAGCATTTCAAAAGTCCAGTATTCACTTGAAGTTGGTTTTCATTAATTATCATAATTGTACATTTCACTTACGAAGCGACAATTTTTAAAGTGGAGGGAGACCAATATCAATTTGAATTTAAATTTATAAATAGTGACAGTTAATATACTATATCGGGGGAAGGGGTTGGCGGTAAACAATTTGAACTGGGTAGGGGAGCGTGAAAAAAAATTTAACTTGGGATCAGGTGCAAATATGTGAGAGTCTGAGTACATCAATGTACCTAGCAACATGTGTAACCAACCATTGACCTCAATGATCACTGGACATGAAAAGAGAAAAAACAGAATAGGATTATTGTACTTTGATATCGATATCGTCAAATAGTTTGATAGTAAAAATTTTAATACTGTTTCATTTGACGTGATATGCGTGGCCTCATGCCTGAAAATGGTCCTTAAAATAAAATAAATATTATTTGCTGATCAACATATTGAATATCAATTATTGATTTACATTTATTTTATGAATTCAGCCTGCTTTAATGAGAATCGGATTATGTTTAAAGTAAAAAGTCAATTAGTGCAATAATATCGAAAAATAGGAATTGAAAGGTAGAACATGAAGAAAAATCAGTACTTTGATGCTGAAAATAGAACTGTAGAAAGTAATTGTCACATTAAACACGGAAAACAATCAGAGCATATAACTTTGAAGGGGGTCAATATTCAAGGGGGATTAAATTTCAATTTAATGTTGAGATCATGAATCAAATCACGAAGAAATAATTAGCAAGCTGTTGAACAGTGACCTCAGATCAAGTTTACGATATTTTATATTCAAATTTAATTGCTAAAATTAAAAAAAAAACATGCAGTGCACGTTCTAACAAATACGTTAGCATACAACATAGGTTTTAGAAAACAGCTGTTGGAGAAATTCTATTTGATGGCCATTTTTGTGGAAAAATAAATTTCTAGTAAAGCGTTCGTTTTCTCTTCAATATCTTTTTCTTCAAGTTTTCTCGCCTCAGTTTTACTGACAAGAAATAAAATTCCACCATATTCATAAGAAGTACTGTGTCATTTTTATCACTTCCAATCCCTATAAAATCCTAACTACATATGTAAATACAAATAAACTTTATCTCGGATGTGAGGAGCTAATCATTTATGTTGTACGGGACTTCCTTAAAGGCATGTTTTTACCACTACATAATTTTAGGTACCCCACTACATCGACACAAACGTTTTAAGACACTACGTCACAAGATGGCGATTTAAATGTTTGAAACTGTTAAATTGTTTGTATGAATCGAGTTGGTTGAATATCATCATAGTATCGGGCTAGTGAACCGCACATCAGGAGTTCGAATCCTGGGGCTTTCGTTCATATTTACTGAATAAAATTTTTCAAAATCAAAGTGTTTATCCAAAATTGCATATTTTTTCGCTTATATGACTTACATTAATTCTCATGAATCGTGTTATCGGTCATACCGAAGTAATATTCTGTTGATTTGAGAAACTATTTCAAGGTGCAGTGAGCCACTTTAAAACCCCAGTACTAAAGCCATGAGAATACCTTGAAAGTCAAAAAATAAATACTATTAAAAGAAAGTTGTCTGTACCCACTGCACTGCAGTGGGGAAATTGCATTCTTGTGATGATTTAAAATGTTATATTGGTTTAACCCTAAAAATATCTATAATATTATGTATAACATTATGTTTGTGAATGTGAATGAAGATTGTGGGTTTGCAAATGTATGCGTGAATGCATACTGTATGTTGAAACAACAAATTGTTTTAAATACAATTTAAATTCCTTAAAGTTAAGATAAAATATAATCTAATTTTCCCTAGAATTTTATGTACACAAAATATCAATGATATGACCCTGTACACCATTAACACTACATGTATTCTATATAGAAATATCGTGTAACTCAACTACTTGGATTTGTATTTGTCAGAGAGTAAATGTACATGTAGATGTAATGGCTTTGACTGTTACCCAATCTATTTGAGTATCTGATATTCAATAAAATATGTTTAAATCAAATTCAGATCAGAATGCTTGACTGATAACAAATTATGACAAACACTGTACTAGATCATACATTTTTTTTCTATTTTACAACAAACGGAAGTTCACATTATTAAAACCATAGAGATAATTATGTAAATAAATAAAACATATAATCAAATGGTGTTGTTCTTACCTTAAATATCGCCAACAGATGGGTTTGACAGTTAAGGTAGTTTTTCGGAAACGTCTGTTTATAGTAAATATAGTAAAACCCTACTTAAACGTGACCGGACGTACAATCCTATAAATTGACCTTATCACGATGAATGGTAATGTTACCTTATGACAAAGTTACTTTATATATATGGAGCTAAATAGTTTTGAAAAAATCTTTCTGTCTGTTTTTCATTTTAAACACTTTCTTTTTTCCTTTTTAAAACTGCTTTAAAATGTATTATTTAGTTTATCGAACCAAGAACCTACTAATAATTGATTATGATAACATCGTCAATTTGTGTCTCGCTTTTCAACATATACGGAAGAATAAGTAAGTAAGTAAGTAAGTAAATCATTTATATTAAAGTTACATGTGTTTCACTTAAACATATAATGATTGTATTATTACATAATATTTACATTTTCCAGTGTCTCTGTCTGTGATAACACTACGAATCGATTTTGTACTATACGGCCCAATAAATTCAAAAGACGTATTGTTGGGGACGCAAGCAGGTTTGCATGATTAATATTATAATATTTAATCGTACAACTGCTGAAAATTATATAAATATAAGTAATAAGGGATCATTCTTTGAATATTATGAGGTGATAATTTCGGTCGGGGCGTGATCAAATCTTATCATACAGCCCTTCGGGCTTTATTGGATTTGATCACGTCCCGACCGAAATTATCACCTTACAATACTAAAAGAATGATTCCTTATTCCTTAATAATTGTCAAACCCGGCCCATCGGACCTATATATATGTCACTATACATAAATAAAAAGCAAAAGTGAAAGTTGGTTTGGTTTATCCTGAAAGCTTTAATTACGAATTGAGTGCATTGTCGGGGAAAGTTACAAAGTAGTGTTTAAATAGAAAAGAATAATATAATTTTTTTTTTCTTTTTGTGTTTTTGTGGTAATTGTGCGAAATTAAGCTATTTTGAATTTTAACGGATAATTTTTAGGCATGAGGCCACGCATTTCACGTCAAAGTCAAAAATCATTTTTGATTTTTCTAAGAATTGAACTCCTTGGCAATTTCATTTTACGGATTATTTACTTGCATGGAAAAAAAACTGATAATGAAAAAAAAAATAATAAATGAAATGAAAAATATACTGTTTTGCTGATCAACATATTGAATATCAACGACCGATTTATATAAATACATATATGCATGTATGTCTTTTTAGTGAGTTCAGTCTGATTTTATGAGATCGGGATTATGTTGGAATGGAAATATCAGTTAATGCAATAGTACAGTATCGATAAACAAGTATTAAAAGGTTAAACATGAAAAAAAAAGTACTCTGATGCTAAAAATATGCTAAAAATATTAGATTTTATAGAGTGATTGTCATGTTTAAGCCGTCATTTAACACGGTCATGATAAAAATATAGGGTTTTTTCTTTAATTTGATATTTAATTTATATAGTTTACTTGAGCTACAAGCTTAAATGAAATTTTTGTTCAGATTGTGGTCAGCGTCTGATGTCCTTGTTAATGATGATCTCATGAGTGGACCAGAAATTTTCCCAAGGGGGGTGGGGACCGAGGGAATTTTGTTTGTCGGTGGGGAGGGGGGGGCTCGGGGAGGCTTTACTTCACTATTGGTAGTTTAATAATTTTGAATTTTGAATTTTCCAAAAAAAAGGGGGAGGACGGAACCCTACCCCCCCCCCCCCCCCCGTCTTTCCATCTAGATCCACAAATCTTTACTTATAAATTAAGACATTTTGCAAATAAATTACAAAATGCTTGCATCAGAGTAACTGTTTACGCTTTTGGTATATCGACACGTGTGAGATGATATCCGTAAGCTATAATTGAATTTTACCTGATTAGTAATTATTGTGAAATAAATCAAAAACCTATTTTCATTTTCGATAAATAAGCCCAAAATAGCAAAAATGAGAGTAAGGTGCATGGTGAACACGCTTTGGCGGATCAAAGTCAGGGGTAGTTTGCATCAAAATATATACTTGCGATGAAAAAATATTGAATGATTACTTAAATTTAGAACTAATATATTTACTGGTAACTAATTTAGAGTATACATAGAAGTTAAGATTTAACAAATGTTGAACAAATAAAATGAGCCAATTCGTTTCTTGAATGTGCGATTTTAGTTTTGATTGATGGAACTTTCCAGAACAGGGTAACCAAGAATAAATATATATATATATATATATATATATATATATATATATATATATATATATATATATATATATATATATATAAGTAATAAAGAACTTCCTTTGAATACTATGGGTTGATAACCATGGCAATGGCGTTATCAAATCACCTTAATATACTCAAAACATTATTCCTTATTCCTTAATTATCTATTCTAAAATGTACTTTATATTCTAAGACCTGCTTTTGAATGAATTAAAGAACTAAACTGATTTGCCTTGCGAAGTGTCCTTGTCTGTTGTTCAACCGGTACTTTGACGTCAATAAAACTGCTGTGTTTATAAATATTTTATAACTGGAAACGCTATCTTAATGAACCTTTCTTCTGCAAATTTATAGATTTATTGTTCCATGTATCAATGTCAGACGAATTCCTAGAATTTGATTTACCTGGTAGAAAATCACGTGAAAAAGTTTGGAATTCTGAGATGTACGAATCACATGACCTCGTCAGATTACAATCATGATAAAGGTTAAGATACCCGTGATTTCTATGAAAGATAGGTATATTTTGCGTGTAACGTTAACAACTACGCCAATCTATCTGCATGTTTTCTATTAATATTTCAATTATTTAGTTTACACAAGCTGAGAGCTGAAGTGCGATTTTTTTTTCCTCGAAATAGTATTTGTTCGACATCTGAAGACTTTGATACATATGTTGTTGTTGTTGTTATTACTGTTTATTTTTGACTTCTAAGAACACCAATTACATGTAAGAGGGTCGGATGGACGTGGCCATTTGTAGACTATAATAATCTCCTTGAGATGAAGGGCTCTGTATAATGATATAGGGAAATGTTCACTTTTTTATATCTATATTTTACTAAATTAAAGTATAAGGCCAAATATATCATACTTGTAATTTTAATATAGATCTAATGGTTAATCATTTGACAAACCACCCTCCTTGAAAGGGCGTGTTCACGATTTTGGTCAAAGCTTTTTTTCCGTTTTTGTTTACAGCGCTTTCTAATAGTCAACCAAAACTTGAGTGTTCAGCGAGATACAGAGCTCATAATTCTTTGTTATCTAAACAAAGCTCAGGTTATGTTTTTGTTTACATTCTGAATGTTGAAAAGAAAATTACAGATTTAGACCTAAAATAAATGTGACAAATATAAGGATCAATTTTTAAACAATGCAACAAAAAAAAACATGACATGAGCCTTGTTTACATAACAAAGAATAGTGAGCTCTGTATGCTGCGTGTATAATCACATCCAGGAGTTTTACTATACCACTATAACAAAATCATTATGCGAGTGCACAGATGGTACTTTACCCATTATATATTTAGCTTGGTTTAGGAGAATTAAATCTAGGTTTTAAGATTAAATGACATATCCCATCGAAATCAAGGTATGTGGGGGTATTACTGGATAATCTTCTTCCAGGTAATCTATCTTTCCGAGGAATCATATTATTTTTAGATTCTGAGATTTCACTCCCTAAACTCATAATAAAGTTTTATTTGTTTTTCTTTTCGATCCTTAACAAATTTCTTGGAATATCATTACAAGTTATAGGTCTTATTCATTATAATTTTTCACATTTTTGTAACGAGCATTTCCCTGTATATTGTTCGATCGTAGAGAATTATTCATCTTTTGGACAATACTGTGGAATCATCATTGTTCGTGGGGGACCAAAGTTAGAAGCTTTCATGGATAACCCTTGCCCACGAATTTACATCCCCACGAACCTATACACAATCATTTGTTTCATATCTATTAAAATTTTCCCGATTACACTACCAACGAAATTACGTCCCACGAACCAGAAAAATGTTTGTTACCCACGAACATTGACCCCCACGAATAAAAATGACATGATAAATAGGACATATCGCACCGTTTTATGGATATCCGTAGTTAGCAAAGAATCGATAATCTCCTAGTCTTAGTAAGCGAAGTGTACTTCCGATTAAAATTCTTACGCATTTAAAGAAAAACGTTATTTAAATCATGATCCCACTGTATAAATGTTTTAATTTGTTAAATGCTTTACATTTAATTGTCATATAATTTATTTATTCAAAGGATTGAAATCAAATGATTGTAAACGCACAAATAGTATTCAATGACAACTGCAAGGAGTTTTTATTGCATTCACACGATAAGCTGTCGTCGTTCTGGTGACATAATTGCGCGGGTCATTCATGATTATTTCTTGAAGGTTTTAAAAACTGTAACCACTTAACATGATTGAATATTTCTGGATTTTTGTAGCTTCATAGTATATATATAGACTGAGATCCTCTAAATGACGCTTTATATAAATCACTTGTATGTAGAACTTAAAACATGAGGATCTGATGAGGGTTATGTACATGTATTTTTCTGCATATATTTGTTACATGTATAACAACTCACAGCATATTCTTTTTTCGAATTTTGTGTCTTCCCTGAATGTCAGAAATTCCGGGATCTCAGAAGGGTTGAAATTTCACCAGAAAATAAACATAAAAAATAAGCGAGCAATCAAAATAATAGTATCAATAGTGTCTGTAACCATTTTCCCTAATGACCAAAAATAGACCAAATTCTAATATAAATATGAATATGTGTAAAGTAGTTACAAGCCAAAATTGCCCGGATCTAACATCCCCTCAAGTAATTTTAGAATGATTTTATTAAAACAGACTAAGACGCTTGGATATGTGAAATTAGTGTAGATCTATGTTTGTATGCATGGGTGCGAAGGGAGTTTGCAATTGGGTACCCGGCGTGTCGTAGATTTTAAACAGAGGATTAACACTTTAAAAATTGTGTCTTAATCAAATAAAGGAATTCGAATGATTTTTTGTATTAATTTAATCATAAACTATACAGGTGAGAGGGGGATATTCAACGGAGTGAGAAAATTAGAAATATGCAAGTTTTACTTATTCGTGCCTGATAGTGAAGGGTGAATTTTGCATTGACTGTGTTTAATGGACATACAGTTGAAGATTCGCTTGGAATTTATTGTGTATTCTACCCGAACACCTTTTAAACTTTCTTAGCTAGGTGAGCCTACGATCACCCCCGCACGCATGCTTTTCATTGTTTCATTGTTTATATCCTTGATCGCTGTACTAAACTTGCTTCGATTTTATCTTGAGTTGAAGACATAATTGAAGAAAGATATTTATTATTACTTATCCTCTGAACGTTTCCGAATGTAAGTTTATATGTACAAGTGTACGTATGTGTACATGTTTTTTGGGTAAAGATAAATCCAGGCTGAGGCTAGCAGCCACTAACAGCAGCCACTAAGCCCGTAGAACCTATCAGCAAATAAGGAAAAACATCAAAGTACTGAGAGTACTCGAACAGAAAATTATATTTTACTATATTATCGGCATATTTAAATTAATATCAAGAAGATTTATGCATGAATAATTTTTATTAGCATTGGCAACTTCAGAGGCAGTAAAGCTTGCCTGGATAAGAATTATAAATGCGTTTGTGTCTAATGAAATTCAGTTAAATTTTGGTATTTGTCTACACATATGCTTAAATTTGATCCCCGAGTCTGTTTACTTTTGTCCGGAAATAACATGCATTGAAATTAAAAAGTCTTCGTATTATTACAAAAATGGGATGATCAGACACCTTAAATTGTGATTTTATTCTCATTAAAAAATTACCCTCTGTAGCAAACCAAAACAACAGAAATTCAAAGGTGAATTTGGGTTTATTTTATGCCAGCCATGTTTTAACGTGAACCTTCCAGAAAAATTGCAAAGATAGATATAAGAGAGTATTTAGCTCACCCGAACTCACTTGAGTTTGATCACAGAAACTTGGAAACAAAGGAATAAATAAGAGGACCTCCAGAGGTATTCATAATAAGCATTAGAGGGCACCTATGACCCCTAAAAGGGTCCAGTTAGCTCACCCGATCTTTGGCATTTTTTAGTATTTACAATGATATAGGGGTAAAAAGTGGTCCATTATCCCCCTTAGCTTTGAAGTGTGCATCAAACGGATACTAGGGCAGTAAAAAGGACCCATAGGACTATTATTTCCCAGTCCCAAATTTGGGCTGTAGGGGTACCACCAAGTGGTTCCCAGGGGTTCGGACTCATTTCAGGGGTATATATCTCACTTGAGTTTGATCACAGGAACTTGGAAACACTGGGATTAATTAGAGGACGTCAAGAGGTATTCATAATAAGCATTAGAGGGTGCATATGACCCCTAAATGGGTCCAGTTAGCTCACCCGATTTTTGGCATTTTTTAGTATTTACAATGATATAGGGGTAAAAAGTGGTCCATTATCTCCCTTATCTTTGAAGTGTGCATCAAACGGATACTAGGGCAGTATAGGGGACCCATAGGACTATTATTTCCAAGTCTCAAATTTGGGCTGTAGGGGAACCACCAAGTGGCTCCCAGGGGTTCGGGCTCATTTCAGGGGTTTATATCTCACTTGAGTTTGATCACAGGAACTTGGAAACACTGGGATTAATTAGAGGACGTCAAGAGGTATTCATAATAAGCATTAGAGGGTGCATATGACCCCTAAATGGGTCCAGTTAGCTCACCCGATCTTTGGAATTTTTTAGTGTTCACAATGATATAGGGGTAAAAAGTGGTCCATTATCTCCCTTATCTTTGAAGTGTGCATCAAACGGATTCTAGGGCAGTGTAGGGGACCCTAGGGCTATCATTTCCCGGTCCCAAATTTGGGCTGTAGGGGTACCACCAAGTGGCTCCCAGGGATTCGGGCTCATTTCAGGGGTTTATATCTCACTTGAGTTTGATCACACGAAACAGTGGGATTTCGTAAAGGACCCTAAGAGGTATTCATAATAAGCATTACAGGGCGTCTATACCTCACCTGAGTTTCATCACAGGAACTTGGAAACACAAGGTTCCTGTGAAATGAGCCCGAACCCCTGGGAGCCACTTGGTGGTACCCCTAAAGCCCAAATTTGGGACCGGGAAATAATAGCCCTATAGGTCCCCTACACTGCCCTTGTATCAGTTTGATACACACTTCAAAGATAAGGGAGATCATGGACCACTTTTTACCCCTATATCATTGTGAATACTAAAAAATGCCAAACATTGGGTGAGCTAACTGGACCCTTTTAGGGATATAGACGCCCTGTAACGCTTATTATGATCGGGTGAGCTAACTGGACCCTTTTAGGGGTCATAGGCGCCATCTAATGCTTATTATGAATACCTCTTGACGTCCTCTAATTAATTCCAGTGTTTTCAAGTTCCTGTGATCAAACTCAAGTGAGATACAAACCCCTGAAATGAGCCCGAACCCCTGGGAGCCACTTGGTGATGTAGGTTTATATCCTGTATATAAACAATTGTTTAGAATCTTTTTGAGAACTGCAATGCTAAACATGTGATATGATTATAAAATCATCTTGTTTGAAAAGGGACTTCATTATAAACAAAAGAATATCAAGGGGGGAAATTGGATTTTTATTTATATAGGACCTACATGTATTATACCACATTGTCCAGATATTTTGTATTATGACTCCATTAAGCTGATTTGATCATGCTTATTGTTACTCAGGTGAGCGATGTGGCCCATAGGCCTCTTGTTTATTATAAATGATTAGCAGAATAGACTCTGTGAAATCTGGCAAAATTTGATTTGTAAAATTATAGATATGTGTGTTCAATTCTTTTTTTAATTAGGTGATAAATTATGTATCTATTTAGAACTGACTAGAAGAGTAAAATAGACGAGGTAATAATATGCACAAATCACACAATCATATGGTTTTTGTTCTGCTTACTTTCGTTGCCGCTTTGTTTCGTTTTCATACGAAGCACACGGGAACACGTGTTTCTAATTAATTAATTGTTAAAAAGAAAAGCGAAAATTTGAGGATTTTAGATTTCTAACATAATAAACAAAACTCTTTGTAATATTTCTTTTAGAAGTCTATGTTCTTTTGTTTTTTATCAACACTATTAATATTATTTTACGAAGACAAACGTTGAATAACTGAAATCAATGTAATAAAACGGCATTTACAGTCTGAACCGAAATTACACCACATGTATAATGAATGCAATATATGATGCATGTACTTACTTATTTACACAAGAGGCCCATGGGCCAGGTCGCTCACCTGAAGTATTAGTTAGTCTTTGTTAGTATCAGTATAGTCCGGGGGTCACTATTTTACCAATTTAGAATCTACAATAGCCACGGATGCTTGCATAGTAATCCCACAAACTGTTGCACTGTAGTTCTTAAGAAGAAAAATTTTCCCTTTATATTTCTATGTTAACTTTGAACCCCTTCTGGGGCCCCAGTATTAGTCTGGGGATCACGGCTTCCACAATTTAGAATCTTCACAATTTGAGGATGCTTGCATAGTAATCTCACAAACTGTAGCATTGTAGTTTTTGAGAAGAAGATTTTTAAACACTTTTCCTATATACTTCTATGTTAAACTTTGAACCCTTCTGGGGTCCCAGTTTTGGTCCTGGGGTCACGGCTTTTCCAATTTAGAATCTTCACTATTTGAGGATCCTTGCATAGTAATCTCACAAACTGTAACATTGTAGTTCTTGAGAAGAAGATTTTCAAACACTGAACCCCTCTTGGTGCCCTGGGTATTAGTCCGGGGGTCACGATTTTAACAATTTTGAATCTACAATAGCAAAGAATTTATGCATAGTAATATCCCAAACTGTTGCAGTTCTTGAGAAGAAGATTTTTAAACATTTTCCTGTATATGTTAAATTTTGAACCCCTTCTGGGGTCCCAGTTTTGGCCTAGTGGTCCCGATTTTTACAATTTAGAATCTTCACTATATATACAAGCTTTTCTGTAAATATTGGCATTTCTGGTGCAATGGTTCTTGAGAAGAAAATTTTTAAACATTTTTCCTATGTATTTCTATGTTAAAATTTGAATCCCCGTTTTGGACCAAGTGGTCACGATTTTTACAATTTAGAATATATATATCAAAGGCCGGAACGGCCACAATTGGGTCGAGCTGATATTTTGTTTATTATAGATCATTAATTTGAATTTATGTACCAATAGTCGTATATCAAATAATATTTTTAAAAAAAAGTAAATGAATTATGTTTTGTCTAACTTAATTCGTGCATATGCAACTGCTGCTTTAAAAAGAAACCAAACATATTTTTATTTGCAATTTTAACATCACCATGTGAATGTATACTCAGTATATTTCCTTATAAGATATGTAGTGACGCATTTAAAATACAATAATTCATCATGGTTACAAAAATCGATGAAATATCAAAGTTCAAAAACAAATTATTTTTTTTCTGCTTTAAACAGTCTTTGAACAAATTTCACAGGTTCATAATTTGAATACGAGGATACAACACATTAACAGTGTTTCCCTAATTATGAGCCTGTCCTATGATATCGCGGTAGTTATAAATCATTTTGTCGAAAAATCTATCAATACGAAAATATTTCCAGAATCTAATGTTATTGTGAGTTTCCTCTATTATATACCTCAGTGATGTTTAGCGTGCCTCTGTTTACCATGTCTAAAAATATCCCAACGTCAAATGTCAATTTCAGCGGGTGCTACTACACGTAAATAGAAATACTGCGATACCATAGACATGATAGAACCCGCGATATGATAGGAAATTAGTATATGATAAAACATACTTTTATTTATTTCAGTTTCTTTTTGAAACAGGATTACCTATGGTGTGGTTGTTTACAAACAAATCCACACCACGTGCGTTGATCTGTCGTATCTATAATGCTCAACCAAACTAGCTGCAATATGGCAACAAAATCACAAGATACAATTATCGCTTACATTCATTTTGGAGACCGTGCCCGATAACAAAAAAAAATACATATAATTTTTTTTTTATCGGGCACGGTCTCCAAAAAAACTGTAAGCGATAAACTGAAATAATATTTAGTGAATTTTTACACCTTATCGTATTTATCCGCTTTTTCTTGATTAAGCAAACTTTACTTTTGCAATGAGTTGTCAATAATCAGGAAGACGCAGTTGTTTTTTTTTGTGTTTTTTAGTTGAATAAATGGGACAAAAATCTTGTAAACAATCTCCTATGTATTTCTTTGCTAAACTTTGAACCCCGCCTGGGACCCCAGTTTTGGTCTGGGCGTCACGATTTTTACAATTTAGAATCCTCACCATATATACAAGCTTTTGTGTAAATATTGGCATTTCTGGTGCAGTGGTTCTTGAGGAGAAGATTTTTAAACACTTTCCTATATATTTTATGTTAAACTTCGAACCCCGCCTGCGGCCCTAGTTTTGGTCCGAGTGTCACGATTTTTACAATTTAGAATCTTCACTATATATACAACCTTTTGTGTAAATATTGGCTTTGCTGGTGCAGTGGTTTTTGAGAAGAAGATTTTTAAAGAGACACACACTATACTCACTGTTTCGCAATTATCTCCCTTTTAAAAAAAGGTTGTGCCCTTAATTATAACAATTTATAATCCCTTTTCCATAAGGATGCTTTGGACCAAATTTGGTTAGATTTGGCCCTGTGGTTTTAGAGAAGAAGTCGAAAATGTGAAAAGTTTACAGACGGAAAGACGGAGGGACGGACGCCGGACAACGGGTGATCAGAAAAGCTCACTTGAACCTTCGGTTCAGGTGAGTTAAAAGTCAGACTAAACGGAAATCATTACGAGAGTAATCAAAACGATAATGCATGTCTTTAATTATATGCCTAATCTATTATCTAGCCCAAATGCTTCTTTGATTTGAACATTTTTTCAAAGAATATCACGATAAAGGAGTGAGTTCATGCCTGATTTAGAAACATCTTATTTAGTTCAAGTTCAAGTTCATTTATTCGCTCAAAACCATTTCAAACATATGGTACATGAGGACAAAAATAACATTAAAATATACATATAAATTGGTCAGAGGTAAACATATAATAATATAAAGGTTATAGAGTTAGGAAAAGTTATACAAAGCGAAACTCATGGAGGACAGACTACCTCGTATATCTTTGTTATAAAAATGCACAATTTTCTCAGCAATTTCATGTTAAATGTTGTCATAAGATACGAAAATTTTAACACATTAGGTCTATCTGAAAAATTTTTGTCTATAAACTTGTTCCGGACTTGTGATATTGCATCACATTCTAAAATATAATGAAATTCATCGGCTACACGTTTGGTATTACAGAGAGGACAAAATCTTTCATTTAATGGGATACCCTCCCATCTTCCCAGTTCAACTGGTAGATGGTGATTTGAAGTACGAAATTTACCAAGAATTTTTCTGAATTTCAGGGGTAAAATATCTAAATATTTTTCATATCCAAAATTTGTTTTAAAAATTTTATATATTACTCCTTTTGATGAATTATTTATATCAGCATGCCACTTTTGAATAAATTGATCTTGTAATCTCTGTTTAACTGCCGTTGAAACCCATTTTTGGTTAACAATATTTAAAAACTGGCTTTGCCAAACATTTGATAAACCACATGAGTTAAAAACATGACGAATACAATCAATCCAAGGGTTAGTACTGGTTGTATTTTCAGTCTGATTCAACAAGTGCCGGTATAATATATTTGTAATGCTAGAATTCGTCCTAGAAATTAATTTACACCAGTATGATACCATTCTAGTAAATACAATTACAGATAAAGGAAAACGACCTGTTTCTCCGTAAACCATATAGTTTGGAGTACTACTTTTTAAACATAAAATGTGCTTTAAAAACTTTAGGTGAACACGTTCAATACTATCAAGTTTTTCTAAACCCCATACTTCGCAACCATACAGCAATACAGGTACAACCATTTTATCAAAGAGTTCTAACTGACATGTAACTGGTAGATTAAATTGTCTAATTTTTCTAATGACACCATACATTGCCTTTTGGGCTTGGTCACATAAATGTTTTTTGGCTTTTAAAAAAGAGCCAGTTCTTGAGAATATAATGCCAAGGTACTTAAATTCTTTAACAATTTCTAAAACTCTATCGTTAAAATAAAAAACTCTTTTACACATTCGTCCTTTGGAAAAAATTAATACTTTTGTTTTATCTATATTAACATTTAATTTCCACTCTTTACAATAACATTCAAACTCATTCAGTGCGTTCTGCAAATCATCGCCAGATTCCGCCAAGATAACAGTATCGTCTGCATAAAGAAGTACAAGCAGTTTTATATATATACATAATTCATTTTCTATTGATGTGGTAAAACTTTGCAGACCAGCAATATTTTTTTCAACAAGATAATTTTCTAAATCATTTATGTATAATGAAAACAAAAATGGTGACAAATTTTCGCCTTGGCGGACTCCAACATTACAACAAAAAAAGTCGGATACCGTGCCATTCATCTTGATGAGTGATTTAATACCTTTATACATATTTGTAATATATTTAAAACATTTACCATTAATACCATAATTTAAGAGCTTGCACCATAAACCATTTCTCCAAACAGTGTCAAACGCCTGTTTGAAATCTATAAAAGCACAGAACAGTTTTTTCTTACATTTCATCAACGTATTGGATAAAAATTGTAAAGTAAGAATGTGGTCTAAAGTAGAAAAACCTTTCCTGAAACCCGCTTGGTTATTATGGATCAGTTCTATCTCTTCCGAATACAATTCTAAACGCTTACTTAAAATGGACGTAAATAATTTGCCCAAACAGCTTAGTAACGTAATGGGTCGGTAGTTTTCAGGAGAAGTGGGATCGCCCTTGTTCTTATAAATAGGTTTAATAATACCAACTAGCCATTCCTCTGGTACCAGCCCACTATCAAATACAGCATTAAAAAACAACTTATAAATTGGTAGGAATGTATTCAAAGTAGAGGCAATATGCTCATTAACAATATTATCATAGCCGGGAGCTTTACCATTTTTGAGTTTCTTTACAGCGTCGGTTATTTCCGACTCGTTAATTTCGCAGTTCAGTAATTCGTTAGAGCTTCCATCTACCTGGGGTTCGTGAAGAGTATCGCTATCAGGGGACAAACTACCTTCATTGATATTTTTAAAGAAATCAAACATATCTTTGATATTTACCGGGCTCTTAGAATCCCTTTTTGAGGAGTTCAGGATATTCCAAAAATCTTTTGTATTTGTTGATCGCAATTGCATAAGTTTACGGGTTATACCAGTATTGTATGTTTTTACAGCATTGTCCATGGCCTTTTTATAAATTTTACTTTTTTCTTTAAGTTTATTTTTGTTATCGTCCGTTTTAGACATGTTGTGCATGCTCTTTGCTAAATGATATTGTTTTCTAGCAGATTTACATTCTCTATTGAACCAAGGCTTATTATGTTTTTCAATACAAGGAGAGAAATGTGAGGGTCCAAAAGTATCCCGGGCTGCATCTGTAAATACAGTACAGATGTCTTTAACTACCTTATTGATATTGTCACTGCAGAGATCGCCGGGGGAATTACTTATTTCATTCAAATAATTTTCAATAGATTTGACAGCTTGGACGTCAATATTGCTTCGAAATTGGTCTGCTTTATCGGGGCACCATAATTTTACACCTGAGTGATTTTTACCTGTAGAAATGTTTCTTGATAAATAGCAAGTAGACAGAGAAAAAGACACTGGGTTATGTACATCTGAAAAAAGGTTACAAAAATCATGTATATCGAAATCTTCTAATATTTCAAATACATTTGCACTTGCTAGAACATAGTCAACTGTACTACAATTTCTACACGTAACAGCACCAACATTTTTATCGTTTCCTACCCGGCTATTAACAATATATACATCGTTGTTTTTACAAAATTCTGTTAGTTTATATCCATAGTTATTTACTGTAGAATCCTGGACAATTTACTTAGAAATGAAGCATATGCCGTTGTGATGCTGTGCCGCCCAAAATCTCTTTCGTTTCTCTTCCAGTCATTTTCTGTAAGGATCGTTAAATAGTTTCCGGTTATCTTGAATGAGATTTGATTAAAAAACAAAAGAATATGAACCTTTACTCTTTTTTAAAGTTGCAGTTTGTTGATATATTTAATAATTGATCATACATTTCAGTGAGGGACGTCTATAATCTATATAAAGCAAATTTTTAAAGATTTCTTTTTTACATGTTTTCTTTGTTCCCCCGCCCCCCCCCCCCCCAAAAAAAAATGAAACGAACAAACATTTTTAATCTATATAGAAAATATGACATTGTTTATTGTTTTGGAAATTTTTGGCATTCTTCGCACAGTTTTTCAACATTATTATCTAAATTCTTTTTTATGTCGTTTGCAGTGCAAACTCAAAGTTTTCAATTTATCTGTGTTTCAAAACCTGCAGTGATCATTTTAAAACAGAAAAACTGAAGTTTTATAGTAGATGAACATAGTTTTGGCACGATTGTATTTATAAATATCGAAATATAAAAGTGCTAAAAGTGACAAACCGAAAAATGTTCAGATGGCATCCTATCCGGTTCAATGGGTCAATAGGAAATGATATCAGCAAAGGGTATTCTTTTTGTCTTATTTTTTTCTTGAACACCAACTTTACACACCTCAGTAAAACTGGACGGGAAGCCCTTGTATTTTGAGAAGGCAACTTGATACAAGACTATGACTGTGGTCTGTCTCAATTTATCACGAAAAGATTTTTATCAGTAATGACTCACATATATATAGTGCAGTTATCTTATTCCTAACACAGTAAGCTATTTTCATATAGGAGCACTAGATGATATCCCGCGCAAGCGCAGGAAATAATAATTGGTATATTGATTAGATTTATATGTTTAACAGATGTTTTTGTTCATATTTTTATATACTGTGTCCGAACTTTTCCTCAATTTTTTATCTTACCTTATTTTTTAAAATTGGGATTTAAAAACAAATGACTGGATATTATGAGGAGCGGGTGGGGATGAAAATCTTAACTAACATTCATACCCCCCCCCCCTCCATTGAAACAACGTCTCATTTTAATGCTTAATTTATTCATATAGATAAAAAGTTGTCAACACAATCTGTTCATGGTTTATAACTTTTAATAAAGTATAATAATATTATAAAGTTTATTAACTATTCGTCAGTGGTATAAACATGTATGCAATCTAAAAACGTGACTGCATGCATTTTTATTGTTATATTTTAAACCAAAGTTGTCCAATCCAAGCTGTCTGCCCGATGCATGTTAAACTTGTCCTCTTTTTGCCGCCATGGCGTCAATTAATCAACCTGCGTTCTTGGTAACCCCGTTTTTGGAAAATTCTTTCTATCAAAACTAAAATCGCGCATTCAAGAAACGAACTGGCTCAAATTATTTATTTAATATGTGTCAAATATGAACCTGTAACCTTGCATTAAAAAGATGACCAGATTCAAAGCACTGATAACATGAATTAAATAGCTTTGCACTTGCGGTTTACCAGGTTGAGCTTCCGCAGTTTCATGGTTTTGTCACAAATCACAAGAAACAAACCATTGAGTACATTGAATTTCACCAAAGCATGAAGTACAGCTACAGATCATATGAAATTGTTGATAAAATCTTCTTTATGTTAAGGTGCTCTTCTTTTTAGCGTCAATTAACAGTTCTGTCATCTGTACAAGTACATCTGTAATCTTTTAATCATATATAATCTAATCTAACATAACTAGTCGAAAAGAAGATCAATTATTACGAGTAAATTACCTCGTTATTACGAGAAAAGATCTGGTAACTACGAGTAAAGATCCCATTATTACGAGAAAAAATTCTCGTTATTATGAGAAAAGATCTTTATAAAATAATACGTTTTCTACTCTCTGTATGAAATTCATTAAATTAGGAGCAAAGCAGATTGATGAATAAATTAACTAACCTATTTATCTGTATGAAAGATAATTTGTTTTTAGACTCCAAAATTTTAATATACAAAAGCAATTATTTTCAATATAGGTTGTGAATGAATAAATTAAATACAGTCCGGGGTAAATCACGTTTATCAATGATTGAAGCTATAAAGTCAACTGTTTTATGACTAGGAGACTACCAGGTATTTTCTACGGAGTGGGATTATAATAGACGTTGAAAATTAAAATTACATGAAGTTCTTTCCACTTATTTATATAATATAAAATGTCAAAGCCGATAATTTTATGTAGAAATTAATAAATAATGATCGTTGTTATTTAGAATTAATCAAATTTGAATTAACATTTCTTGAAAGAAAAAAATAGACTGAAAGGGTGAACCAATCGACTTGAAGGTCTTTCCAGAAACGCACTATTATATATAGAACTCTTCTCGTAATAACGAGACCTCTTCTCATAATGATGAGATAATTAATTCGTAATAACGAAATAATTAACTCGTTATAAAGAGATATGTTCTCCTAATTACGAGATCTTCTTTCGTTATAACGAGATTTTAATAAGATAATTTACTCGTAATTATAAGATCTTTTCTCATAATTATATATAGAATAAGATCTTTTCTCTTAATAACGAGATAATCAACTCGTAATTACGAGATAAAAATATTCTTTTATGTGGCCATATTCATCTTTCGTATTTTTGAAACATAATTCCCAAAGAAGAGATTGATACCACCACTCTTGGGTATCTCAAAATCTGAAATAACATGTTTGCAGCAAAAACATTTTTTTAAAATATCTCTTAAAAATTACAAAATAAAATCGCATGAAATAATTCAGCTGTTTTCAATCTTTCATATTATATTTAAACCATATTTATTATGGTTAAAATATGTTAAAATATGTCACTTTATATATCTAATAAGTAATAAATGTATTATTGAATCGAACCACTTATTTTGAGAGGTGACATCTGCAAAACACAGAAAATCGCGAAAATTAAAATCCATGTGATCTCATACAATGAATATGCAGCGTGACCAAATTGAAGAATGAAAGTACCGATCCCATTTTAGACATATTTATGGGATTGAAACTGCACAGAATAATTTGTCGATTTCTCCATACGTTCTCCATACGTTCATGACTTCAATTTATCAAAACAAGTGTTGATTTTGAACTGTTAATCTGAAATAAATAAATATATCAGTGTTTTGTTCTGTTAAGAAATAAACACACAAATATAAACAAAAGTAATAATATATGTAGAAAAATCTATTGAATTGCCGGTCAATAGACTGCGATCTATTAGACTGCTGGTCAATAGACTGGGATCTATTAGACCGCCGGTCACTAGACTGCAATCTATTGGACCGGCAACGTATTTTGGAAAAAAAAGTTTAATTGCTACAAGATTAAAAGATCACTTTATTATGTTTGTTTTACTATTGTCCAAGAGCTCTATCATTTAGGTCATCTAGGTATTGATTAACAATGACCGGAATGCATAATGGTATGAAAACCTTCTGTAATTTAGAATTGTGAACACAAAAAACTTAAAATGAAATTAGGTAATAAAACAATTATTAAATGCCGCTGGCCTCGGGCAATAGAACACACTGAGCTGTTCCCTGGGAACCTCGGGGAAACCTCGGGGAAAATATTCTGGTCTATTGACTGCTCAAGCATTAAATACGAGGGTTGTCCAAAAAGTTCATTGACACATGTAATTTTATTCAGAATAACGGCGTTATAATCAAAAAAGTAATATAATTATCTAATATAGAGTATAATGATGTACATGTATAAAAATCAGAGCAATGTACATTTTTTTAATTGGAGTTATCATTATATATTCATTGCCTATACAGACCGCACGGCCCAGTCTGACGTTGTTATAACGACGTTTCTATAACGTCGTAGTCCTTGGTTTACCTAACTAAGAGTAATATGCCGCATTCACCGTTTGGTCAGAGGGTACAACCGCATATTCCATCAAAATATCGTTTGTGCCACTTGTGGATAAGTAAACTCGAACTATTTCGATGCTTTTCCTGTTTCCTCCATCGTTTGTTTTGTTTCTATCGGTGTTTTAACTCAGTCGACACAATTTTATGATGGCGCGCTGTTCCATGCGGTCAGCTGATGTCGCTTTTTTAGGCGTTTTCAAAGACATGTTCTTGCCGTAATATCTTTAAAAAGTCCTCTGCTAGTTTGAAAATAGCTTCAAATGACGTATGAAAATAAAGTACAACATACAGACTGCATCACAATAGAAGATTTTACTGTTTTTAAATGTTTTATTAAAAACTGTAAATATTCATATCTAAAAACTCAATTACAAAGTTTGTACAATTTGTACGGTGAGCCGTGCGTCCTTTCCGTGACCCTTTGATACATTTAAATTTTAGTTTATTTTTATGGAAAACATTCAAAACCACTTTAGTTTGATTTGAAATTTTATGACAAAGATTTAGATATACAATATGTATATATAAACCGATTCAAAATGAGAAAAACGCGATTTTCCACGAACTTTTTGGACAACCCTCGTAATTGTTTAATATGTTCATGTCATCAAAGTATATTAAAGTAAATAAAGAATATCTGCAATAGTTATGGATTTGCAATGATTTTGAGATAAAACTTGTAGTTGTATGGAAACATGTAGTCTAGATTTTTCAGATAATATATTTTAGCGATATTTCAAAAAGTATATAGTCCATTTATATTAATTATTCTCTCTCTCTCTCTCTCTCTCTCTCTCTCTCTCTCTCTCTCTCTCTCTCTCTCTCTCTCTCTCTACATTTGCATAAAATCTAAATATACCCCAACCAATCACAAACATGCCTTTATCTGTTTTACGAAAGATGTAACTCTTCATTACTTGAGGTTGCATAGGAAACAAGAATGAATTAGTTTTTCTATCTCCTTGTGAAGAGTTCCCATAGATTTTCTCAATTTTTACTTTTCAAAGTATATTACAATCCCACTCCGAAGTAAATACCGGGTAGTTCTAGTCATATCTATTAGTTACAGATGACTATATAGTTTCAATCATGGATATATGGATCTACCCCGGATTGTGTTTTATATATTTATACTCCACCTATATTGAAAATAATTGTTTTTGTATAGAAACATTTTGGAGTCTAAAAACAAATTATCCTTAATATTAATAAATTGCCAAATGAATGGTTAATTAATTTAATAATCAATCTGCTTTGCTTTTTCTTTCACTAATGTATGAAAATCTTATGTACATCCATTTTACATAAATAGAGAGTAGAACAATAAAATGCACTATTCATATAGATCTTTTCTCGTAATAACGAGATAATTAACTCGTAATAACGAGATCTTTTCTCGTAATAACGAGATAATTAACTCGTAATAACGAGATCTTTTCTCGTAATAACGAAAAATAGTTTTTATGTGACCCTATTCATCTTTCGTACCTTCCTGATTGGATAGAATTAGAGGTTTTGTGAAGATAACCTTTCATCGATACTTGACGAGTGTTAGAAGAAGGGGATGGTTTAAATCAGACTGTCTTTTGAGAAACATTGGTTTCATTTTACATATAGGCTACAGTGTTATTTCAAGTATTAAAAATTAAAGCTATATCAAGATGCATAAATGTAAATAAGACAAATCGTAGCATTGCATTTGTTGAACAGACTAATTTTGAAAGACATTAACTTATCAATTCCTAACATATTGATTTGTTATCCTCTCCAGATATCCCATGATCGATTAGGGGTCATATTATGAACAGCTAAAAATCTGATCTGTATTTCTATATTACGTTGAATATTTGAACCCTTCTCTGTGGTTAAGTAAAAATTTAGAATCTACACAATAGCAGGATGTTTGCAAAGTTAAATTACATATCATAGAATCGCAGTTCATGAGAATATCTTCCATATATTTCAAATTTTGAACTTTTACTGGGGCTTAATAATTGTCCGGGGCATAGTTCTAAAAATTAAGAATAAACACTTTATCATAATCTTTGTATTGTAATACCATTGATAAAACCATCTGAATTTATAAAACGAAGATTTTTTTTTATACCGTGTGATTATAATCTCCAATGTAAGAGGTTGATTCTCCGTCGTACCTAAACACTTTTTACATTCTTCCAAGTATGAGGATGTGAACTCTCATTTTAACAAATTGAATCCTATTGAACTAATACCTCTTTGTGTGAAAGTTGGTTCAATTTGGTATATTAGCTCTTGATATAAAGTTGAAAATGATAAAAGTGTACAGAAAGGCGGATAGACGGACGTTTTTATACAGCGAAAATATATACATTTACAATGCTAAAAAGAGAATATAAACGCATTAAGAAGAATCGATTTCATTTGTAATCTATTATTGGAAAATGATTAAAAACTTGTTTATCAGTGTTAACAAGTGGAATAACGTGGGAAACCTCGATCGATAGAACCAAGATTTTACACTTTTTTCTACTATAAGTGAGGGGAGCACAACTGAAGAAATCCTAACTAGACCAATAATTACAAAGAATTGTAAAATACGTGAGACTATAATTTACGTTTATACCTATTTAATTACCACTTATATGTACGTAAAACAATATAATACGTCTAGTTCATTTACATAGTTCCTGTGCATGCATTCCTATAACCTATACATCTTTGTTTCAGATATATATTTAAGTTTTGGCTTTAAAAATAAATATCCAAAATGTATATTAAAGAGTTGATTATCAAAATTCCTGGATGAGTACCTGCCATTCAGTCGATTGAAAGATTACAAAAAGTGACTGAATGCTAAGCTCTTTGATGTAGTCAGTTTTTGAGATCAGTTAACATTCAGTTGACTGAATGAAATGGGTTTATCTTGCAAAAGGTGGAAAAATTCGTAGAAAAATAGTTCAATACATAAGAAGATGGTTGATTATGTCTCAAGCATCTGTTACACATATAGTCACTGCTTTACTTTGTAATATTTTCCATGATTTACCATACTTTTTGTACGCCTAAATTTGAATGAAAATATTTGAATTTAAAAAAGAAATTATTTGACAAGAGGGTGGGAAAAGGAATAAAATCATCTCTAAAACAAATTCAAACATTACACAGAATTACAATATGCCATAACATTCATACAAAGAGAAAATTGGGTAATGAGAGATGGATCTTTCACGAAACCGCCGTAAATATATCGCATTGAATATAATCATATGATTCTTAGAAAAAAGAATTACATTCAGTCAACTGATTGTTAACTGAAAAGTTGTAAAAGGTTACTAAATGACTATGATATTCAGACACATTTTTGTTTCCTCCCAGTCACATTTTAGTTGACTGAAATGTAGAACATTATCCTGTAAACATTGTTAATGTCGTGGCATATATGTACAATACATGTATAAAACTAGTCATGTGAGCCAAGTACGGACAGTCCCCTTCACGAACTGCCGACATATTGGACACTTCCGCATTGCAGGAGCACAGTCCGTACAACAACAAAGATGTCCGCACGGCAACATGGCGATGGAGGCGTCCTTCTCCATACAGATCTTACACATCCTGAGGTCCTTCAGTTGTCTATTCTCCTCGATCAACGAGCGAGTGTCTGTAAGAGAAAGAAGTGAAAAAGATCGTAGTAACTGTCCGTCAGTTTCAAAAATGATTTTTGTCACGTTAATATATTACATGTAGCTAAAATATCAAAGGTTGAATCAGACCTAACAGATACACTGGCACACCTGCTTCCTCATGTTCTTTTATATCTGTCATTAAGGAAGATTTCGTTTGCTGTTCATTTGCATTTATACTATCTCCATATAACCTTGCAGCAATGTTCTTGATATTGTCTGATGTTTTCGCAACAGAAGATGGTGGTATGTCATCTCTTGACAAAATGACCTCCATTACTTCTTCGGCCTTAATGTCTATCCACTCTGAAAATTGAAATCAAATACAAACTACTTTTTTTTACTTTAATGAACAATTTTAGTACAAACAAATACTCAGAGTTGCTAATTCTATTTTTACTGACCTTTTGTGTTTTTTAGAAGATCGAAAGCTTGTTGTACAACATGAGATGGGTATCCCATTTCTAAAACACTCTGAAAAGCTGGAAGAGTAGAAACATCTGGTTCTGATGAACGTTCAGAGGTTACGTTTTCGGGTCCAGTTGCTTGATCTTCCACCTGCTGTTCGTTTGGTGCCCCCATAGCTTCCTGAAAATTATTGTTACATTTACATGTATATTATGTAAAATTACCGTTGATAATACTTGATACTATCTGATACATTTTATGTCAAGAACTTTAATAAATACCAGTTCTTGATGCTGAATTTGAACCAAGGCAACAAACTCGTCTCCTTTGTTCTGTCTCACAAAGGCACACTTCGGAAACCATCGGGCGTGTTCTGTCCATGGGTCGTCTCCAGGTTCCCAGTTACGCAATCCTCCCCCACAAAAGAAACAACGGGTGTAATCCCCGTAACCTGCATAGAGAAACCCTGCTACTGCCAAATCTCTAGGAGTTTGTGTTAGACTAGATGGCCAATCCGCAAAGGAACTCACCCTTACTGCTAGCACCGAGTACGACGGATATTTAGGACGGTCAAAGTTAATTCCTAATGGATCCAAGTTTCGAATGAATGCATTTATCTTATCTTGTTTTGTTCTTGTCTTAGTCACCAGGTCGTTTAACTTTTTCTGTGACACAAGAGTTTGAACGTCAGCTTTTTTGTTTTTTCTATCAGTATTTGGATTTGGTTCTTTATTTATTTTGTTTCCAGACGGAACACCGTCTGAAGTTAAAGAGGGTGGTATTCTATTCCTATTGCTAGATAAACCGTGGCCACTAGCGTTAAGTTGTTGCTCATCTTGGTTTATACAATGCCCATTCCTTTGGTCATTTCCAATTTGAATGTTACAAGTTGTCCGTGACGACAGAAGGGGACAGTCTGGAGACATGTTACGATGAACGACCTCAATGATATCGTCAGACCTCCAGTCTCGTTTTCGACAGTCACAAGCAAAGCAGATTGTGACGTCAGCCTCTTTAGAATAATAAAACCCCTGGCGAGCCAGTCGCATCGTAGAAACAGCTTTTGAGGACGGGAAACTATGGAAGGACCCCAGTCTGATTAACTCGATGTTCATAGAATGACACATGGGATTATCGGTTGATGGGACATAGTACTCTCTTTGGCATAATATTTCCTTCTGAACGTATTCATTAAAACTTCCGGTAAATCTAAAAATGAATTGAATAGTGTCTATTGTTTTATTTAACTTATTTCAGTTGATTGATTTATCTTTAGATCAACCGAATAATATTTCATCATATTATTTATTCGAGAGAGGGAGTTAAATCAAAACTTAGTTTTTCCTTTATCTTATATCTTTACTAATCATACGAGTTAATAATTAGGTATTTTTGTATAGTTTATTTACATAAAGTATTAATCTTGTATCATGGCTACTATTTTCGTTTATAAAACGATATGAATTAAAATTTGACGCCTGGAAAAGTAATATTGTCAAAGTAGTGCCGATAATTGATCCACCTGTGCATTTTAGCGCGGGAAAATAGCTTGTTCTCTGTGACGTCATACATAACCTCGGCTTCGCCTCGCCTTCTATGGACTTTACCGACCCCATAAATTTCTGTAAACAGTCAGTAACAAACTTAATAAGTAATATTGAAAGTAAGTGTAGAAAAGATATCACCACAGTGACGTCATAATGTAAAAATGACGCCATGAAGATCGTCTTATTTTGATTAATTAATGTTTTTGAGCAAATATGGGCGTTTTCCAACAGTTTTTCGACTGGAAAACATCGAGCGCAGGCTTGTTCAAGTACCATTTTTAACAATGCTGTGTATAATTATATAAATAAAAAAATATGTTAAAATCATACTTGAGCAGACCTGCGCTCTATACACTAGCAAAGGCAAGGTATGAAGAAAAATTGACGGTATTTTCATTTGTTTGCAAAATTGCGGGAATTAGCCTATTTCTGTGACGTCATAGGTTAAAAGCTAGTGGAAAATTATGATGAAAATCAAGATTAATTTGAAAGATATCCTTTGTATAAAGTTTTATAAAGATTTAATTTTGATACGCTACCATTCAAAAATTGGTTAAAATTAGGGGCAGATAATTGAACATATCAAATATAGTCCTTTTAAACTCTACAATGTGTTACTTGCAAACAAATTAAATTTTCCACTTTCTCATGAAAAATACAAACAAAAAATCGTATAAAATAGTTAAGAGTATATATCCTTCTTTGAACAACGGAATCACGATACATTAATGAAACTAACGATCCATAAAATAAAATTCTGTTGTAGCATTCCACCTAAAACCAAATTGCAGAGGGGGTTGTCTTTAAAGGAAATTTATGAGGAACTCAATTGAATTTTCTACTTTAACGTCACACGGACCCTTAATTAAATTCTTCAATTCATGTGAAACATTATCCTTTCTTAGTATTTCTTCATAAAGTAATTGGATATCAATCAAATAATATATCAAGTATGTTTGCATTTGTTTGTGTATTATTTGAACTGCTTGTATCTAAGAAAATCTTCAGATCATAGAAGTTGCCTTAATTTCACAGAATAATTGAGAGTATTGAGGACTGTCACACGTAAAGGTTCAGGGTCCAAAGATAAGTATACACTTATTAAGTAATTTTTAATGGCTTTGACTTCCCAAGAACATGTGGTAAATTATAATAAATATGTATTATCAACTCAAACTCGGGGGGAAATTGAAAATATTTATAAAGATTGCAAAATGTTTGAAATTTAATGAAAAATTAAAATCTTACTAATGAAAACATACTAGTAGCCATTGGATGGATATAAGTTAGGACTCGTTTATATACCGTTTTATGCGTCTTATCTGAATGTCAATAAAGTGTGAGGGTTGCCAAATATATTTTAAGTCAAGCAATATTTAATAGCTGATGTTCATTTATTAAGAACCTGAAAATCAAATTACATGTACTTCTTTTTTTAATATCATCTAAATATTCAATTTTAGTAAGATACAGTAAAAGAAGAGTATACAAAATTCCTGGCGACTCTTTCATTTAAAGATAGATATAGGTAAATGTCGCTGTTAAATCGTACACACGCTATATATAGATATGTAGGGACCACATACTTTGCGTCTCATTCATGGATTGCCACGCGTTTCCGTGATAAAAAGTTATTATGGAGATGTTTGATATTGAATAGTCAAAATAAAATCACCAGAAATACATAATTCTTTCTCTATATCTATTAATATAGGTAAATAGTGTGAAAATAGTTTTTCACACATACACATATAAAAAATCACATATTTTCATTACATTCATTATCACTTTGTTATTAGGTTTGTTGAAATCCAATTAATCGATTTCGCTTATTAAATGTTAAGTGCCGTCCTGCGAGAAATACTTCAAATTGAATAACATTGAACTATAGGGTCTGCCAACCTATATATTACTTTATATATAGGGTATTATTTTCACATATGTGTATTTTATTTGTTTCAGTCTATCGTTCACTGAGATTAACATTTGATATTTCTTTCCGAGAACTTTCAAATAACGAGAAACATTCTTTACTACTAACGATGCATACTGATAGATGTTGTCCTATATTTCGCATACTTTTATTGCGATTAACTTAGGGAAGTGTTGCAATGAAGCATATCATCTTAACTCCAGCAACCTTATACATAAAAATGTCGAGTCTTGATTGATATTTTGTCTGAAGATAAAACTGCTTTTTAATCTTTATTGGATGTGTATAGTATGTGAACTTGGATGATTCATTGTTTTTTAACTAATTTTATTTCAGCATTATAAAGTGAAGAGTAAACAGATTGTATAAATTTTCCGACCCATGTAAATATCGATTGCACAATGGCATACGTGTCGCTGTTAAATAGTAAACACGTAGTAGACCGTCATGCTTTGCGACTCATTCATAAAGTTGATAAACATTGCCACGTGTTGATAGAAAGAAAAGAGTGTCGAATTTGTAAAATAACAATTTACCATATGGTAAACAATTTCAAAACAAAATGAAATTGCACTTAGTCTTATTTATTGATTTACACAGTTATCAACCGGTCGTAAAGTTAGGATTGTGTTATAGAATGTCGTATTATAATTATAGTATTGTTTTAGTTGCTTTTGTATATGTACCAGATGTAAGAGTATCGCCTTGCATGCAGAAAATCCTTACCGAACTTACAATACGTGGCAATGTTTGCATACACAATACCACTTATAGGAAAACATAATACTATGGACAGGACAAATTTAATAGAATTAGCATGAGCTAATACCAGATTGCTTGCATTACCTGTATTTTTCATGAAGTGTTAAATCTCCTTTTCCCATTATTTATCAAAAATAGATTTAATACGTATATTTCGTCATGTAGTTTTTAAAAGGCCCTGAAAAAATCACTCTGTGACCGTATAAACAATCCAATTTACCTAAGGTAAAAACTATCTTTTTGTAGAAAATGCAGAAATATTGTTCTCTCTTTCCTTATGTCATAATGCGTGGAAAACAGAAATGATGTGTGTTCGCGGGGACCAATGTTCGTGGCTTTCGTGGGTAACCCTTGCCCACGAATTTACATTCCCACGAACCTATATACAATCATTTGTTTCATATTCATTTATTTTTTCTGATTACACTACCAACGAAATTACGTCCCCACAAACCGGGAAAATTTTGGCTTCCCACGAACATTGACCCGGGGCGGAACCAACTGTCAAAGTTATATATCATATAGTATGTTGTTAATTATCTTAATCAAAGTAGTTTACTCTTTCTATATCTGTGTAAACATTATTTATACATCATGCATCGGTCAAGGCGTATGTTCCATGACCATATTTCAAAAATCAAAAACTATTTGATATCATGAAAATTTCATATTTTTCTCTCGTTTTGATTTTATATTAATAATGTCGAAAAATTTCCTGAAATAAGGAAGATATACTTGTTTTTTTGTAATCAAACACAGGTAGTTCTTCGTAAATTAGGTGTGTACACAGGTAAAATTGCAACGTATGGTCAACATATATGTGTTCGTGCAACAAATGACCACTGTGATAAAATAGACAGGGCTAATAAATATTTACAAATAACAAATTCAGTTTTTGTTTTGCTTATTTTCGTAATGGTCTTGGTTTGCATTCATACAAAGCACACGGGGAATACATATATGTACACGTACTATTTATCAATTATTAAAGAGATAACGGAACCATGTTTTATCTTGCTCATCTCATTTGGGGTGTGTGCAAGGTGTGTCTCTTTTAAAAAATATATGATAGTTTTGTTCTTTCATAATGTATAAGTAAAACACAGTTAATCGTATTTCTTTATAAAGCATTGTATATGCTATATAAATGTAACCAGAAACTAGCCTTGCAAGTCTTATAAACGAAAACGGCAGTACCTCTGCAGAAAGACTGTGAATGACTTTTAAACATTCAAGTCAATATTACAGCAGATACATTTCGCGGGGGAGGGGGGGGGGGGTATTTCTGCCGGAATGCTAAGAGGTGCATTGCATCATAGATTCACTTACTTTAGGAGCTTGATAGCTGTATAGATACAAACTTAGCATCTTGATATCAAACATTGCAGTTATATCGTATGTTTTAACATAAATAGAACTGCTATCAGAACGAAGGTTAAATTTTTAGTGTAAAAAATTCATTTCTTGGGGATCAATTATTAAATTGAGTGAATTAAATACACGTCAAAATTCTGTCAAAATGATTATACAGTTAGTTAATTTGAGCAAATATTTGCAGATTTGTAAACTTAAAGAAATCTGGACTGAACCACTTACCTAAATCGTTGTATCTTCTTTTCCCAATCACAAATGCTAATAAATAGAAGACTGCAAGTAATGTTACCGCTGACTATGGTTTTTTTTATTAGAATCTGGTAAATGAATTGTTTTCTGAAAACTACTACATTCAACCAACTGAAAATAGCCCTTATCTAAACAGGTACTTCTTTCACTTTCTTTTCCAGTTCGCCACCTAGTCCAAACAATGTCCACAATAATGTGTGATTGTCAGCTGCTAAACTTAGCAGTTGTAATTTTCTTTTAGTTTATAAACTAATACAAATAATGTGTATAATACAGGGTGTTTCAGCAAACATGTCACTACTTTACAGTTTTAGAATAAAAGTTATGCTTCATGTATGAACTGAAATTTTGGAAAAATGTTTAGAGCAATTTCATACAATTTTATCAAATCAAAAGTATAAATAAAGCTGAATCATTTATTTTTCAGACAGGCATTTTTAAACTAAGTCAACTTATAGACTGTACGCGATTCAACGTTATTTTAGGACGTGTTCAAAATGTCCCCTTGTTTCTCGGTCACTAGTCTCATACTATCTCTGTTGCAGAATGTGTGCAAATTGAAATCAATGTGTTTTAAAAAATCTCATTGCAACAACATTGCAAATATAAAGCATGAAAATCATCAAGCTAAAACTTTTTTTTAGAGAAAAAAAAGCTTTGGTTTAAGGGAGGAGTCTTTTCTGGTTTTCGACTTGTCAAAAGTAAATTTAATTAAATGTTCATTAAATGAAGATGAAAGAGAATTGAAATATCATATTTTTCTATCTTTTTTACTATTATACAACTTGGCATAGAAATAATAATCAAAGTTTAGAATCTAACAACGACTATATTTTTGGTGGAACATTGGCGTAGGTAAATATCACATTTTTTTGCAATTCAGAATTGCTATAGATTCATGAGTTTATTTAGCATTTTTAAAACAATAACATTAATGATAGATTTTTTTCAACTAATTTGAACTAATAATAAGATACTAGGGTTTAGAATAATAATTATATGTTTTTAAAACATGATTTGCCTATCAAATTAATTACATTTTTATAAGCTTTTTTAAGCGCTCATTCTTTAAATAGATTTGTGGTGAAAAATCACTAAAATCGGATTTCCTCTCTTAATAAATGAAAAATCACTAAAATCGGATTTCCTCTCTTAATAAATGGTCAATATATTAGATTTTCAGTCAATTAATATCTTTATGTATAGTCTTCATAATATGTAAAAATCAGAAATATTTTATTATTGGAAGCATAGAAAAATAATCAAAATAATCAAAATATCTTCAAAATTTAAGAAAATGAGAGGAAATGCGGGCTAAGCTTTATACTTAACTGTAAAATTTGCAAAGCTGTTGCTAAGTGTACACGTGGACCCTGGCTCTATTAATTAATTGTATATTTCCGATAAAAAGAAAGTTGAAATAAATACAGAAAGAAATGAAATAAAATAAAATTCATTGCAATTATTTTACTTGACAGTCTGTCAATTAAACAGTAAATGATCAAAAGATAATAATTGCATATATATTCAGCAGTACCAATCAATATTCAATCAGGCATATAAACATTATAAGAAATGTCAGACAATCAAGTTCTTACCGTAAGATCCGTCAACTGGTTTGAAAATTCTCCCGAAATAGCTTAACCGAAACAGGTTTTAATATATTAGACAGATAAAATGCATGACACATAGTCTATGCATTCGACACCAGAAATAGTATGTATGATACATATATAATTTTTGTATGGTATAATTAGTTACAAAAGTGAAGTGATATCGTCATTTTAGCGCACACAAGCCGTCCGTCTGGAAAATTTTCACTTTTTACTTCTTTTTACATCTATTAGGATTAAATTGTGAATTATTTTCGAACGTCTTCTTTTCAAAAATCATTTCGCCAGCAAAGCTAAAACTGGTGTGGAGGCATTCCCAGGTAGACTCAAGACTCCACCTTGCGTTTATCTTTCTAAGCTTTAAATTTTTTCAAAATACCATGAACACGAGCTAACGACAAGTTTGTCATCCGATCGAATTGCCTCACGGTATATCCTGCGTCTTTCTGTAAGATTTGGTGGATTTTTACGATGTTATTATCGATTGTAACTGTTGCAGGGCGATTTTGGCAAGCAACATCGAGGTAACCTGTTTTAAATTTAGCAACCCACCTACAAACAGACTTCTGAGACATTTGACCATTCCCATACATATTACAGACCTCATGATGAATATCTTCGAGTTTAATGCCAAGTAAGGAGCTACCTTTTATATAGGCCATAATTTCAAGGGCACTGTTTGCTCTTTTTCCCAGTCATTTTGAGTATAGTGCAATGAAAACGTTATAGAGAAATGTACACTGTAGCTAGATCGATGAAATTGTGAACATGAAATTTTCATCCGCTCCGGTTCACTGATCAATCTAGAGTGTCAATGTGGTTGGAAAATGACATTACTTTTGGAACACTACTCGTAAACATGTTCCATTTACAACTCAAAAATGTGTTTGTTTGATCATATGACAAGACAAATAATTGATCAGCATGCATCGATCGTCCATCTTTTTTATTTACATTTAAACATCAACATGAATATACAGATATAGAAATAAAATTAATTGCAAATTATAAACATTAATTTTCGAGATCAGAAATTATATAAGGATTGTGTATGTGTTTCATAGATTTAAATCAGCGTACTTCCTTTAAATGGTTTTGAAGTTAGAGACAAAACCCGAGCTTAAACCATATTTTTATTATATATTATATATCATTTACATATATCAATGTAATGTCAATATGAATGAAGTCAGTTTTATAATTTGGCATCAAATATTTACTTACATGTATTTTAACAGAGGAAAAACGTATGATGAAGATCTAGGACACCTTGGTTTTCTTTATATTGCTAAAGGATGTTCTACATCAAGAAATATACTTGGAAAGTATCTGGAGAAATGCACATTTCATTTTTACATTTTTCATTACTTTTACTGAACTATATTCTTTTTGTCTTTGCTTTAAGTAAGAGTTCACTTAAAGATTATCTTAAGAAAAGAATATACGCTTATTTTGGATTATTTATCGCTGCCTTCTCTATACAATTTTGAACATGTGCTCTTGAAAGTCATACAGTCCGGTACAAGAGGTAATACTTCAGTTAATGGTGCGTCTCTTTGTTGTTTTGTTTTTTGTTTTGTTTGTTTTTGTTACTTTTTGTTTCTTTGATTGTTTGTGGTTTTTTGTTTTTTTTTTGGAGGGGGGGGGGTGGACTTTTTCTTCTTAAAACACCGATAATAAATCTGCACAAACTGATACTTATGAAGTATTGGAAGGAAATGATGTGATAGTACTTGCATTTTGAAAACTTAAGGCAATCTGACAAAGGCAATCACTGTGGTCCGTCTTAAATTACAACGGGCAGATAACAATCAGTGATTACATCTGTTTTTAACAGTTTCTCTTTTCTTGTAAATACGTCAGCTGCTTTCATTTAAGAGCATGACCCGTAACGCACCTAACTCAATAAATATGGTAACGGCTGTCTTCAATTTTCGAAATGTGATATACCCTTTGCGTTACAATGATGATTAGATTTTATGCACTGATGACATGAATGGTACAAAAATTAGCTGTGGGTGTGTGGTTTTCTGGTTTGCACTTTCGCCGTGCAATGATTGTGTCACAAGTCGGACAATGGTAAGCAATCTCAAAAGGTACACTGAATATTTTGGTGAGAGTTTGTCAAAGTATTAAATAAATCTATAGATCTTGAGATATTTTTGACATCTTACGTGCCTTTTTCACGTCAGCATAAATGAACGGTTCAATCATGTTTTGTCTGTCATCTAAAGATTAGCTTTACTTATTATCACACATCTGACACTACAATGAGGGCATCGTTTTACAAAAGAAAAATGGGGCGACATTGATCATCTTTGTGGCTAGGTATCTCACGCTGCTCGTTATTATAGATGGTTGTCCCTCTGAAGTCAACAGGACAGAAGTTTCTTTTAGTTAGAACTCTTTTATTTTTATTATTTTTTTTCGAAGTGTCATTAAGCTGTCGACTGTTTTCATACCTTTAGCTCGAACTTGATCATTATTTCATTGAAAGCGTTCAGACAGTAACCCATTTGAAGGTAATTTTTGAGGTGAAATTTGCAAAGAAATAAAAGGTTGAAAATCGAAATACCTATGATATGTTACAATGAATCTTCAACGTGACACGAAGAATGAAAGTACTGTATCCCATACCAGACATATTTAATGCTAGTGAAACTTCAAAGGATAATTCGTCAATTTAGTTATGCGTCCTCCAAGTTTCTGTATTCAAATTATTAAAATAAGTGTTAATATTGAACTGTCAATCTGAAATAAGTGAATAAATTTAGCGATTTCTTCACTAAGAGGTAAACATATAAATATAAACAGAAGTAAAATTATATGTTATAAAAAGAATTGATTAATCACACCGATATATTTTTGCTAATGGATGATAAATAAGTCTTTGACATTTGGGTGATATACTCTATACACTATTCTTGATATTAACTCTTAATTTCATCTTATCATATTATATCAAAGTAAATTAAGAATATTTGTATTTTAGAAGTTATGGATTTGTAATGAATTTAATGAAAAAACTTCGGAACTTGTTGTCTACATTTTTCAGATATCATAACTAAAAGATATAGTCAATCTTTATTAATTAATATTCTCTCTTTATCTTCTCTCGAAATCAAAATCAATAAGACATGGAAAATACAAGAAGCCTAGGGTCACATAGCTCAACAGGCAACAATGGCCATAATTCTAACCTTAGCAGCTTTATGAAGTATACTTAAAATAACAATTGGAATATTTATTAGAATATCTTATTTAAAATGATATTTCTCCACATATTCTTTTGTTTAACATTCATTCTCTTTTACAAACATGTATAGCCCCCAATGTTGTTTCAACAATATAGAATTAAAGGAATAGATGCATACAGGTAAATATTTCCAATCGTAGCAACGCTTTTCTTGAAAAGAATACTTTTAAAAGACATTATCTCATTCGTAATATATTCATTTTGGTATTCTATCCAAGAATCGGATTGGGGATCATGGTGTGAACAGTTTAAAATCAAAACTGTATTTCTATATTAATTTTTGACCTCTCTTTCAGGACTAAGTAAGAAGATTAGAATGTGCACAATATCAGAATATTTGCAAAATTATATCCCATGTCATAGAATTGCAGTTCTCAGAAAGATTTCCCATATACATATTTCTCCCTATATCAATCTTTTAACTATTACTTAGGCCAAAGAATTGCCCGGGGGTCACAGTTCAAACAATTAAAAAATAAACACTTTAACATATTGCTTGCATTGTAATATCATTAAGAAAAGCATTGAAGTTTTGTTTTCTTACATGTGATTGTACTCGTATAATCCCATTTAAAAAAAAAAAAAAGACTCCCGATCGTGGACCCACCGTACACCTTGACAATCATCGTTTGAACGAACTGAAGATATTTCCACACAATTTTTATTGTTTTTTGCTTTAAGTTATTTTGATAATAGAAGGATTATTTATCTATAAAATCAATTAAAAAAAATTATTTACACGCTGTGGCCCCACCCTTCCTCTGGTGATCACGAATCGATTTAAAAAAAAAAATTAATCTACACTACCCTATGATACTTCCACAAAAGTTCCTAATTTTCTCTCCTTGTATGATAATGTGGCCTTTCATATAAAAAAATGAATTTCCTTTACCGAAGAATTGTTTGTGCAAACTTTAGTTCAATTTTGACGCCTGGCTCTTGCGATTTTTTGCCGTGTCTCGTTATGATACAACAAAAATTATTATCCAAAGAAAAAAGAACAGAGAATATAAACGTACTAGCTAAAAGAAGTGGGGTTTTTTACTTGTAACCTTTTATTCAAACATTTGAAAATAAAATCGTTCATCGATGTACTACGTAACTATGTAAACCTTAACATTTTTGTTTCTGTTTAACACCAGGCAAGTTCATTATTACTAATGTTAAAAAAAATAAAAGTTTCAAATTTACCTTTCAATACATTGTAATTGAAAATTGCAACAACTCATTTATAACAATTTAGTACGATACTAGTGTATATATAAAGTTAATGTGTCTGCATTTTTATATACATGTTTATTTCAGTTTATCTTTTAGGATTCGATTGTATCGGAAAGCGTTTACTTCTGAAAAACTTTGTAAAATCAAAAGAAGATTTCAATTTTTATAAATTTCTATTAATGTTAAGAATCTTTAATTAATTGAAAAGAATCTGGAAACAAGAACAAAAGAGACAATCAATAACAAAGGATTGGATGATAAAGAATTAAATACATGTGAGAGTTGATTTCATGTAGGAACTTGAATGATTTTGCGTTTTTCACATAAAATTTAATTTTGGTTTATTTTTTATTTTCTTTTAGCCTTTGCTATTAAAGAATATCAAATTTGGTATAATTCTGCATGCATTCACGATCAATGTTACATGTGTCGCTATCATAGATTGTTTGCATGAATTGATGAAGTAATAGAATATATTTGATCCCGAACATTCCTTTTTTACCTTATTCATACACACGTATATTCGACACCACGTTCCTATTTCCCTATTTGCAGTCATGAATTGACAGCTTAAGGGTGCCCGTTTACTATATTTAGAAATTAACAGTCCACATGACGTTTTCGCTAATTTTAATCAGGATTTCCTTGTTATTGGCGTTCAAATTGGAAGCTTTTAATATACAGTCTTTGACATTTTGTCCACTTTTCCGTTGCTCTTTAAACTGATTTAAATACAAGGATAAAGTTCACTTCTTTATTAAGAGTATATTAACATTTTGCAACGGTTTTCATTTTTTTCAGTGTATTATTTCCCATTCTATATTATTGTAAGAAATTAAGCACACTCTATATAAAATAATTCAAATCGTGTTATAATTTCGTTTTAATCTGGCGGGGGGGGGGGGGGGGGGGGTCATATGGAAAATGTTGACTTCTCTATTAATAGTTGTTTATGTGACATGTGGTGACAACGAACAGTGTTCAAATTCAAAAGTCCAAAGGAAAATTTCAAAAAAAAACAGGAGCAAAGCAAACACGGACCTCTTAAAAAAATAGAGGTAGGATCTGGTGCCATGGAGGAGTGAGCATCCTCTGCTGACCGGTCACATCCGCCGTGAGCTCTTTGTCGTAATCGGGAAAAAACCCGGAAAAGTCTGTAGACAATTAGGTGATTAATTATGGTCTAACAATTAGTATGAAAAACGTCAGTCAGCATGCGACCCAGTGGAATATTGTATTTGTTGACAAAGTCGTTGTATTGACCATAGAATTACGGAAAGATGACTTCAAACGAGCCTGTTGATAGTACTGTTTTATCAACTTGTTTGTCAGTAGTTTGCCTCGCCTTAGAAACTGTGCATACGAAGAGCATGCCCTTGCGTATCGAATTAACTGAGAGACAAAAACACCATATGCAGGTGATGAAGGTATATTGCTAAATACGTAAGGAACGTTGACTATAGAAAAATTGAAGTCATCACGTTTATCATATAGTTTTGTTGTTAGGTTACCATCAATGTCCATTTCCAGTAAAATATCCCAATATGAAACAGATAACGTAGACTCTGTGGTATCTTTTTCAAGTTCACTGGGATATATCGAATGGTATAGTATGGAAGTAACAATTGTTAATTGATAATATGTCGTCGATATACCTGAATGTTGAGTTGAAGGCCACAGCGAGTGATTTATTTTTTTCACAAGTTTTTGAATAAATTCTGCTTCATATGAATACAAAAATAGGTCTGCTAACAATGGGGCACAATTGGTTCCCATGGGAATTCCAACAGATTGTTGGAAGACCTGATTTCCAAAAACTACATAGATGTTGTCTATCAGAAACTCAAGCATCTTTTTAATGTCAACTTTAGAGTACTTGTGTGCACAATCCGAAGGGCTTTTAACAAAACAGTTTTGCAAATGACTGATGATTAGGTAAGACAATTTACGTGATCCATATTTATTAAATAAGCAGTTATCAATGATGTCAAAAAGACGGGACTTTAATTTATCGTGGGAAATGGTTGTATAAAGTGTAGAAAAGTGTACAATGCTCAACAGTAACAATATGACTATGTTCATTCAATGACATGCAAATTGTCTAATGTGGTCTTTTTTAGAGTAGGAAGGTGTTCAGAAAACAATTAGTTTTACTCCATAACATATCTGAATAATGTTCGGGGTGAATTTATTTATTCTTTGTTAACTATGTTGACTTCAAGAAGGCATAATATCTCATTCATAGAGTGAGGTTTTGGTCCATCACGTTCTAGGGCATCCTAGACAAACTCGCTTAAGAATATAAATCAAGAAAGGTAATGACAATAATAATAATAACTAGACACGAGCAGGTCTTCCGTCCGATTCCCATCAGATGTGATAAGACCTTGACTTTCGCTATTCGACAACGAAACATGAAAATGTGGGTGGGGCTACATTAAAAGAATCTGAAACGTTTCTGTATGAAGTGTAAGAGCTATTGATGAATAGCTTTAGATCCCTTTTGGCCCTTTAATTCAGGGGCTTGTCCATTTTTCTTGATATCCAATTAAAGGACTTTTTTTAATTTTATGCAAATTTTATTCAACAAGCCTTGAGAAAGTGACCATTTTTGAGATATCTGGGAAAGAACTTGTTTGGGACCGACTTTTTATCGGGGCCATGTAACAATTTTGATGACTGTACATTGTTAAATACATCATTCATGTTACAAAATATTCAGAAATTAAAAGCCATGATTGTCTTCAAATCAATTGGCTCATAATTTGAAGGACTAGACCTTGGTTATGTAAAAGGAAATTTATTTTTGTTTTAAATGCATTTGGTTCAAAAAGTATTTAGAAATCAGTTACCATTTTTGAGATACATGTATCTGGGAAAGAACGTTGGGGTCGATTCTTTATCTCCTTTTAGAGAAATTTTGAGGATTGTCTATTGTTATACACATAGTATATATAAATGTACATAGTTCTAAGCATCTTTCTTGTACAACAATTTCACAAATATTTCTCTTTTTTAAAAAAGAATGATCAAAATTCTGGACTTCTAGTCCTTTAAATCCTTAACAACGTAGCATATTAAAATTATTACATGTATGTTGTATCGGTACGAAGTAAAGACTTTAGACCATTCTGGGTTCTTATTTTAAAAACAGTTCAATAAAAAAAGAACATGTGCATAAAAATTGAAAGTTTGAATCTTTTTATTGCCAAAAAAATAAGCTCGCAAATTGCGTGTTAAAGATGATCCGCAATTCAAAATGTTTTATCATATCGACTCAAATTTTAAATTTGAAATTGTCTCTGTTTCAATGAAAAAATTATGTACATATTAAAACTTGTTGAATCAGGATGCTGTGCATTCACGCATGTGGTCCAATCCGGTGACATTATTCAGTCCCTTGGCATTTCCCTAGCATTTTATGTTTAAAAAATGTTGTGCAATCCGGATCTTGTCTATTCTGTAAACCGGCCGCGATGTAAAGAATTGACTGCTTATGATTAGTGAGAGTTATCTCCCGTAATCCGGCCACTTATCGATCGATCGGCAATTTTCCTGTCGTTGCTATTGATTTAAACAACTGTGAATATACTATAGTAGATCCAAACTAGTAACTCATTTCAGTATATACCGTTAAGTCTTGTTATAAATAAATAAGCATTTTTTTTTGGGCCAAAATTAGATAATGAGATAATAGTTCATCCCATTTTTCTTCAGGCCGTGATTTAGGATACCGCGGTAGTAAGACTGCCGATATCGTATGTTATCCCCGTTGTATGGCTACACTTACAGAGTTACATTCTATTATGTCAAAATGCTCCATTCTTTATTAAATTTTCATCTATATAAATATTCAACCTCGCAATTACGTAATCAGCCACCTGTTGGCTAATGTCATGCACTTGTCTTGTGTCGGACTTTTCAGGTTAATCGCGAATACTTGAAAATATCAATTACGATGATTTGATTGAAAAAGCATTACCATTGTATGTACTCCTTTATGGACTAATTGTTTTCCAAGAAAAAAAATGAAAATTGGTACCGTAATCATGATCGATTAGGTCTAATATATTTCAGAAGAATTGAAAATTTTGCAAGAATAGACGATCAAGACCTACTGCATTAAATACTGAAATTAATTTGCAACAATGTCCTCCAAACCGGATGTTGTCTAATCTACCCTAATTTTTCAGAACCAAACTCCGCCAGATAAGACAAGTTTTACAATGTACAAAATTTATTTACAAAATAAACGACATAAAAGGGTTTCGCGTTATTTCGCCTCGTGTTTATACTCGCCCCATACGTCGAAGCGAGTATGATTGTATTACGACTTTGATATCTGTCCTTTTTTATATGATCTATTTTAACAAATAAAATAAACAGCATGGCTATTTGAAAAAATAAAGCAGTGTACATTTGTTTACTAATAATTCTGAAGTTTACGTTGTTTACAATCGATGCATAACATGCAGGTTGAATAAACCCAATCATTCGGGGGACGAAATCAAACGGTTACCTTTTTTAAACATTCCCATGATGTATTTTTGGGGTATTTTTGTATGCCCCCAAAAATTATTTTTATTTACTTTGAATATTTCTAACGTTAAAAGAAAATCAATTCTGTGTAAATAGGCGAAAGTCTATAACTTTCTAAGATAATTCATTTGGTTTGCATGGTAACATTATTTGATACTGTAATGGCCGAAAAATTGGAACATGCAGCTTAAAGAAATTTCTCCACTTGATACGAGATCGAAACGTTATTTCAAATCAGGCATCAAACAATGAAGGGAAATGGAAATTTTCGGCGGATCTAAATGTTACAATATTCTTATGATACAATGATGTATTTATGACAAAGCTAGATTAATCATTTTTATCTTTACTAGATATATTCGCACTTGTGTTTTGTATCCATCTCTTTTAAACCATTTACAGCCAAATATGTCACAATTCGTGGTCTTTTTATCCTTTTGTTGTCAACAACGCTGGAATCTTCACAATCAATGTGCTGTTGAACGAAAGGCTCGGTTAGCAATACTTACTGCATGGGCCGTCTAAAATTATTAATTTTAGTGATAAATTAAGAATTTTTTTAAGATTTCCCAAAGCGTAATCATTGAAAAAAATTATACTGTTATTATTTTTAAAAAAAACATCATTTAAGTTACAGGAAAATGGCCATTTCATACATATAGAATTTGCACAAAATGATTTGTATGTTATTCAACCAGTGTTTGAAATTTGAGACCGTTCTTGATATATTTGAGAAAGAAATTTTAGGGGCCATCGTTTCATCTTCTTATCAGGGCCGTTTAAAAAAATTTGAGCCATGTCCGAGAAATCGCGTGCACAAAAATCGTTAATAAAAGAACAAAACGAATACAGGACACAGAAGCTCTTAACAGGGGGGGGGGGGGGGGGGGGGGGGGGGGGAGGGGGGGGGGGGGCTAGTAAATTCATATTTAATCAAGTTATTAATCTTAGGCATTGGATAACTACTATTGCCTAATTGGCAAATTAATTTGATTTGCTTTTTGACTCCATGACCTCTACAATTTTGCTGAGTTAAACGTTAAAAAAGTTTTTAAAAATATATATAAGCATGTATATACAGAACATTCGTTACGCGATCGCCGTGCGCTTCTTTTTGGGAAGAACAGTCCTGATCAGACAGCAAATAATAATACAGCATACAGACGTTTTATTAAAATATATATGTATCATGTATTCGAGTGTACTTGCAACGCATATGCAGAAGTCCGGTTGATTTGAAAATCTCCGTAATCTACTAAGTACAGTGTAGTATTTATAACCATGTGTCCTCTACTCGCTCTTCGACTGTCCGAATCTAAACAAAACTTTTACTTACCGAATGTTAATAAACTGTTTTTAAAACTCACATATTCTTTGATAATCAATAACAAAAAAATGTAATTTAATTAAATGAAAGAATAAAATCAGCAATGCGTATGCTTTTTAATGATTCGGACTGCCATTCAGAAAAGGTTAAACCAATAGTGTTCGTGTGACCGTTATTCTTTTACGGCCTGAATGTAAATCAAACTTGTTTAAAAAAATTCATTGGTATATTAAAGAAATAATCACTTAGTCCTTCAATTCCTTCCGTATTAGCGGGCATCGGTAAGTTTTATTGTGCCTGCACCTACCGCAAGCATGTAACATTGTAACACTTAAACTGCCTTATCTCGAACGCGTTTTCAACTCACTTTACTTACTACACCCTGATAAATTCATGCATACTCTCTCTCTCTCTCTCTCTCTCTCTCTCTCTCATAACTCATAACTCATAAAAAGACTTCTAATATTTTGTTAGCCAAATGAATTATCACAGGTTACAGATACATAAGATGTTTGTGTTGGAATAATCATGTTGTGAATATCGCCTAGATGTGGGAAGTGTAATGCATTAAATTCTCAGCAGCAAAAATGTCAGAAATAGACTAATTTATTTTTCAACTCGTACGACTGTAAAACGTTGTATTATATTCATTGATGGCAGTTTCTTTTAATTTTACGCACTGTGGTTTAAATCAATGCTAAATCAAAAGTTTGATGCATCTTTAACCAATATAATTGAAAATAAAAACAATTCAATGAACTGTACGTGTGATAACGTAGAAACACGAGAAGCCTGTGTCTTAGACCACAGCGAATCGCTTGTCCACTAGCGCGGCATCTCTTCGGCCATGTGCGATTGATGTGTTACGTATTAGTTCTTTTATCCATAATGTGTTTCACTAGAAGAGAATGAGAATGTTTATACACTTTCCGTATGTAAGCTGGTACACTGACTCTGTCTACGGTACAGTCATTTCATGCATATCTTTTACAATTTCATGCTATGCTATGGTATGCGATTTTAATGATATGCTATGAGATTTCAATGCAATGCTATGAGATTTGTATGCTATGCTTTGAGAAATTGAAATGAAGGGCCTAATGATATGGTATGCTATGCTATGCTATGGTATGCTATGAGATTTGACCAAAAACGCCCCCATACACAGATGAGTTCCACATATTTCGAAGTAAAATGATAAGAAGCCAAAGTTTACTTATAATCTGCAATGTGAACATTTATTCTTTCAAATAAAAACATTAAGAACCGAGTAAAATTATGTTGTATGCTATGCTATGGTATGCTATGGTATGGTATGATAAATGAGATTGTATGCTATGGTATGAGATTTCAATACTATGGTATGAGATTCCAATGCTATGCTATGAGATTTCAATGTTATGCTATGCTATGGTGTATGATGTAAAAGATATGCTTGAACTGACTGTAGCTTTATGTCAGTTATACGCATCAAGACCCCGTTTTTCAAATAACAGAGCTAACATTAAATTTATGGGTTAAGAGGTTACTCTTTTCTCCTTCATTTACACTTAATATATCTTTATACCATAGTTCTTTGTGTAAGCCACTATATAAATAAACTTATGTATGCAAGACGCGAATGCTGTGTATTAGATAACCGGTAACTGCTAGCTAGCAGCCGATCAATAATCTCTTCGGTCGCGGGTGAGGAATTGGTACGTGATTTCACATACAACACAGGCTTCTAAAAATGATTTTAAAACAAATTTTAAACATTTTTTGTAGGAGTTGTTCTGTATTTCACTTGAAAAGAATAAGAATGTATGTCCGCGACTATGTACTTTCTCTTTCCCGGTTTTGAATGATTGTCCATTACAAAAACTAAACAAAAGTTACTAATGATCCTCACGTATCACCTATAAGAAAAACATCGATACTCACTTGTTTTAATTAATTAAAGCAACATATATGTAAGCTATTACACTTTCTGTTGTAACTTGTGTCAGTTATGCAGACAAAAACATGCACTTTTCACATGAAAACAGGTACGTGTTAACAATTAGGTCAAGCTTTTTACTCTCGTATTACGCAATACCCGAACAAAATTTTATTGTAACGACTTTGATAAGATCAAAATGAACAACTTTTTCAGCGACAGCCATCTTGAAATCCCAACCGTTTTTTAGTTATCCTGCGAAGACTTTCAAGAAACTTAGGCCCCTAATTTGAGGGGCCAGCCCCTTTTTCTTGATGTCAAATAAAAGCTCTTGGAATTATAAAATTTATTTGCTCTACATGTTTTCACAAAATATTTCTGAAAAAAGAGATAAACAAAGAAAATCACGCAAAATAACGACGCCTTTTTAATCCCATTTTTCGAGCCCCACCGAGCTCCAGGATTTCTTGTGCTAGGCAAATAAGAATGCTTTTATTCAGTTTAACAATCTTTTGTCTTTCATCCCTGAAATTTTAAAATCGATATCTTTGTAGTTTATGAGAACACTCCAGGACAAACCAACCACCTAAAAATCCTTAAAATGCCAATCTCTCAAAAAAGGAAATTACGTCATCAACCATAAAATTTTCCGATAAGGTTCAGAACATAGTTAGTAAGATCTGAAACTTTCGTGCAAATCGGTTGAGCCATTTCTGAGATATCGCGTGCACAAAAAGTGGTAAGAAAAAAAAGAAGAAGAAGAAAAAGAATCCGAAGAATAACAATAAGGTCTTCCGTTGGAAACGGAAGACCTTAATAATAACAAAGGTAATGAGACCCTCAACCCTAAAAAAAACTGACTCAATAATGGTCGATGGACGAGAAATTTAGGAGGTAGAAACGTTTACTCACCTGGAGGGGAAGAGGATAACAACCACAAAAGAAGGAGGTGACAAAATATTCAAAACAGAATGGAAAAATCTTTACTTCAGACGGCTTCATGAAATATGGAGCTTTTAAAAAATTATTCATACACAAGTTTTTGTTCCTTTCAGTTTGAAACATGGAAAACAAGAGGACAGAAAATGATTAACACCTTCCAAAATAGTTGCCAAAGATAATCATAAGATTAATATGGCAAAATAAAATTTCAAATGAAGAATTCCAGAAAAGAACAAATAAAACATATGCATGCAAGTGAAATAATTGCACTCAGGAAGTGGGACACTAAGAACTGAGACGCAGGGATATTGAAACGGCAATAACTTTGCACCCAGAAAGAAGGAGAAATTAACAGCATCGAGAATGTGCACAAAAGAGGAGTAAAATAGTTGGGTGTCATCAAGGGCAGCAGCTAGAGAGAGAGGCAGATGAAGTAAGGTCATTATACATGTAGATCTAGCTTTTGTAATTTTAAAAATATATATCTACTTAAAAGTCGCTAAATTTTAACTGAAAAGTCATTGAGGTCATTAACGACAAATGTCTAGATTACGGTGCATTCCAATGGAGTCAAAGGTTACTTACGTTAAAATTGTAATAAATGGTCAAGGATATATTTACAGTATGAAATTATTATATGCTATGGCAAAATTGATGAGGAAATGATATATCTATAAAATATATGCGTGATATCAAACCAAGAGAAAAATCAAACGAAGATAAAGATTTGAGTTGTTTTTATTTTTATTTTTACAAGGTTAGTCATGCAAGCCAAGTTCGGACAGTGCCCTTTTCGAACTGTCGACATATTGAACACTTCCGCATGGCGGGAGCATAGTCCCTACAACAACAAAGATGTCCATATGGCGACATGGCGATAGAGGACTCCTTCTCCATGCAGATCTTACACATCCTGAGGTCCTTAAGTTGTCTATTCTCCTCGATCGACGAGCGAGTATCTATAAGGGAAAGAAGTGAAGAAGATTTTTTTTTAAAAATGTTTATGTTGATGATTAATCCATAAGAAGTAAAAATTGTAGAAGTGTTTGAACCATTTTACATGTCTGAATTTAAAGATCTGCAAAGTGTCTAATGCGCTCCTTATAATGTAAGTATACTGCATGTCATCTTATTCTTAATTAAGATATAAAGTATAAAGTGCAAATCCCAAGGTTTTATCAAGCAAAATTGTGTCCTGCTTCCTCAGATTCTGTTGTATCTGCCATTGAAGATAATTTTGTTTGCTGCTCATTAGCATTTATACAATCTTCATATGACCTTGCAGTAATGTCTTTATGATTATTCTTATCCAACGTTTTCGCAGCAGGCAGTGGAAGTAGATCCTCTCCAGAGAGTATGATATGCATTACTTCTTCGGCCTAATGCCCATGAACTCTGAAGTCAAAATCGGATAAAGCATATTTTGTATTACTTTTATGAGCAGTTTACGTACAAAAACACCTAGGGGTTCTTAATTCTATTTTCACCAACCTTTTGTGTTTTTAAGAATATCGAATGCTTGTTTAATAACATGAGATGGATATCCCATTTCTTGGACACTTTGAAAAGCTGGAAGACAAGAAACAGAGATTAAATTTTCGGTTTCAGTTGTTTGGTCTCCCGCCTAGTGTTCGTTTGGTGCTCCAAAAATTTAATTACATATATATGTATGTCATTTGAAATTACCCTTGACAATACTTGGTACTATTTTATACATTTTATGTAAAGGAATTCAACAAATACCAGTTCTTGATGCTGACTTTGAACCAAGGCAACACACTTAAGTAATCTGTCAACATCATTTTTTAAAGATATCATAATTCTATATAATAAAATTAAAACAATTAATTTAAGTTTGAGTCCATAAAATAGTTAATTATGACCAAATTTTACTCATGCATCTAAATATTTTTGCATTGTATCCTGAAATGTCAGGCCCTCAAAGCGTACAATTTGCGCAAAAATATTGACGTGATATGGTTAAAACAAATGCTTATGCTCTATGTTATATATCTAGTTGTAATTTATCAATAATTGATGATCATTTTCGAAAAAAAGGACGTTTTGCAAATTTCATCGTTTTCAATAATTTTTGCAAGGGGTACACATTTCTGAGAGGTGACAACAAAATATTCATCATATAAACATGTATCTTTTCTTGTGTTTTTGTATTGTTAGAATGCATATCTATAATTTAAAACTAGGCTCTCCATGATTGAGCCCATTTATTGCCGAGTATAGGACTACCTTAATAAGACAACGATGGCGACGAAAACAACAACAACAGAGGACTGTTGATTAAAAAATTTAATTTTTTGTTTAAACTACAAAGGTTCAGGTACTGTAAAAGTGGTCATTTATGCTGGTGGTAAAGTACGCGGGTTTTTGTAGTCTAACAGTAAGCGTGGGTATTAAATACGCGGTTGCGTGATTTACAACTCTAAATTGTTCACTTTCTTTTCACCCCCACTCCTCCTCTTATAACAAAATGCATGATTGAAAAAGTATATCATTTCCTTGTAGGGCACTACATGTATATACTGTGTTATACTAGGTAGATACGTTGCATGAGTCTGAACAGGTAGAACACTTCAAAATCCTTATTGCACAATAAGTAGTAAGGTTATTTGAGTAAGTTTAACTCGCAAGCCTTCAAGTTGTATAATTCTGGAGCACATACACCCATACAGTTGCCAAAAAGGAAAATCTCTACACTTTGTATAAAAAAAGGAAAACTGTGAAAAATAACAACATTGCGTATACGTAGAGAAAACGAGATAATCTGATCAATACTATTATTTCGGGTATAACGAGTTTATTTATTGATGTATTGTCTGGTTGTCATCTGTGGTGAAAATTGTTTCATTTCTAGTTAAAAGCCCAAGCCATCCTTTCTTATCACATGTTGTCCGGCGTTTGTCTCGCCGTCCGTCTGTAAACTTTTTTTACATTTTCGAATTCTTCTCCAGAACCACTTGACAAATTTCAACCAAACTTGCCTCAAAAAGAAGGGAATTCACGTTTCTCTAAGCAAAGAGCTAAGCTCCTTTTCAAGGGAAGATAATTTAAGAATATTGAAAATTTGCAATTTTCAAAAATATTCTTCTCATAAACAATTTGGCCAGAAAAGTTGAGGAAGCATTCTCAGCTTGTGTAGATTCAAGTTTGTTCAAATCTTTATCCCTGGGGTTAGAATGTCAAGAATTTGCAAGGCAAGAGTTGCATTTACTGTGCTTAAGAATATTCTTGGCCTCAAGAAACAACCGTATACTACCGAATCGCGGGCCCTAGATGTTTCTCGGATAGCCTCTCTTTCTCTTGCCCTGCGTTAACTCCAATGTGAAGTCAATTTTAATATAGGAGCAGATACAAGGGTAACAACCAAAATACCCTCCAGAACATCCAAACATTTTACAACACCTATCTCTGGGGCATCCGATGGCCTGAAATAGTCACTAAGAACAAAGACAGATAGTGGGAGATATATGTACTGAACAAACCCTAAGGAAGCCAGCATCCAGCACCATACGTCAAGCCCTGTCCTGGAATCCGCAGGGCAAGAAAAAGAGAAGACCTGTAGACGGGACAAAGAGGCAGATTTGATGGCACTTCCCGTTTGGTCTAATTGTGTCCAGATTTATCGGATTGTTTTGAATTACTTTTAGTCGGATTGCATAATATCTAAAACAATGTCAATGACGAAATAAACAGCAGATTTAAAGTGAGTACAACATATCGTAGGTATATTGTACATGTACAATCCAGATATCAACATTCTAAAAGCTCTGGCTTTCTTACCAGTGTTCATTCTGTCCAGTTTTTTATTTTTACCTTTGACACTGATACTAAATACTTATTTAATCGTAAAATGTCAGTACATTTAATAGTAAGCACGGACAGAAAAATATCAATTTCTAGTTTTGAGGATTCGTCAAAAGTAATTAATTTCAATCAGCATTTTCTTTTTTACCTGTGTTATTGTTGACGTATAACGTATACGGTATAATTATTTTAATTCATAATTTTCAAATTATCTTATTTATCAGTATGGACACTTTAAGAAAATATTTTCTTCACTGTGTTTAACGTTGTTCTAAAATAGTTTAGTGTACGGAAAACCAACGTTTTAAGTTGTTTCTTACCTTTCAATAGCCAGTACATGATAAATTACATTCATGATTTCGGGTAAAGAAAAAATATTGACAAGTTCTTCCTTTGCAAAACATTAACGTAGTTTAAAGAAATAGTTTTAACAGTTATCCTCTTATTAATTGCCAAATATTACGTCAGACCTATCCTTATTCCACTCCCTTTTCAATGCATCTTAAAAGTGCATTCATTCACTATTATTAAACGAACTTTGGGTCTTGCTTGAGAATATTGAACTAAATGGCAATCGATGCTAGAATTACTAGAAAAATCAATCAACACCTTTTGAAAATTACCAGATTTCATTTAATAAAATTAATGATCTAAAATGTTTACAGAAATAGAAATATGCATTTGTCTATTTGACAAATACATACCATAAAATGCTTTTTAACTTTTATATTTTATTTAAACAAAATTTTAAAAGATGGGAAATGACTAAGAGATGTTTAGTGTTTATTTAACATAACGAGAAAATTAAACCGAAAGTAAAATCCGGTTCTAAAAATACTTTTTGCTTCTATTTATTTTTATCGCCGGGTATTCCTGTGTTGATTATTCTCTCTCTCTCTCTCTCTCTCTCTCTCTCTCTCTCTCTCTCTCTCTCTCTCTGATTTTTTTTCATTTGTACTGGCTTCATTTAAAGATAAATATATTTTTCTTTGGTGTTTCATACATACCCACATGAAAGAATTGAAAAGAAATATATGTATCGGTCAATCGAAGTTCGAGACACTGTATATGTGAAATTGTTTAAATGAAACATCAGTGCAAAAATTCAAGTCGGAATGAATAGCCTTGGGTTACGCTTACAAGTATCGTCGATATATGATTACTTAGTTTAAATTCCTTTTTGACAATCATGAGAACTAATCAATTTAGAATAAACCTTACATGTTTTTATTTACAACTTTAAAACCCATTAAACCCTTTGAAAAATGTTCGTTGATGATCAGTGAAAGCTCTAAACCTCGCTGACGGATTTGGTTATTTTTACAGAGTGGTGATTATTCATGAAAAAATCTATTGAATAGTAGCCCTTTACACGAAGAATCTTAAAATTATCAAGAACAATCAGTTGGTTCTAAAGTTGTGAAACAAAAAATAATTCAATGTTTTTTTTGTTTTCTTTTTTGTTTTGTTTTTTGTTTTTTTTTTTTGTTTTTTTTTCTTGTTTTTTTTTTTTTTTTTTTGTTTTTTTGTTTTGTTTTGTTTTGTTTGTTGTTTTTTACAATAAGGTATCGGATGTATTTGTATAAAAATATCACCATTGTTGTTGCATAACAAAGCGCACGGAAAAGTCATGTTATTTGTTAATTTATATTTGATAACAATACTCTTTATAACATTTTGTTTAGAATTCTATGTTCTTTTGGGGTTTTTTTAAATTAAAACTAAAATCATTGCTTTACTAATACAAACCTTGAATAACTCCAAACAATGTAACGAAACGGTTTTACAGTCTAAACCGAAACCACCACAAAAATATATGTGCACCCCCGCGGAAAATGGGTCGATCCGGCTTAAATTGTTTCTGCTGAAACTGACTAAATATTACAAAAACATCACATTGAATACTCCGGATGAAATCAGAAGTAATTTTTCAACAACTTTGCTTCAATAATGCATTAGACATTTTTATTTCTTTACAAGTTATTGACAAAAACATTTTGAAGCCTCTAACTCCCTAATAATAGAGGCCAGCCCCTTTTTCTTAACACCAAATGAAAGGTCTCGGTATGACCCACAACTTTTGAAATACATCTTATAACAAATTATTATCAGGTGGATAACTAGAAAGGAAAATACAGGAAAATTTTTGCAATTTTGTATAACCTATATTTCAACACCTATATCACTCCTTTTATTTGCATTTAAATAACAAATGAAATATGTCTTGCACCATTTCTATGTATCTGCTTCCAAACCAGCCAATCTTTGAGATTCTGCCAGTCATCATTAAAGCTAAACCCATCCGACAAAAGGGGTCGCTAAAATTTACTTAAAGGGGAATAACTGAAAAACGGATTGGAATTTTCATCAAGGAAAATATGTAAAGATAACATCGCGCGGCATGTTATCAGACCTGAAAAATTCAAAAGAATCGGTGAACAAACAAGCGAGATATAAAGGATCAAAGTTGGCGTCTAGAAAAAAAAAATAAATCTGAAATTTTTTCAGAATAATAGTAATTATTGCATCTATGAACTGTTTGTATTTTTAATGTACAAAAAATAGCAAATATTTGCAGATCATTTCGTGAACTAGATTGTATCGCTTACCCACAGCTGTCCTTTCCTCTTTTCGAAATTTACCATTAAATAGTATATTATACAAGTGAGTATACTGCTGACCATGTTTTTTTTTTCTTTGTAAATAATGCGTTTTGGTGTACACCCGGTGTACACTTTTTTACACCGAGTCAGGGGCATATGTTGTTGGGCGTAGCACTGAAACCAATATGGCGGACAATCGATGGTTATCGATGGGAAACTTGAAAATAATTTAAAATAATATAACGGAGTAGACGTCGCATAAATATATAAGATGTCTTTTGTATGAAGCCATTAAAGTTGAATTGTGTGTTTGATTTATTGCATTTACATCAGAAAAAAAGCCTACGATTGTCGCGGAACATCAAATTCTCTGTTAAAACTGCATCCTTTTCCGCCAAATGCATTCCTAACTTCCCTACACCATGACACTACACCATTTACGTGCACATGATATTCAATACAAAATGTTTACACAGGTGTACACCAAGTTAAGCTAAATCAAGCGCGTCCAATGTCACTCGTGTAAACTTCATCAATCTTGTTGGACCAACCGACGTTATAAGCCTTTATCGTCATTTTTTCCTTTCAGTTCAAACACTGATGGTATGAATATTTTGTAAGAGTGTACGAACGTGTACCAGCTAACACAGCTTTGAAGCAAATATATTTTTAATTTGCCTACCCCCTAGCACACTTAGAAGTCAATTAAACTCGATATTAATGGGTATATATTATACTCTCTCTCTCTCTCTCTCTCTCTCTCTCTCTCTCTCTCTCTCTCTCTCTCTCTTTGTGTGTGTATGTGTGTCTCTCTCTCTCATCCCATTTTGTATACATTTACAATGCAACGATTATAAAAGTGTGGGTTTTTTTGTTTTTCGTGTATGTAGGAATACATATGCAAGATCTATTAACACTTAATATTCCCTGTAATAATATCCAGTATCAGCATACATTGATTTCAATTTGAACATGTTTGGTTGATGAGTTTTTGTTTGTAAATATTATGTGACAATATAGACGTCGACTTTTAAATTGTCATGGCCAATTCCTAATTACATGTAATTCATATCAACTAACAATATTCCTTTAATCCAAATCGGGCTCCGTACCCCACCACCTCTGGGGACCATGATTTTAACAAACTTGAATCTACCCTTCCTGAGTATGACACCATACAAGTTTCAGCTTTTGTGGCCAAATGGTTTTTGAGAAGAAGATTTTTTAAAGATTTACTCTCTATATATATTTTTATGTTAAAATTCGACCTCTCATAGCCTCATGGGAGCCTCACCCTACCCCGAGGATCATGGTTTGATCAAACTTGAATCTACCCTACCTGAGGATGCTTCCAAAACAAGTTTCAGCTTTTTTGGCCAAATGGTTTTTCAGAACAAGATTTTTGAAAATACTAAGAAAATTTTAATGATTTTTAATTATCTCCTTTCAAAAGAGGGCGTGGCCCTTCATTTTAACTAACTTGAATCCCCTTCACCCAATGATATATTGTGAATGTTTGGTTGAAATTGGCCCAGTAGATCTTGAGAAGAAGTCGAAAATATAAAATGTTTACAGACAAACAGACGGACGGACGGACAGACGGACGCGGACAAAAAGTGATAAGGAAAGCTCACTTGAGCTTACAGCGCAGGTGAGATAAAAACTAAAGCCTGCTTCATTTTACATTTTGTTGATTCTATCAAAAATTAGATAAACCAATAATTACATATCCTGTACAACTAAAGAACAGTTGAAATTAATATATACCAAACCTTTATAGATTTCTTTTTTAAAATGTTTTCATTTCATTCCCGAAGAAATTGAAGAAAAAGAAAATACAATTCTAACGTATCAGTCCCCAAACGATGAAACAGGAGGTGACTACGGTCCTTATCGCTGTCGGTTACTCCCTGCCAATTTCAATTTCCATACTCTTTTCGTTATGGTTTGGTTAATTAATTTGAAACTTGATGTTTAGCTTCATAATGAGGAACTATAAATCAAGTTTAAGTTTTACTAGGATTTATTAATAGATGATGAAGAAATTAATTTTATTTTTAAACGTGTTTTACTAACCGGGTATGTCCTTTAACTGATAATTCACTTTTTTCAAAAATCTATTTAGCACAAAAAAAAATTGGGAGTGCCGGAAGGGATCTTTTATTCTCATGCAACACTTTCAGAATATATGTTTATGATTTCATGTTATTTCTAAAGTAAAATCTCCACAAAACCTTATGAAATTAACTGTAGCGATATAATGGGCGTTTCAAAACAGAAAAAAGTAGTCTTTTTCTGAAAACGTATCGATTTTGTGCTGTGCTTGATAAATTTGTAGCAGATCCCCTACCTAGACTTGTTCAAGTCTCTTTGTTTAATTTAAGTGCTCTCTTTATTACGTTTGTTCCCTTTTTGCACACATTTGAAAATCTAGCATTAGCAAAAATATGTGGTATTTGTCCAGGTAATGACATAAGTTAATTACCATAGTTTGTATCATGATAATTAATGCTTAGATTTGAGTTCAATAACTAGCTCCGGAGCTAGTATCAAAATTGATATGTCAATATTTTACATGATACAGCCATTTGATGTCATAAGTAAATTTTGCGTGTCACAAAATTTTTATTGTTATATCATTTTTTAAACCCCTCAAATTTTCTTGTACATTACATTGCAATAAAAATTCTTAAGTGCAAGTAGCTAGTGCTTGGTGTATTTCAGTAGCTGAACATAGCCATAATACTGTATTATCAAAATATATTTTTTAAAAAACCAGTTTAAAGAATTAAGTGCACCACCAGGTTACATGTACATGTGCATAATACACCAAACTCTTCTTTGAAATGCATTTGAAAAAAAAACCAGGTTAATCTCAGGTAAAAAGCAGATAATAATTGTTATCAAAACACAATTCACACCTGTTCTGTGCCTTATTTTCAAATGTGTGCAAAACGGGAACACACAATTTAAATGATACCAAACATCAATGTTTGATCAAGAATTTAAATTTCTGAAACACTGTAAAATTTGAAAGAAATATAAAAATATTAAAACAACATAGAGACTTGTACAGGTATATTCCCCAACCCTATCAAAGAATACTGAACACGCTTTATGATTATGTATGTTTATATCATCTCCCCTTTCATCGATGTCTTGATCATTTTCAGTAAATTTATAAATTCCATTGCTAAAAAACTGATAAAGACTCACAAATCATATGAAAAAAAAAAGCGAGAAGTTCATGGAAGTTAAGTTCACTGTTTTGGGAGAGGGGTTTGTATTTTTTTTTATTATTTGTAATCTCTAGATAAAAGTACATTTCCATATAAGTAACTCTATTTTACTTTTGAACATGGAACTTGGATGACATCCTATCTCGTACAATAGGAAATGACTTCAGTATGTGTGTCTTTTTATCTTTATTTTTAAGTACACTGATATTACATACCTCTTCAAAACGGAAATGTCATTTGGAAAAAGTCTGACACACGACTCTGAATGTGGTCTGCCTCAATTTACCACAAGTAGATTTCTCAGTGTTGACTCATATAGTAAAGTTTCCTTATTTTTGCTGACACGGTAAATATTTTTGCTAAGGAGAATTACGCCTTATGTAACAACTACTTCCTTTCTTTCTCGGTTAATATTGTCACGACAGTTTTCACTTTCGGAAATGTAATATATCATTGCATGACAAATATGATCAGATTCTACACACTGATGACATGAACTGCACATTACATGTTTACACTTGCGTTTTACCAGCTTGAACTTACTCTGTTCCATGATAATGTCACAAGTCAGAGAAGTAAAAACAAATGGTATTATGGTTTGGTTTGAACTTATTTTATTGTAATAAAATTACAATGGGATTGGGCACAAGTTCTAAAACTTATTTAGCCCTCTCCCTATACAATAATTTACATATAAAATTTTCACATGCAAATAAAATGTCATATAAGTGTATTTAAATATAAAGATTCAAAATGATTTACAGTAAAGTTTCAGAAAACACATTTTGATGCAAATGTAAACATGTTATCAAATCTTTATGGTATATTGACATTGAGATTTATATTTAACTATTTTATTCAACATAGATTAATAACACAAAAACAAGACAAAAAAGTGAGATATCACATTCTGAATAATAGGCTGTATCACAGATAAAATAAATATATGATATAAGTTATTAATTACATTTTAATAACAAACTAATCAAACATTTTACGGCCATTTTCATTGATCTTTTCGTGTTCACAGCGTCTTTTTAATTTAATAATACAGAAAAAATCTTCACTGTTTGGCTGGTGAAATCTGCCATCTTTAGATTATTATCGTCTGCGTCACTCGGAACTCTCTGATCTTTTCCTATCTATAACTCGAACCGAAAGTAAAACAAGAAATATCCGAATAGATTAGACACGATGTTTTGTTGCAGGGTGGACACGAGGGTCACGTGACCATATCAGCCAATCAAATTATGTATAACTAATGAATATTTATATGAGGTTTTCCATGCATATTTTTGGGGGAATGAGAATCGTTTTATAAAATAAAAATAAAAATACTTTATTGACCCTTATCTAATATCGCAGTCATCTAAGTTGTTGAGTACCCAAGACAATTATTCAATCACGTTAGACATCACTTAATGTTTTCATTGGGATGATATTTCACATAGATATATGCTCGTTATAGATCGCTGCCCTCTGAACAACACACACGTTTCTTTGGTATATTTTATTACTCTTTTATTCTCTACATGTCAACTAGTGTTTGCTGTCGACAGCTTTCATATCTTTTAAATGCATTTCTCATAGTCATTTTCTTCATTATGTTTTTGAAGGTGTTTAAACCGATATCCGTTTAATAGTAGCTTATATTCAAGGGTAACATCTGCAATGAAAGAAAATCGAAAAAATGAAAATCCCTGTGATTTCATAAAACGAATCTGCACTACAGATAAAATGAAGAATGGAAGTACGGTACCCTATTCCAGACATATTCAATGGGATTGAAACTGATGATTCTTCGATTTCTCTGCATGTTTTTCCAATTCATGTCGTACAATTATCAAAATAAGTGTTGATAGTGAACCGTCAATCTGAAATGAATATTCAAAATAAGTGAAAAATGTTGAGTTTCAACCTGCAATTAGTTAATAAACTACTGATTTATCCATTTAGAAATAAAAATACAAATATAAACAGAAGTGAAAATATTTGTTATAATAAATGTAATTATTACGCAGATTTATTTTGTGAAACTCTGATTTCGAAATAATTTTTTGTTTATCTTATCAAAGTATATATTTAATGTAATAAAGGATATTTGTAATAGTTATGGATTTGTAATGAATTTAAGATAAAACTTCGGAACATGTAGTCTAATATTTAGCTCACCTGAACCGGAGGTTCAAGTGAACTTTTCTGATCACCTGTTGTCCATCGTCCGTCCGTCGTCCGTCCGTCTGACCGTCCGTCTGTCTGTAAACTTTTCACATTTTTTACTTCTTCTTTAGAACTACAGGACCAAATTCAATAAAACTTGGTACAAAGCATCCTTATGGGAAGGAGATTTTAAATTGTGAAAATGATGTGCAAAACCCTTTTTAAAGGGGGAGATAATTGTGAAACGGTGAAAATAGGGTGCATGTCTTGAAAAATCTTCTTATTAACCATTACACCAGAAATGCAAATATTTACACCAAAGCTTGTATATATATATAGTGGAGATTCTAAATTGTTAAAATTGTGACCCCCGGACTAATACTGTGGTCCCAAGAGGGGTTCAAAGTTTAATATAGAAATATATTTATGAATACAAACATGCCAAAGATGTTTTGTTCAAGTCTTTAATCTTTTAAGTAAAACAATGTTTCTGAAAATGTTATTCTTTCATCTATGAATAAGATCCAAAGAATAACAAATAATCACATAAAGCACCAATCAACAATAATATTTTACAAAGAAATTAAATTAATGAAAATACAAAATTTTAGAAAATAAACAGTTTATCAAAAAAACCGATCCTGATTAAAGAGAAAGGTGATCCCGATCAATTTTTTTTCAAATTGCTGAAATTTTACAAAAATACTAAAAGCTCACGAAAGATATAAAAGCTGCTTCGTTCAAAATTATGACCATTATTATCCAGGTGGGGGATGTGACCCCCTGGGCTTCTTGTATTTTCCGTTTCTTCTTTTTTCTTTTTTGATTTTGAGAGAAGAAAGAGAGAGAATACTAATTAATAAAGATTGACTATATGATTTTTGAAATATATCTTAGTTGTGATATCTGAAAACAAGAGGCCCGTGGGCCACATATCGCTCACCTGAACAATAGTTCTTGTATTATTTTATTTTGAAATGGTTTATTATAAACTGAACTCTTAAAATTATTGTAAAATCAGTTAAATTCTCATTTATTTTAAAGTTTTGCCATACATTAAACAATACATAAAAAGAAGTCTACTTTTTTGGGACATCATATCATAAGATCTAAAATGCTTCAATTAACCAATCTTGATATCCTAGGCATCAACGCATTAAGGATAACAAAATTCCATGATGAACAATGAAGAATTATAAAAAGTAAAGAAGGTCACTGCAACCCTCATATGAGGATATGAAGATATGAGGATGCTTACATATAAAATAACTAAAGGTAGCATTGTATTTCTTGAAAACAATATTTAAAAACATTTTCCCTATGATGCAATATGCCGTTTTCGGAGCAAACTGTGTTAAAGTTGGGAAGGATTTAAGAGAACTGGACGAATAACTATTCAATCGAAGAGAATACGGGATTCTAGCAGCAGTTTTTATAAAACTGAGATGTTTTTCCTGTACTTGATATGTTAAAGGTTTTGTAGAAACCGCGGGATAGTGGTATTTCATTTTATATTAAGGAATATATGTAACCTATAGTTATCACGTGATAATGCACCGATGTGGGAGTAATGTACTACCCGATTGTATTGCAGTGACATCTATTTAATCGGAAAATAAAAAGTTTTTGGTCCGATTCAAAACAGCGATTTAATCTTACGATTTTGTGTATTACAGTCAAAGTAAGACGCTAAATTGCCCAAATATGCTTCCTTAACCTACCCGCGTAGGTAATGAGAGAGAATTCTTTAACAAAACAGCTGTAAATACATGTAAGTTGTATTGAAAGTTTCAAATGATTATTCGAAAACTGGTTGTTCACTTAAAGCCTGAAAAGGTTACTAAAAGGTTACGACATTCAGACACCTTTTAGTTTCCTTTTAGTCACATTTTATTTGACTGAGTGGCAGATCCTTTGTTTATGTCATGCCATATATGTACAATACATGCACAACTGAGAGAAAAAACAAAGAGAGATAAAGATGTATATTTTCTTATTTTTCTATTGAACAAATAAGTTACATGTAGTTATGCAAGCCAAGTACGGACTGTCCCCTTCACGAACTGCCGACATATTGGACACTTCCGCATTGCAGGAGCACAGTCCGTACAACAACAAAGATGTCCGCACGGCAACATGGCGATGGAGGCGTCTTTCTCCATACAGATCTTACACATCCTGAGGTCCTTTAGTTGTCTGTTCTCCTCGATCAACGAGCGAGTGTCTGTCAGAAAAAGAAGTGAAAAAGGTCATAGTTTAAAACTGTCCATCAATTTCAAAAATGATTTCTGTCACTTTACTGTATTAGCTGCAAAATCAAAGGTTTAATCAGATCTAACAGAGACGTTTAACTTAGCATACCTGCTTCGTCAGATTCTTTTGTAACTGCCAATAAAGAAGATTTCGTTTGCTGCTCATTTGCATTTATACTATCTTCATATGACATTGCAGTAATGTCCTTGACATTGTCTGAAGTTTTCGCAACAGAAGATGGTGGTATGTCATCACCTGACAAAATGACCTCCATTACTTCTTCGGCCTTAATGTCTATGCACTCTGAAAATTGAAATCGAATACAAACTATTTAGCATGACTTTTATGAACAATTTTAGTATATGTACAAACAAATGGTCAGATTTTCTTATTCTATTTTCACTGACCTTTTTTGTTTTTTAGAAAATTGAAAGCTTGTTGTATAACATGAGATGGATATCCCATTTCTAAAACACTCTGGAAAGCTGAAAGAGTAGAAACATCTGGTTCTGATGAACGTTCAGAGGTTACGTTTTCGGGTCCAGTTGCTTGATCTCCAGCCTGGTATTCGTTTGGTGCCCCCATAGCTCCCTGAAAATTATTGTAACATTTATATTTATATTATGTAAAATTACCGTTGGTAATACTTGATACTATCTGATACATTTTATGTCAAGGAATTTAACAAATACCAGTTCTTGATGCTGAATTTGAACCAAGGCAACAAACTCGTCTCCTTTGTTCTGTCTGACAAAGGCACACTTCGGAAACCATCGGGCGTGTTCTGTCCATGGGTCGTCTCCAGGCTCCCAGTTACGCAATCCTCCCCCACAAAAGAAACAGCGGGTGTAATCCCCGTAACCTGCATACAGAAACCCTGCTACTGCCAAATCTCTAGGAGTCTGTGATAGACTAGATGGCCAATCCGCAAAGGAACTCACCCTTACTGCTAGCACCGAGTACGACGGATATTTAGGACGGTCAAAGTTAATTCCTAATGGATCCAAGTTTCGAATGAATGCATTTATCCTATCTTGATTTGTTCTTGTCTTAGTTAACAGATCGTTTGAAGTCTTATGTGACGAAGGAGCTTTACCGCTACCTTTTTTGTCTATATTATCAGTATTTGGTTCTCTTTTGATTTCGTTTCCAGACGAAACACTTTCTGAAGTTAAAGAGGGTGGCTGTCTATTGCTACTACTAGGGAAATCGTTCCCACTAGCGTTAAGTTGTTGCTCAAATTCGTGTATACAATGCCCATTCCTTTGGTCATTTCCAATTTGGATGTTACTAGTCGGCTGTGAAGACAGAAGGGGACAGTCAGGAGACATGTTACGATGAACGACCTCAATGATATCGTCAGACCTCCAGCCTCGTTTTCGACAGCCACAAGCAAAACAGATTGTGACGTCATACTCTGTAGAATAATAAAACCCCTGGCGAGCCAGTCGCAGTGTAGAAACAGCTTTTGAGGACGGGAAACTATGGAAGGACCTCAGTCTGATTAACTCCATGTTCATGGAATGACACAATGATGACGCTAGTGAATGTGCCTGGTTCTCAAGATCTCTATTTGATGATATTTCTTTCTGAACAAATTCTTCAAAGCTTCCGGTATATCTAAAACATGAATTGTTTGTTCTTTCAATGTGAGTATCTACAATTGCGGTGAGTTACAGTACAGACCCTGTTATTCAATACAATGGAAAGACTAATTTAAAGGAAACCGTCTGTTCTTTTAGCGTGTTGGTACTTTATTCATTGTTAGGTACATCGATTCATCGTTCAATTATTTTTACCGTATATATACAATTAACAGTTATATTTTTTATCAGACCACTGAATACGCAATGAAGAAACTCAATAATGTGAATTCTATTTGCAAACGAGATTTTAATTTTCTAAATTTTGTGTATTTCAAAATTAATATATGATTCATGCTTTTATCGATCTTTTCATAAAAATTGCATGTTCAATGTATGTATTCATAATACAAGTATGACAAGTTGAGTAATAACCCCAACCTTGATATGGTATCTAGTGATTCCTTTAACGAGTTTCCACGGACGCCATTTTGTTTGCTTCGTAGACAATCTGTCTCCAACCTTACTTTTCCCTCATCTGAGTTCGCAAAGTTGGTGTCACAGGTGGGATTCCGATGACGTTCTTTGATTTCATTCTTCCCTTCATTTAATAGGAGAGTAATGCCCCTTGTCGACTTTTTTCTTGACGCTTTTTCTTTCTCGCCCTCGTAATTCATCTACTTCAGCGTGGTTTCTTTGATGGTTTTGCTTTGAAGCGGATATCTGCATTAAAAGTTCAATTACTTTACAAAGAATTTAAATTGAAACAAATACTTGAAATTTCTTTATGTCCACCGCCCCCCCTTTTTTATAATGATTTTACAATGCATAACCTTACTTATCATTAGTGTTACTACTGAAATCATCAATGTAGAAAATGAAGACCATCCGAGTATTAATACTTTATTATGGTCCTTCCTTTACCTCCCAAATCATGGCTTAAACAGAATTAAATCTACCATATATAAGTAATTTGCTACATGCACAATCATTTGTTTCTAGAAAAAGGGAGAATTGAAAAAATCATTATTTCCTTAATAGCAATATTTCGTTTGTGAATGGGTGTGAACTTGTGCAAAAATATGAATCTCTAAAACGTATTTTTTGCGCTAAAATAAGTTTAAGCAAATTGATATATTCATGTGTCTTTATTTTTCCTTTAGCTTCAATAACGCATGCAAAGTAACATTCAAACAATTAAAGATATTTTCCTTTGTTTATCGGGCAGGTTTATGTCGTTACCTTGAACGTTGATCTTGCGCTAATACAGATGAAAGGCATTTTCTTCTTATGTAGGATAATGCATTTTGAGCACTACAATTGGTTGACTCTTTTCTGTAAAGAAAAATAATACTTTTCATATACCGGTATACCTTTTCTAAATTCTAATTCAGATCTTATCAATAATATTGCTTTACTCCAACGAACAGCGTTTCTCTGTTGTATGAAAGCAGAAAGTTCATCCATTCACAAGGCTTGCCTGTGTTATAATTTAATTCCCATACCAGTAAAATCATTGTACTATTATTTGTATTAAACATTGGACCTGGCATTAAATTGATGAATGCAATAACACGTTATAAGATAACAAAACTCCTTGCTTTTGTCAGTATAAATACGAGGAAAGTTCAAAACACCCATTTAAATGTACTGGTACATAAATCTGTTTTAAACAATGCTTTAGTTTTTTGGACCAAAAACTTTATACCAGGAAGTGGTTGGTGCTTCCTTTACTCGATACGAACTTCCTGGTTTATATTTATATAACAAAAATAGTCTCTTGAAAAAATATCGACTTAAAGCATCTTTAAGAAACCTTGTTTAAATTGACATTTTGAATGGGTTTTTTTAGAAACGCACTTCCTGTTACTCTGGGCTATTATATTTATTACCCGAGGTAATTGCGAGCTCTTTTAGTCTTCATTAAAAGGAAATGAGAAGGTTAATATGACTACTTCAGGTATCAATTATATATTATAACATCATACCCCTTCTTCCTCTCCAGAACTTATCTGCGGTTAACCAATCAGTTGGTAACCCTCAGTCTGTACTGTTTGAATCGACTGGGATAGTTAGTTTCATGAGAAAATTAATAAAAAGGAAGTTACACCTCTATTGACTCGAATCTTTTTTTTTAACCAATAAAATGTCACGTTCATGGACATACACTTACATGAACGTTCGACATTTTATATCCGTTCCCAAGATGATATCGAGCGCTATTCATTATTATGTTTACACAACTGGAGCTTGTTTGTGGTGGGATGGTGCACGAATGATAGATCTGGCTTGTACACCATAAAGTAAGAAAAGACATGCAGAAGTCGGATACATATATATGTGGATTTTTTGTTTTTAATTTTTCTTGTTATTTCTCTAAGTTGTCTTTTAGATAAACTCCTTTATTCGGTACACGTACTAAGACACACAGATCTACTTCGGAAATTTTATCTTATTATTGACATTGTTTCTAAAAAAGAAGTTTTATATATATACATGATATGTAATATGTATATACATGTATCAATCTTGATAGTTAATTATAAACTTGAGACCTGTTTCCGGAATGCAAAGATGATAATCAAATCCTGAAGAATTATTAAATCAAAAAACGAATACACAGTTAGTTATTTAATCAGAACGTGCTTATATAAAAAGCATTGACTCGTTTATGCTTGAACTATCTACATGTAGCCTAACAATATCTATCTGATCCTCAGCAATGAAGGATAACTCTCCAATCCAGCAGGCATGTTCACGAAAGTTTCCTAAGATTTGACCTAAGTGTGTTCCCAAGATATGACTTAGGAAAAAAGTTTGGAACATCCTAGGATCAACTTGGGACATATCTTAAAATGTAGCTCGACGGTAACTTAGGAACATCTTAAGTTAATGTTATGATATCCTTGTCTACTAAAATCAATTTTATTTTTCACATCAATTCATACAGATAGAATTTGAGAGACTTTTGCAGGGATAAATCATAAACATTTTGCCAGAAAAAATATTTATACATGTCGGTAACACGATAGGCCTAAAACCAGTAATAATTTTAATTTGTATACATATACAAAAACATCCATTGACTTATATACATGTATATTTCAGTGACCAAAACCAATTTAGTTCAAATAAACAAACAAAAAAAACCAGAAATCCAAATAACTGCTATTTTGTGTAAAGAAAAAATATATCAGGAAAGCTTTTGGCTTACAAGCAAAATATTTTTTAAACAACACATGTGCATCCTTTGAGTGTATATTGACATTTGATGCTCTTGCAATACATAAGCACGCGCTTTTCAGAGAAATTAACGTTACATGTACAAAAACAACTAATTTCCCTTAATCTGCAATATATAGAAAACACGTCCAGGTTAAATGAGAAATAAGTTTATCTCGAAAATACATAAATACAGTTTATTCAACATTACGATTGTTTTAAAGATTATTTTTCAGACTGAAGTGATAAAAATTAAGAATGATCACGCATGGCTTGTATAAACTGATGTAGATTTACTTTAGCCAAGGACATTTGATTAATTTTTTGGCTAATACTAGTGATCCAAACAATGAATGTAACTAACTTAGTGTAGATATTGAAAATAAGTAAATAACTTTCTTTCGCCATATAGAGACAGTATTTGCGAAATATGAATAAATTTGTTTAATGTGTCGGCTCCAAGGAAGGCATGTAGCAACGGAGAAGGTGAGGGAGATCGAGGTCCCTCTCCACATAATTATGTTAAAATAAACGAAAAGATTGCCTCATTCTACCGGTCTTAAGAAAAGCTGTCACAATATTCTTCTTTAAAAAAACGTGCTTTTACAACCTTAGGATGCTTAGGATGGTCTTAGGACAAGGTAAGTGATGTCCTAAAGTTAGGACAAAGTTACGTCTCTTCCTAAATTTAGGAGAGCTTCGAGAAACAGACTGAAGACTAAAACGTATCCTAAGACGTACTTAGGACGCACCATAGTCCTAGGATAGCTTCGTGAACATGCCTGCAGGATTTTTATTTTTGTTTTTTCCTAATTTCCTAAATTCAGCTTTTATATTGGAAAATCCGTAGTAAGTTTACGTTGTTTAAATTACCTTTGGCAAATACATCGAGAACAAGGAAAGCATTAATCAATCTAGTTGAAGATAATTAACTGGGTTTAACCCTCAAATGTTTTCTTTATTTTATTTATTTTCCCCATTTTATCTTAGCCCAGCAAACATGCTATAACTTTAAAAAAAGAAAAAGAAAAAGGCAAACATATGTAGGTATCAATTTTTTCATGATCTATCAATAACAGATAACGTCTCTCACATGATAATAATAATTAAATTGAAATGAGGCTGAGGATAGAGGAACCTTACAAACCTTAAACCTCAAGCAACAAAATTTCTGTATTATGGAATGACAAAGATTCATATAAAATTATTTCGCCTATTACAATAATTATTTGGGAATCCCAAAACGAAATTCAATTGCAAACATATCCCACATGTATATTTCACAGAATGATACATTCATTGGACCTATATCCAATATCGACACCAACTCATTACAACAAACAAATATTTTTTATTGTGTGTCGCTTTTGACAAAAATGTCATTTTAATGAGTTGCTAAAATTTATTTATTTGGAAAAAGGCTCTTAGAAATGCATACATAAATATATAGAAATCACTCAGATATCTTTAAATTCAAATGCATTTAAACATTTCTGTGAAATTCTCAAATAAAGTACTAACACAGCCTTGGTCATATTCTTATCCAATGTTAAATACCTCTCGACTCCCCAGTGTTTTAAACATGCATGCATTTGTGTCGAATCAAATCACCCTCACCCCCCCCCCCCCCCCCCCCCCCCCAAACAGGTCTCTTTATAATTCGCCCCTTCTTAAACATAAATTTATCAATTTGCATCTGGTCATTTGTCAATCAAAATGCATTTTATGTATGTAACTTACCTTCTCTGCAGGTTTTAAAGCCCCCACGAGACAAACGCTAGCCTTCGAATATAGCACATACATATGGTTGCCTATATCTGGTTTTCCCCAAACATGTATATTTAGTCCTCAATTAAAAAGGTAAATTCCCCATAATATTAGCCGGAAGAAATCAGAACTTTGTGAAACTCTCCCACAATTCTTATTTAATTTTTTGTTAAAATGCCAAGGTTTGAGAAATCTGATGTAATTAACCTCTTAGATTATAAGACAAACATAAACCATGTCTGCGTGACGTCAATTTTTACTGATTTAAAACAGCAGATTACAAAACAATGGGGTATACTCCAGGGCCAATCATTCGGTGTTGTATACTACTGTACATCTATACATTTATAAATTGAAATAGAAACAGAAATAATGATCTAATTTTAACAGACAGCCATCTGTTCAAGAGTTGTTCGTGGTGAAATTATATAGAAACATCGAGACAAGTCGATCGTGTTTTGGTTTCATTACTGTCAGATAGAGAATACTGGAAAATTTACATACACATAAATAATAAATAACGTAGCGGATTTATGCTTCAAATATTTTTGCAATTTTCAATTTATTTTTTTTTTTAATTTTCAAACATTCGTAGAGATCTTAATCAATATTTTGCTGGTGAAGATTTGATATTTAAAAATATTGACTTATATTGGTCAATTCAATAACGGAAAGGAGAAGCGAAACCGGGAATTGCCTTGACACGTTGCCATAAATTTAAATTGAGTTTACAGTACTGTATTAGAAAAACCTCATTGCTTTCATTAGATAGAAAATGAGTGCTCCAAAATCAATGCTGGTTAATCAGTTTTTACTTAAATTCATATTAAAAGAATCAAAGACTACAGATATCTTCAAAAATAAATTCACTACTACATATAGAGTACAATGGTTTTTATATACATTTCTTTTACATACCTTAACGCGTTTAGGACGAAGAAAAGAATAGTCCCTGTTTGCTACATGTACCCTTTATAGTATTTCATTACGTTTTGAACTTGTTACTAAGGCAATCGCTTCTTCTCGGGTCTTTCCGACAAGCGGAAAAACAACGAGCTATGTCGGAAATGCCCGAAACCATACAAGCATAACATTTGGATAGAAGTGGTTCTCACATATAATGTGTTACACTATTCAAATAAAACAGAACAGCTATAATATCAACTACTTGGGAGATAAATGAGATACATGCATTTTTTATACATGTCTTATTATCCTTGTCTTATGTACACTATGTGGAACAAATTAATATGATTACACTTACCTTAGATATCACATGAAGCTTGATCAAGTATTGTATAAACTTCAATTTATACATTCTCCACAGAGTCGCTTGCATCATAGTACAAACGTGATATAATTAAATCGGCGTGGGATGAGATAGAGCATGATAACAATGAACAATACTATCATCACAATGAGTCAATCTAATTGCAGATATAATTGAGTCATATTTTTAGAGTATTAGTTATATCTATTATGTCTATTGTCTCATACGTGTGGTGTACTTCTGGTTAGAAGTAAAACCATTTTAACAAGGCCTTGGACTTTCAGTAGGACGTAACTATCTATTTCTTGCGTCAATACAAGTTAAAAATGACGCTGGTTTCAAGTGAAATATACACCGATTGCGTAGTCTCAGCTCAAAAGCCAGACAAATCTTGTTGATTTCAAAGAGCCTCGGCTGAATGGCCAGCAATGAAATAGACAGGCCTACGTCACCATGCTGTTTGAAACAACTACCCAAAGTCCAAGCTTTTGTTAAAATGGTTTTATTTTTCAAGGTGACAATAACCGCATTTACACATGTAACACAACGTTGCATCATCGATTTGGCTCAAAAATTTGTATTATTTAAGGGGATGCCTCAAAAGCTATCCCCAAATAAATGACAAAAATATATAAATGTACGTTTATATGGACCATATCATTGCATTTAAGCCAGGAATCTATTCAGGTTATTAAAAAATGCGTTTATATCGATTAGTGCGATTCTCTCTCTCTCTCTCTCTCTCTCTCTCTCTCTCTCTCTCTCTCTCTCTCTCTCTCTCTCTCTCTCTCTCTCTCTCCTTTCTCTCTCTCCTTTTCTCTCTCTCTCTCTTTCACTGGATGTTCAATAACTCATCAGGTCCACATAAAAAAAAACAAAATCTTGCTATACATTAAGCTGAATTTGAAATTCACTGAGTTTGTGTAATTAAATGTAAAATTTTGGAAATAAAGAGATAGGATACCCAATGTTTGAAGTAGATAAGCTTATCTCAAAGGCAAATCATTGTGGTTATTACTTACTATAACAATGTTATATCCATACTATTGGATTCTAAACAAAAAAAGATATGTAAGCCAAAAATAGCATGTGTCTGCTACAAATACCCGTGTATATCATTTTTCAATAGAAATGTTAAATTTTCATACATAAATAATTATGAAAAATAAACTTCGAAATATACACATGGACTATCCCTTGACAGGGATCTGGATATGATACATAAAGTTTTGTGATTCCAAACATTCAAGCTATTCATAACTATCACGATTGTCTTAGATAATCAAACGCGATATTTACAATGTGTGTATGGTTTGTTTCTTATATTTTCCCCATTTTCTTTATAAAAGTGGGGAGAGTTGGTCACCCTGGTACATGTATAATATTCAAAGGGGATAAAAGGTGATCGGGAATCAGTGTTTTGCGATGATAAACGGCAAGATGATTAGAATATCATGTATAATACGAATGAGGTCCAACTAAGAGGAGAACTTTGTATAGGGTCAGTGTTCAACAGGGTCAAGTATAATTGCGTTGAGATCGTACTGTATACAAGTATATATGTTAAGTGCCGGGGGAAATTATCACAAAGCTGTTGAATATTGACTTTAGACCAAATTTCACAGTTTGCATCCATTTTTTACGTAGAAAAAACACATGGAGAGAACGTGTTACTGAATTTATTTGCATAAAATTAAACGACAAAAACATCGTGTGTCTAAGACATACCGGTGGCGTGCATATCATTTTTCAATGAAAATTGTTAAATTTTCTGCATAATAAATCATGAAAAATAACCTTCCAAAAATGTACATGAATTATCACTTGACATGAATCTGGATATGTTACATAGATATGATATGATAACATTTTCACATAGATTTGGATTAATATTTTATCAATTTGATGTTAATATATTCCTTTTTTCTAATTCTCTGTTTAATAAAAAAAATTCATGGAACTAATTTGATGGTTTGGATATGCTCAGATAGTATTTTCTTAGTTTAGAATCTATATTACATATTTCAGGTGGTAAATCCCCTTAGGCTAATGATAACGTGGGAAAATCTATATATATATATTTCTAATATCTACTTGACCACATTACGGTACAGCGTAATGCGATCAGGATATGATATCGTATGGAGTTTTGTTAAAAGCCACGTGTGTCCGAAACTATCCAATCAGTAGCTATATAGTCGCTAAATATTGTATCAAGCGGTGCTCTTAATCGTTAAGAAATCCTCCAAATTCACAGTCACGTCAAATCTTAGAGAGCCGTAAACTTACATCTGCTAATGAAAAAGTGGGTTATGTTCAAAATATAATCAGTGGTAACTTCATATAAATTGTATCATTTTGTTTAGTATTGTAAAATAATTTCGTTGATTGTCTATTTAATTAGTTATTTTTAGACTAATGCATTTTATTTCAGAAAGTCTGTTCACATTTTTTTTTTACAAGATCGTGTGATTCGTGTATGATTGCACATCTTTGATCACGATTTTATATCACATCATCCGTTAGTCTCTTTGTGTTTAAATATATAACTTATTCTCTCTTTATTTCCTCCTAAAGGAGATTTCATAATGCATAACACCGATTCATTTTTCTGTGCATGTATTTATGATAAAAATAGAGAATTTTATAATTAGTATTATTTCCGCATTCCACTCGTCCATCGGATTTACCAAAACGTAAATATACACTCTTCCTGGGAACTACGTATATATTGATTTAATGTATTTGACTATACTGTATGTGAATAGTATTGATAATAAGTTATCTTTAAAATTGATACTATTTCCCGGCATTTAAGCCCCTTTAAAGTTCCAGGAATATTTGATGTTCTTAATCACTAAATCCTGTTTAATCTCGCCCAGTGGATGTTTACCAGGAACAGTCTTGTACATAAAAAAATGTGAGATTAAGTACTTTTTTTCTCGAAAAAAAAAATCTATCTCTTACAACAATTCCTTTTCTTTGAATTTGCTTTTTTTTCCATTTATCATTAAAAAAATGCTTTTTTTGCAACTCCCATTTATGGTTATTCCATTTATATGCAGACGTGTAGTGTTTTTTATGTGTCGCCCTTAGAAATGTCATTAAAAGGATATATAAATATATATATATATATATATATATATATATATATATATATATATATATATATATATATATATATAATGTAAACTTTTCAGGGGGGGGGGGGGGGTTCCATGGTCAAACAGTGTATATTCTTCTTCTCTTACAAAACAAATCAGACAAACAATTAATGCATTGTTAATTGACCCTAGTGTACCCACAGGAAAGGCTTCTTTTAAAATTCAATTTTTGTTTATATGGATAGATTGTAGTAAGGCAATATTGTCAGGTTTAAGGGTAAATTATACTGCAGTTCTAGTATTACTTCAGATTTGGTCCAACACTGCAACTATGTCAGTGTAAACAGTAGGTGGTGTACGAATGCATTTAGTTGAATGTCCTCATGGTCAGAATTACTCTCTCGAATGTTACAAATCCTAACTTAGTATCATTTATGAAACTGTAAAACAAAATAAAAGGCGTAATAAAGTATTTTCTGAAGATGGTCGATGTAGTAAATGCAATAGGATACTAATATATAAGGTCGGCAGATGGTATGAAAGAAAATAAGCATGCATGTCTGAACAGTAAGAACAGTTCTGTCTGTATATAAATGTGAGAAAACAGAGGAAGAGAGAAGGAGTACCACCAGGAGGTAGTATAGGATCAATTATCGAGAGAAAAAAGGAATCATCGGGGAAACTTAGCCTCAAGCATATCGTCCAAGGGATAGTTTCTATCTCGAAATGTCTGTACTTTTCTTAAAAGTCACTGTGTTGAACCAAATATAACGGTAGGCTGCCGCCATTCATGTTAAGAGTGGACTTACGACAAGCATCACAGGTCTCCGGATCATGAAGCATTTTTAGACTTAAGTCAAAATTTCAATCATTCATAAAATTATAGTTCATCATTAAACAACGCTTACAATTTGTAACTGTCAAGACAGATCTTAAGATAATCATAAAATATGACAGTTTTGTGAAACAGTTCTCTTGATGAGATCTTATGACAATAGATTGCTGCTTTTATAGTTAGATAATGGAATGTAATATGTCGTTTAAAAAAAGTAAAGCATGCATTTAAAAGAGCTTTTGTGGTAGAACACAAATTGTATATGCATGCTTGAATTTATAATGGTTTTTATTAGTAATTCAAATAGCCTGGTGGGAAATGCTAACAGAGATACGGGGAGATAACCTATTTAATATTAATTTAGGGATTGTCCTTACAGTACCTACCTCTGAAGGACAAAAAATGACGGAATTTTGCCTCATGCGGACTTATCAAGTGTTTTAATGATCATCAAGATTAAATTCAAATATTTAAAATAACTGAAATACCTTGGCTTATGTAATGGAAAGGCTTTGAAGTCCTTCCTAACACTTTGATAGCGAATAAACATGTTGTAAAAACATATCAATAAATTTCCAATCTCATACTTTGGTTTCGATTTTTATTGCACGACTTTAGAATTTATAAATTTGTATATATGTATGCATTTATGAATTTATTTTATCAATAATTGATTGAACAAATTGCAATGCAATTTTTAATCAATTCACAAAAAATCTTCCATGTAAAGTTAGAATAACAGTGTTGAGCAAAACTCATCTATTTTTATTCACTAAAATTATTTTGTAGCTTGTTCTGAAATAAATGGGACTGATTGAATGATTTTGCAAAATTTCCCTTCTTTTTCTATTCCAGTTAAGTTTACTTAAGTTTACTGGGGTACTTCTTTTTGCAATAAGTAATAATGTTTGAGATATTGTCTTAAAAGATTGTAAATTGGTTTCATTACGAATGGTTATTTAGTCGTGGGAAACAGCTAATTAGGTGTTGTTACAGAAATACGTGAAACGGAAAAAGGAACGGAACAGTATATAAAATACTAAATAATCACTTAAAAATTGTCCAAATGAAGCATGAAAACAAACAAACATACAAACAAAAACGACCTACAGTACTTTATATAGACTGTTCATATCCTACGAATCGTTATTTAGACGAGTTGTTTGGTTTTTTTAAAGCAATCTCCCTCAGATAAAGCATTGCATTGGTTAAATAAAAGAGTTTGACCTGTAGGTTATGCGTGGAATTTACACTTTCTTTCACCTTCTACTCTGTAACGTTCGATTTTTTTAAATGTAATATGAGATATTAAAGTCGATGTCCTAATACAAAACACATATTTAATCAATATTGCCAAGTGACAACTTACCATGTAGTTTTCAAGATGAAGTTAAAATTGTCAATATATGACAAACAGCAATTACCATAAGTAAATATACATATTTAATATATAGCCATATTCATCACCCCCCACCCCCCAACCAATAAAAAGCTTCAACTTTTGCCCCATAACCTGGGCAGTGAATTTCACAATTTACATGTAACATCATGACATTATGAACATAATAACAATGCAAGACTTTATCTCACACGAATGTGATAGTACATAAGAAAATATTAAATCAGTACATTCTCACTATGTGGCCAAATTGGCCTCACTCTAGGGCCTGAACCCTTGACCTAGGGACCAAGAGTTTCACAATTTAGGTAGGGGACTTCATTGACATAATAACCATGCATTTAGTTTTTCTCAAATATATTTGGGGAAAAAAAAGATTTTTAAAGATTTAATTCATTTTAACAATATGGCCATATTGGCCCCACCCTAGGGTCTGAACCCATGCCCCATGGGCCATGAATTTCATAATTCTGGTAGAAGGCTTTATGGACATTATAACCATGCATTTAGTTTTTTCCCAACATGTGTGAGAGTAGAGAGATTTTTGAGAACTTGGCACTTTTTTGCATATTTGGCCCCGCCAAAGAGGCTCCAGGGTTGGTAAAGCCATAAATTTCACAATTTAGATTTTTAGATTCCTCTTACCATAGAGATGCTTCAGACCAAAAATTTTAACAATTGGCCTTGTAGTTTTCAAGAAGAAGTTATAAATGTAAAAATAAACGACGCACGACGACGAACGAAGACCAATTGCAATAGGTCACCTGAGTGACTCAGTTGACCTAATAACATTAATTTTATGAACCACAAGTTTGTTGGATAGAGAGAAAAATCAAAATTTCTTACTAATTTTTTTTTATGTCTTACCTTCTCATACGTGCATTGACGGTACTAAGGTACACCATAAACAGAAACCAATATAAACCGAAAGAGGGTTGTTATGAAGTTTTGTTTTTAGTTTCGCATTTAAAAAGATAGATGTAAAAAAAAAATGCTACAAAAAACTGTACCGACAAACATCAATCAAACACTGCCAGATATTAAGAGTTCGTGTAACCTCTATCCTAAAATTAAGCTTGTGAGAGTTTAACGCAATTGATATTAACGCACAGTCCCCGAATATAAAATCGCACTTTACTTCTTGGTAGTCAATAATTTCAATTTGTTCAAGTTTTTGTCAACCCAATAATGAAAGTTCTGTTGAAATATAAATTTTTATAACAAAACAACATTATACTTCAAAATGTGCCTTTGTTTTGAAAGATTTATTTTAGGGTTTTTTGGCATCATATTGCATTTGATTTGCTAGTTCATGTTTTAGAGCGTTGCTACCGGTAACTTTAGCCGTATTTAAAATTTTTTCTAATTACTATATTTGTTTTTATATTTTATGAAAAAATCTTGTTTGAATCTAATTATCATTGTATTAATTCAAACAATGCTCTCATTCGATGCACGCACTTGTTTCATTTTTTGATGATGTGATTTTGTGTGTGTGTGGGGGGGGGGGGGGATGGGGGGGGGGGTTAGGGGAAGGGATATTAATTTTCAAATTAAAAATTATAATTACTATGGTATTTAATGTTAATTACTTTATTTTGATAACATATTTTGGTTTGCAAACATATAGCATTTCAAAAGTCCAGGTTTCACTTGAAATTTGTTTCTATTATTTATCATTATTGTACAGATCAATCACGAAATGATAATTTTCGAAGTTAGGTATCAAAACCTACTTTTATTTAAGTTTATTTTGACAGTTAAAATATATGTTTGTTAAACTTAATCGGGGGAGTAGGTTGGGGTTGGGAGGGGGTCTTAAATTTTTTTTAACTTGGGATGCGGTGCAAAAATGAGAGTCATACAATGCAACGTGTGAAACCCGCTATAGACCTAAATAACTACTGAAAAACCTTGTTTAATAATTTTGACTTGATATGTCTCATGCATGAGAATGATATGTAAAATAAAAATACATTGTATTTGCTGGTCAACATATTGAATATCAAATACTCATTCATAAATATCTTATGAATTCAGCCTTGGATTATGTTTAAAGGAAAAAGTCAATTAATGCAGTATTATCGATAAAGGATTGAAAGTTATTAATAACATGAAGAAAAATCAGTACTTTGATGCTGAAATACAATTGCAAAAAGCAATAATTTAATACTGCAATATTTAACACGGAATCATAGTTTCCAGAGGGTCAATGTTCATGTGGGGTTACATTTCAATTTATTGTTAAGATCATAAGATCGGAGAAATAATTAGCAGGTTGTTGATCGGTGACCCCAAGATCAAGGTCACACGATGTTTTGTTCAAAACTATTTGCTTAAAAACATGCAGTGCACGTTTTAAATAACAAATACATTTGCATACAACATAGTTTTAAACCCAAGATCAAGGTCACACGATTTTTTGTTCAAAACTATTTGCTTAAAAACATGCAGTGCACGTTTTAAATAACAAATACATTTGCATACAACATAGTTTTAAACTGTAATAGTTGGAAACATTTATTTGATAGCCATTCCTGTAAAAAAAAAAAAAATAATCTTAACAAATAAGCTTTATCTCGGTTGTGAGAAGCTAATCAATAATGTTGTAAATTACTTCCTTAAAGGCATGGTTTTTTTTTTACTATTACATAGTTTTAAAATCCTGTAATTTACATTAGCCAATGCATTTATAGTATACCTGCCATTTAAACAAAGATAAATCTTGAAAGACAAAAAGGAAATACTTCAAATGAAAGTTGTCTCTACCCACTTCAGTGGAGATGATGATTTAAAAACCTAATACGGGTCTACTAGTATTTCTAAATTTAGAACTTTAAACCAATGGCTATATGCTTGTGAATGTAAATAAAGGTAGTCAGTTTGCAAATGTAGGTGTGAATGCAATTTATGTTGTGACAACAAATTGTTTTTAATTAAGGAATAAGGAATCATTCTTTTAGTATTATGAGGTGATAATTCCGGTCTGGGCGTGATCAAATCCGATAAAGCCCGAAGGGCTTTATGATAGATTTGAACACGCCCCGACAGAAATTATCACCTCATAATATTCAAAGAATGATTCCTTATTACTTATATTTATATAATTTTCAGCAGTTGTACGATTAAATATTGATATATTAATTATGCAAACCCGCTTGCGCCCCCAACAATATATGTCATTTGAAGTTATTGGGCTGTATAGTACAAAACCGATTCGTAGTGTTATCACAGACAAAGACACTGGAAAATGTAAATATTGCAATTTATCTACTAGTATTGTAAAGTAAAGATAAAATAACGTAATTAATTTACTAGTAATTTCCCCGGGTTATATCTACACAAAATATCAATAAAACGATTTCTGAAAACCAATTTTACATGTGTATATGTCCATGTAGTCTCTAAAGAAATGTATTGTTACTTCTGACCACTACTTGACCTTGTATTTGGGAGAGAGTTTATATCTATTAGGCTATGCCTGTTACCCAATCCATTTGAATATCAATGAAATGTGTTTAAATTCAGATAAATGTTACCTAGACAAATATTATAAATTTGTAAGCAAAAATACTTTATTCTAAACTAATGTTATGTAACTCCATTACTTGACATTGTTTTTTAGAGGGTTTATATACACAGCCAATTGTGCCTCACGTGAAATTCACGTGAAAAGAGCTTCACGTGAATTTCACGTTAAGTTTCATGTGAAATTAACATGAAAATCACATGAAATTTGTGTGAAGTGAAACTCACGTGAAAAATTTCATGTGAATTTCACGTGAAATTAACGTGAAACTAACGTGAGGCACAATTGCCTGTGTAGGCCACATGTATGTTTGTTACCAAATGCATTTGTGCATCAATAAAATACGTTTAACTTGAAGTAAGATGAGAATGATTGAGTGATCACAAGTTATGACAAACACTGTATCATAAATCTTTGTTTCTATTTTATAACAATTAGTGGCAGTTCGCTTTAGCAATTCTTTACAGATATATGAAAATAAAAAAAAACCACATAATCCAATGGTATTTTTCTTACCTTAAATATCGCCAACAGTGTGGTTTGATTGTTAGAAAGAACATTGTTATTTTCGTCTATTTATATACATGTACTTAAGGATGTGCATTAAGTATCCGGATACAGCTATCTATTTTAATGGACATATTAAGAATGTTTCTAAATGCATAAAAAAAAACATATATGGCGCTTAATGGTTTTTAAAAAAAAATAACTGTACATTCAAATAGATCTTAAAATATATTTAATAATTGTGTTTCATATCGCCATGATAAGACCACATCAGGATCTAACTAGTTTTTTGTCAATTATATACACATTTCTTCTCAATTTTAAAACACTTCAAAATGTGTAACATTGTTTATTTCATTGAATTTCAAAGTTTATGTAAGTACCTATATTAATTAGGATAGCATCGTTAGTTGATATTTTGTTTTTCAATATATATATGGAAATTTAGATTCCTTTTTTCCTTTTGTTTTTTTTTTTTTATATATATAATGCAGAACTAAACAATTTTCAATGGTCAATCAATATGTGGATGCCATATTTAAAGTTTCAGGCTAGAGATACATGTACAGAGTTTTTAATTCTTTGTTGACAATTTTATGTGTAACTTGCTTATTGACAATATAATAATGATACGCATTTTCACTCAATTATGATGGATAATTAATTCAAGAAAGATTTAGAGACAGATGTAAATAATAGTGCTTTCTTTGGTGTTTCGTACTGGCTGTGTGGGTATAGCGTTAATAACAGAAAAATTGTAACTTTTAACGCTTTTTATATAAACATCCAGAAAAAGGGCTATTTATACTATACCCAAAAATAAATGCCAGCCACGCAAAAATGGATATGGTGCAATTTTGCTTTTATATTAAGATATTCTCCAGAGAAAAAAAACCCACCACAGATAGCATATCAAGAAAGTAGTTCCACCTATATTATTTTTAGAAGAAAAAAAATCTATTTATTGAAGGAATACTTTCCATTCAAACAATTTCAATCAAGACAGCCCTAAACACTTAGTGTAAACCGGAATATAATTTTATTTTTAGCATTACATGTACATCTTTCCGGTTATCTGTTTAGAGAAGTGGATAATGATAGCTTTTATATGCATCCTCCTTCGTCATCGCACATTTTCGGGTCCTCCCAGCAGAGATCGGAAATTGGATGTACATATAATATTTACTTCACTGGATGTTACGATGGCTAAATTTGTCGTGGTCATTTTTAGACTATATTGATCACTATAAAAAGAAGAGTTCTGTATAAAGATATAAAAAAAAATATTCAAATTTCAAAAACTAAAATATATGACATAGATTTGGAAATTAAGGTAGATCTGATGGCTAATCTGTTGACCAATCCGCCTTTTTTAAATTCCATGCAAGAGTGAGCCGCATACTTTTAAGTGTGTCGTAAGTATTTACTGTAAAAGAGCTAAGTGAAACTTCTATAACCTATTGTGAGATCAATAGAAGATTTGTTAAAGTATAGTATCAGTACTTAACTATCTTGAGGTAATAAAGAATTGCCCAAAAAGGAGGAAAACGGACCCCTTTAAATAAATCCCCCTTCCCCTTTATCTAGATCCGCCAAAGGATGGTTTTTTGGTTTGTTTTTTTTACTTCGATAGAAAAACATTTAAAACATTTTAATTTTAAGGATAAAATTCCACGAAAATATTCATTTTATTCAAATTGTCTATAAAAAGCCATTATAACATTGCAGTTCATGTATCCTTCTTAAAATGGCAAAATTCTTATAAGAATGCACTGGTTATTAACTCTATTTTACCCATTATATGTTTAGCTTGTTTTATAAGAATTAATCGTAGGATTTTGAGTTTAAATGTCAAATACACTCCGAATAAATCAATGTATGTGGTCGTCTTACAGGTAATCCTTTTCCGGGTATTCGATCTTTTCAAATAATTGTGTATGTTTCAATTCTTGGATTTCTATCAGTAAAATCATTTTAAAGTGTTCTTTGAGCCTACTGAGACTTCTTAGAACATCAGCTTAAAAATATTAATGCAGATAGGAATCATGCAGTGTGTTACGAAGTTCATACTACTCAAAACAAAAGTAAGGTATCTCCCAATTTACCGATATTAGTGCACAAAAAATCGAGTCCATAATTTTTTGTATAGTAGTATAGATGAAAGCTGACTCCGAGTCTTACTTTAATACTGCATTTATAAGCTTTGTATGGATGGACTTTAACATGATGTCAAACAACAAAAAGTTCTTTTTTGGTGTTTCATGTGGGTATGAGGAGGCAAACGTTGCGAAAGAAAAATGCAAACACCCGCTTTTGTCTCAGGTCATGAACAGCCATGATATGTATACATATTAATCCCTGGAGTTCATGGTTTCGATTAATCACGAAATAAATTATTGTTTTTCTGGAACTGAAATGTGGCATTGACATTGAATAAAACGCGTCACCTGATTGACGTCTATATTTCTTTCAGTTTTGAACTACACCAAAATATACTGACTAGAAAGTATTATTCTACGTAACTACAACAGTACTATATTTAGTTTTGTGTGGGCAAATTTCCGTAGATTGCTATTTTTTTAAGCTTAGTTTAACTCCTGCTATGGAAACTCTGATCATTTTGCCCATATTCAGTGAGAACATATTAACTTCTAGGCCTAGCAATGAGCTCGAAGTTGAAAGACCTTATATGATTATGTTGTGCTTCATTATAACATGTACAAATTCATTTTGGTAAAGGGGAAGAATTTTTAGAAATCTTAGATATAAAAATGTATGTAATTGAAATATTTCAAATATATGAAAATGTATCGTTATTATTCAATCATACATTTAGTTTCCTTGGCAAATAATTACGTATTCATTAGTTGCCAGTGATATTTTGTACGTTTAAAACTGACCTTATTGAATTTGACTTTGTTCAAACCTTAAAGTCAATGCTGTATTAAAATGCAGCAGTCAACACTGATTTTATTTTGCTTAAATATCAAGCTTTCATTATCATATAGGGAATCACAAAATCTAAAGAAAACATGTAAAATGGGCAACTTCTGGAAATCTTTTTAATTAATCTAAATCGCATGCAGTCTTTCAATATACAGGAAATATTGGGTTTTTTTTTTTACTTAAAATTCCGAGAATATTTTCATTACGGTCATCTGCATCATTTATGATTATTTTGATTGATTTACACGGGCTGTTACATTCAAAATCAATATTTTATAAAGAAAACACATTAATTTTTTTGTTTTACTTAAAGTTTAGGGAATTCTTTCATTGCAATTCCCTGCATCAATTTTGATTGATTAACATAGAATGGTAGATTATAAATGAATATTTTATACAGAAAATCATATTGTGTTTTACTTAAAATTCAGAGAACTTTTCTACTGCAATTCCCTGGACCAATTTAGATTGATTTTCACGGAATGGTACATTATCAAATGAATATTTTATACAGAGAGCATTGCGTTTTACTTAAAATTCAGAGATTTCTTAATTGCAATCTCCTGCGCCAATTTTGATGATTTTCACTGAAAGGTACAAAAATAAAAATTCATTGCAATTCTCTGCATCTTTTTGATTTACACTGAATGGTACGCCGGTGCATTATGAAATCATTATTTTATAAAGAAAATAAAATTTGAAATTGGTTTTGGTTGATGAACAAGGAACGGTACATTATGACTTCTTTCGTTGAAATCATCATCCTTCATCGATTGTGGTTTATTTGGAATATTTTTTTTCAAGGACTGGTACATTTTTAGATTTATATTTTATATAGATGTTTACAGGCAATTTGTGCGTGCAATCAAACGTAGCTGTGCTATTCAGTTATTCCTAACATTGTCTGACATTCCAGTTATCATTCAGTTAGGTGGATAATACAGGTTCATCGTGTCATCATGACTTGATTTTTAACAACATTTAACATAATTACATCAACCAAGACGAACCGGAAAAGAATGAACCGGAACCGGAAAAGAATGACGACAATCATAGATCTAACAATTTCTTATTGTAAATGTATGTGCTTTAGACTCCAAGAAATAAGAATACATCCCCCGATACATATTTATAACATTTTGCAATATAAAATTTTGCGTTGATCTCAACGAAAATATTATAACACAAAATGTGATCATTACTTATGATCACTCAAATCCTGCCAAAATGTATCATGATAACAACGAATAATACACCAGTAATCAAGACCTTACCGATACTGGTACTGTACCAGTATGTCTATTATGTATACCAAATTAGAAATAGTTTACATGTTTGCTTCCTTATATCACCTTTTCCTATCAAGTTATAATATTATATCAATCATAGAGGACTTTGTACTTTTTCTAGTGCCATATAAAAATACTCGAGGGCCATTTTTCACCTATAAACTATTACATGAAAATATTGCAAACATTAAATCAATATTCTGTCCCTGGACATTGGGTCCTTACCGTCAACTGACCTTGATCGTTTAATAAACTGTACGTGTACGTGTACGCGTACGTGTAAAACAATAAGATTCAACATTTTCAACGTGTTTAGCTTACTCTCACTGTTTATGAAATAATTCTATGACTTCGATGAAACCAAAAACACAGTAATTCTTAATTTATTCTCTGCTTCACTTAATACAACGTCTGATATACACTAAGTCTATATTTTTATTTAAAAATGCTACATCTTCAATTTTATATAATATTTTTGTTGAAATAAAATTTACAAAGCCTTTAGTAGAAAATTTTTGGAGTAAAATTTTTGATACTCCTAAGCATTTATGGTCTTCCATATATTATATGAAAATCACAAAAATGTATGATAAGCAAATTGCAGAATTTAATTATAAATTACTGCACAATATTTTGAATAATAATTTATGTGTGAGTAAATGGAATCCAAATGTAAACATGTCCTGTGAAAATTGTGGAGAGATTGAAAATGTTAAACACTTATTATACGATTGTAATGACTCTTCATTCATATGGCAAAAAATAAGCTCTATTGTTGGTTTTGATGTTAGTTGGAAACACATTGTCATAGGCTTTTATGAAAACTCAGATTTTAATAATGGTATGAATACACTTATTTCATATACTGCAATGAAAATTTATAAATACAAAATGAAATGTAGATTGACGAATTCAAAATCAGATAGAGAAACTTTATATTACTTTGTACAATCATCTTTGAAAACTTATCGATATATTGCAGAGAAATCGTATAATTATATACAAATTAAGAAACTTTTAAAGAAAATTTGTATAGGTTTATAATTTGCCATCAGGTCCACATACCAGATGTGGTCACTGTCTAGCTAGCATGAGGGCAATAAAGACTGTGTAGATGACTGGTGGCCCACCATGCTAGCATTGGCTTCTTATCCATACATGTAAAATCATAAAAATAGATGTATATGTCATTGTATGTTTAAAAACAATACCATGCTCTACATCTTTTTAAAATACTTTCAAAATCAGATAGAGAAATTTTATATTACTTTAAAACTTATCCATATATTGTACAATATCAAATGAAAAGCAAAATGATATCAAATCGTATACATTTTTAGATTTATATGTATATTATTATCTCCTTGTAGAATCAAAAAAGCAAAATGTTATCAAATGGTATAAATTTCTAGATCTATATGTATATGGTTATATCATGGTATGATAATACTGTACGCTTACTTGTTATATATATTAATGCTTATATGATTAAAATGTTAATAAAATAAAAAAAAAAAAAAAAAAAAAAAAAAAATGCTACAACAAGTTTTTACCTCCGTGTACTTTTTGATTCTACACGTTTTGTACAATTTGTAGAATTATGCATTAAATTAGGGGATTCCCCATGTTACACGTACATGTTTAAATGCTTAACCTCTCTAATGTACTACATTTACTAGTTATTTTAAATATGACTGTCTAATGGGATGATTATATAATTTATCTATTATGGACATCATTGTACAATAGTATGAGGCTATAAGGACCAATGCCAAGTGATTTCGCCCGGAGACACAGAAAAGTGATATCGGCCAGTTCAGTCTATATCGTCTCGGTCAACATCACTTGACATGGGTCCTTATAACCACATATCGAACTACAAAGAAGTCTATAATTAAAACAAATTACAGAGTGCTATAGTTTACATTTATTACGTTTCAAAGTCACGGTCACGTTTACATCGAAATTGTTTTGATGTTGCATGTGCATAACACGACGTCACATGTTTATCCTGTTGAAATAGCTTTATTAAAAACGGAGAAAACCTCAACTTAGAACTGGTTTAAAGCCATAAAATTTCAGATTTGACAACTCTGAGATGTGTTTTATTCAATGCTGTAAAAATCTCAAAATGTGCAAAAAATATCATAAGCACCCTTTTCTCATGGACTCAATCATACTACGTTACTCCCTGTCTAATGCGACTTTTTTCTTATAGTCCCTTGGATGTTCACAAAATACAGTCTAGCGTTCTATTTTTCTCCAATTTATCAATATTTAAAATGTTTGGGTCCTCGACAAAGCAAAGCACCTTTTTAACGGTTTGTTACTGACTAAAGTACATAGATGGATTTTACAACCCGACATATTTCCTTTAGACTGTCAGTAACAAACCTAATAATAGTGGTTTCTGATATATTGTCAGATTAAAAGATTATAAGATGAATGAGATATTGTAAGCCCAAAAAGTATGCGTCGTGACATTAAAAAAAAAAAAAAAAAAAAGAAAGAATCTGGAATGTGATATCAACATAAATCAACATCATTTATTTTATTTATAATGATACGCCTATCCTTTTTCCTTGATGCCAGATCATGTTTCACGGAATGCAGTGAGCCACGTGCAATATAGAACATCCACATCTATGCTTGATCATGATACTCACACAACCTTCTAAAAAATTCACAAAATTTCATATTTCAGTTTTTTTTTTATATAGTACTATTTTTATTAACAAAAAACATAGTTTATCTAAATTGACTAGCTAGTTTTTGTTTGATAGTCTCTTGAACATGTATACCCCCAGGTTGTTTGATATAGTTTTACAAGTTGTTTTTTGCAAACATTTGAAAAAATCGAAATGTACCGAATAAACATAAATAGTCACTAAAAAGTATATTCTCTCCTTTTGAAAAATATGAGCTATATATTTGTACTTGAAAACATAACCATACTTGTACAATTCTTCAAATACATGTCACCTTAAATGATCATTGATGTGCCCAAAACTATAACCAGAAATTTGTCACGATGTGTAAAAGAAAGAACCGGACACGGAAGCAACTGAAGTCACCTTAAATATATCTGCGGTTTCTGCATGTACATATTTAATCATTCAAACTTAACCCTTTATAATCAAAATTTGGAAAGTCAATGCCAGGTGTTACAAGTTACATAATTACGGACATTCCCCTCATTTAAAAAACTCTGAAGGGAATGCGAAGTTTCATAAATATATACGGATATAATATTACTACTATGTATAATATACATGTTATATTCTTGATGTCCCTAGACTTCACTTAGCTTTGTGTAATACACTTCAATGATACTTTTTTTTACACCCCCCCCCCCCCTTTAACTTTATCAAATAGGATTTCAAAACGCACGCCAGGGATTTAAATAGAAACAAATTAGTCTCGATCGAATTATAAATCAAATGACTGGCAATTCATTTACCGCATGCTATTATACGGATGTTCATTATGTAGAGTGTAAACATGCGTGATTAAGTTTGTAATGTTTATCACCTGTACTATATTACTCCAATGTCAAAGATCAGATTAGCAATACTTCCGCAATTGCAATATATTTTTAGATTACTTCATTTCATAGATGTAGGCGATGACTGGCTAGACTCAAAGCCCTTCAAAACACCTAATTCTAACTGGAATTTAAAAGATTTGTTACTATAAAGATCAGAGAAAATCTGATATCCAATGCGTCAATGTTTATACTTTTGTTATCTTGTATAAAAGCGCTTCCGCATTCCAAGCATGGGGTTTTCCATGTATTCTTTGTATATGATTATCTCCCTTATTTCGGCTCTTCAATGTCAATGTATTTTATTTTATGTTTATTTTCATCGTACCTTCTTGATAAATTTCTAGGAACAGAGTATCATGATCAAGCATAAACATTTACATGTACTTTGCGACAAACTCATTATATAAGTTCTGAAAAAACGAAGTATATGCAAATGCCTCTCCCAAAATCGTGATATTCATTGAGTATGCGGCTCTATTGATCATGTGATTCTTTGAAATATTTTTCTGCAAACATTTTATGAAGGAATATGGAATCATTTTGAGTATCGTGAGGTGATCATCATGGTCGGGGCAGGATCATGCTAATAAAGCCTGAAGGAGATGATTTGATTACGCCCCGACCGTAATGATCACCTTATAATATTCTAATATTATATATATTATTCCGTTAAAGAACTTAAAAATAACAAATCACCCGGAAGTGATTGCATTGTTAATGAACACATTAGTAATACAATTTCTATTTTCCTACCTATATATGAGAAACTGTTTAATCTTATATACGATTCTGGAATAGTACCGGAAGAATGGCTAATAGGTATTCATATGGTAAAACCAATTTATAAAAACAAAGGGGACCCGTTACAACCTGAGAATTATCGCCCGATTACCCTTTTAAGCTGCCTGGGGAAACTTTTTACTAGCATTCTAAGAAACCGTTTAGAAGACATATGCAGAAAGTAATTCTTTAATCAGTGAAAGCAAAACAGGGTTTAGAAAAGGACACTCTACATTATATAATATACTGATTTTACATTTTTTGACTCAAACACTTATTAATTGTTTAAAAAGTTATACAGTGCTTTTATTGATTTCAAACAGGCCTTTGATACTGTTTGGAGAAATGGCCTCTGGTACAAACTTTTTTCAAGTGGCATCACCGGAAATGTTTTATCTTTATCAAAAACATGTATGCTGGTATTAAATCAAAAATTACTGTGAACGGCATGTCATCTGATTTTTTAAATTGTAATGCCGGGGTCCGTCAAGGGGAAAATTTATCACCTTTTTTATTTTCACTTTATATTAATGACTTAGAGAAATATCTTATTGAAAAATTATTAGTGGTTTAGAGAATTTTTCTAAAGATATTGAAGATGATCTATGTATTTTTATGAAACTGTTTATACTTTTCTCTGCAGACGATACTGTAATTTTATCTGAAACCCCAAGTGATATTCAACATGCTCTTAACGAATTTTTTGTATATTGTGAAACATGGAAACTCCATGTTAAGACTGCGGAACATTAACTGGCAAGATTGGAAATATACAGCTTACGTCAATTTAACCCGTTACAGTCAAAACATTTGAAATGGGCGGAGAAAAATTGAAGCGGACGTAACGCGTCCGAGAAAACAATGGATTGAAACGTAGTAATAGGAAGTGTATTTTCAATCCACCTCAGGGTTTTCATCTTCATACTTAAGTTAAAGCGATCGAAAAGCATTCTATTAAGTATCAGCAAAGCGATTGAAAACATATTATTTCATCAATAACTATATAATCAGCAAATAGGAGAAGATCCCAATTTGGGAGAGATTATACGCAAGGCAAAGCATTGTCCGATGCCTTTAGAGAATAAGTTTGTCTGAAATCAAGTGGGGCCATTGTTAAAACTGGATTTATTCCCAAAGGAGAATAATTCAAATTCCGATTAAATAAATTAAAATTATACCCAGATGAATTTTTTTCGCTAAGTTAATGCATACGAATAGATATGTGCGTTCATTGTTTATCTATCTACATTAACAAAACAAAAACACTTATATCGACATTGTTGAAGATTTCTGAGGTACGTAAATATTTATGAAAATTCCGTTACTGATATTTAAAATCCACTTCCTATACATGTAACTACAGTTTCAATCCAATGTTTCCTCACACGTCACGCCCATTTCAAATATTTTGACTGTTACGGGTGAAATTGACGTAAGCTGTATATTTCCAATCTTGCCAGTTAATGTTCAGCGGTCTTAATGTTAAAATAACCCTAAAATTGTCATATTTTCGAAAGGGCCAGCTCCTAAACATATATTTAAATTTAACAACGAAGTTATAGAAATTTTGTCAAAAAATTTAACTATTTGGGTATTTTATTTTCAAGATCGGGATCATTCTGCAATGCAAAAAAACATCTTTGTGACCAATCACAAAAAGCTATGTACGGCATTATTAGAAAAATACGATTATATAATTTACCTTTTGACTGTCAGCTTGATTTATTCGACAACTCTTGTCCTGTTATATGGATGTGAAATTTTGGGTTTTGAAAATGTTGATATAATCGAACGTTTACATTTACGTTTTTTGATATATATTTTAAACCTTAAATCTAGTACTCCAAATTTTATGGTGTATGGAGAAACTGGACGTTATCCTCTTTATATAAGTATTTTTACAAGATTTATATCATTTTGGGGGGATTGATATATGGAAATGACAACAAATTGTGTAGAATTGTTTATAAGCAATTTGTATAATAGATATACCAAAAACCAGTCCACCAATCCATGGATATCATGTATACATAATATTTTTAACACAACAGGAATGAGTAATATTTGGATGGATCAAAATTTTTACAGTGTCAAGTGGATAAGTGCTTCAATTAATCAAAAGCTTAAAGATCAGTTTCTTCAAAAATGTGGCATTGATATCAACAACTCTAGTAAAGGAATCAATTACAGAATTTTTAAAATAACGTTTGTTTGTGAAAAATATTTAAATACACTATCTAGAAAATTTAGAAATATTCTTGTAAAATTTAGAACAAGTAATCACCATCTTCCGATAAAGGTTGGTCGCTGGAATAATTTACAACGCAACGAAAGAATCTGCAATTTGTGTAATAATAACCAAATTGGGGACGCATTTCATTATTTGTTAGAATGCAATGCATTAGCTTCAATTAGTAAAAAAATTTTAGCAAGAAAATACTATGTCCAACCAAATATTAACAAGTTCAGTAATTTATTGACAAATACCAATTCTTTTTTTTTTTTTTTTTTTTTACAAAAGCTATGTATTTTCATTACAAAAATTTATGAGACCTGTTCTCCATATGCAAGATGAGCCAACTCTGCTCATTCAGAATTTGTATATATGTTTTATATTTATAATGTACCTCTTGTACCATTTACATGGTTTTGAGAGAATAAATAAATTGAATTGAAATTGAAGAATTATTCCTTATTACTTTTAGTCATTTACAATGATTTTCAGCAATGTTACGATTAGATATTAAATTATTCACATTTTGTTTATGTTATATATTCATTTCTTGATTATGCAAACTCCGCTTGCTCCCCAACTGTACGTCATTTGTGTCATTGATGAAATGTATTGAACCAGGGGCTATACGTTACAAACCTGAGTGTTATCACAAAACCACTGGAAAATATAAATGTTTACATGCATTGAGTGTATAAGCTGGCAAGAAATATTAATATGTTCTCCATGAATTCATTTCATTGAAAAAAGGAAATATCTGGGTGTACTTTTGTGAAATTTCATGACTTACATGCACTTTTTAATTAATATTGATAATGATCCGAAAAACCGATCACGCATTAAAAACAGCCCCTTTTGGTAATTCTCAGTATTTGTTTACATAAGTAGAGAGTTTTCCTTTTATGCTTAAACTTAATATAGTCATTCATCTCCTACCAGGGCTTTCAAACAATGTGTTATTATGATGCATTCAGATTAAAATCAAACACTCAACGCTTTCAAAAGCTACACACATCAAGAACGAAACTAAAATTAATCTCAATACCACTGAGTTTCCAAAAATTCAACCACTTGAATTAATTTTAGCCACAAAATGACCTAGCGGTTTTTTTTCCTTTATTTTTAATTATTTACACGTTGAATACATTTCTAAGGTTCTGATGCCCCTATTTGATAAGAGTGGAGTTGGATTCCTTCCTAGATAAAGAAAACTTATACGTAACAGTGGAACTATTTGTGGTATATGTCGACCATTCCTTTTTTTACAATCAAGAACCTACTTATAAACTTTAAGACATTTCCGTCGGCACTTTTAATCTTTTCAATCTTTTGAATGGGAATGAGATCTAGACCTTGAATACAATACAGATAACATAATCTAGCGATTTCTTCATTATAATAATCATAAGTCGAATTTTTGTGGTTTGTGAGAACCTTAATATTTTTTATCACACATACTTGAACTGTGAATTTTCTTTGTTCACTCCATACCAAAGTATGATGTTATCTATTCTTTATTAGAAGAATAGTACATGTATATGATGACGAATTTTTTTTTTATAAATACCGGTATGCCCTTCACAATATGAATACGTACTTGTTCAATTACTTATAACTAACCGCCTGTATTGAGGTTCCCTTCATATGAAAATTGCGTGAGAAATTCAAACATAAATCCACTACTTAGCCATGAGAGTTTGGTCTTGATGTCTCGATCACGACTTCAAGTCCATTCTCTGAACTATAATTTAACAGCATCAGGTTACATCTATATATAGCTAATGGGCATGCAATATCTTATCTTTTGAAAAATGTTTTATTTGAAAAAGTTTTATTTTTATCCCTGAAGCAAACTCTCTCTCTCTCTCTCTCTCTCTCTCTCTCTCTCTCTCTCTCTCTCTAATGCAATTTTTGATATAAGAGAAATAGCTTTGCTGGGATAAATTAATACTAAAAGCATAAGAATGGATCGAAGTTTTATATTCGTTTCTCAATGACCACCAGATAAAGTTATCACTGTGATTTTATTAGAATAAAACTCCAAGAGCTTGAATTTTTCTGAGACAGCGAATCAGAAAAACTCCAAAACAATTACATAAGTAATATCATTACTACCTATTTCTCTTTTGCTGCATGTCTTTCACGGAATTCTATCAATTTTAAAGTCTAAGCTTAAAGTGCATACAGATCAATCAAAACCCACTCGGAGGTTTAAATACATTATATGCATATGGAACTTTATAGACTTTTTCCAGGAAGCGTCCCCCATATTTCGTTCTTGGAACATTTAAAGTATTCCCCTTGGAGATTTAGATGACGTGTCACCCAAGAATCACAGTAAAAGAAAACGTCTAGTGCCAGAAAATATTGAAATAATCAGTATGATGTGTCATTGACCGATAAGATTGGGTTGATGAAATTTTTATTTTTTTGCCAGACGTGAAACGTGCAATATTAAATAAAACCTTTTTTTTAAATACACTTGTCTTCTTTTATCATTTTCTACAGCTTATTTAATGAGAGAAAATATGCAAATATCTTAATGTTCCTGTAACATTAAGTTTTACTATTAGCGACCTTTTGAAAATGGAGAGTTAAATTCAAAGTAGGATGCCATTTGGCAATTTTGCTCGAAAGTCTACTTTGAGCCCTAGCACATGCACAACTCAGAACTCAGACTGCAATAAGCAGATTGATTAAAATCAGTTTGCATCAGTTTTATTTTGGGAATATTCGTGCTGGTATGAAATAATTATATAGCTAATGTAATGCACTCGTCATTTAAATCAGAACGTTCAACCTGTACTTTAGATTATTTTCAACCAAAGGCACCGAGGACATTACCCACGTAACTACCTCTCCTCTGTTGATTAAACTGTATCAGAAACAAATAAATTGTCGGGCTTACACATACCTTTTTCTAGTTTACGAGTAGATTTCAGAATATGCGTGATTTTCTGATAATGTAACCCATTTGTCTCTGAGCTGTACTGTATAAAAAAAAATCAGGTTTCTCCCAAAAAAAATTATTAATTGTGTCAGTCGAAAAAACATGCACAAAAGCCAGAACAGAACAGTTTGTAGAAAACAGCTATCATTAAGCAGATTGAATTCTGGAAAACGTAAAGAAAAGGAAGCAGATTATTGGCTTTCGAAAACATACGTTTCCTCTTAAAAATTACACAACAGATGAATGGTTTATAAAATAATTTTGAAGTTGGTAAGGACGAATACGATTTTATTGGATGTAATGGCATGCTGTATACATTATAACTGTCTTCTTCATTCATATTCATTCATAGATTTTGATTTCAGTCACACTCAAACTTACTTTAAAAAATTTACAGATTTTGTTGGAATCAACAGGAACCTTATAAGATAAACATGATCGATTTTTTTTTTATAAATTAGAATATTATCTACTTAAAACTTTCTATAATCACAAAACAAAAATATCAATATCAACATTACAGAGCTCTAAATGAAATGCTTTATTTTAATGGTTCTTACAGGCATCTTTATGCTATCTTAGAACCATTTTGATAGGAGCTTGGACTTGGGTAGTTGTGTCAAACATCAATGTGACATAGGTCTGTCTATTTCATTGTTGGCCATTTAGCCATGGCTCTTTGAAATCAACAAGATTTGCCAGGCGTTTGAGCTAAGACTACGCAATCTGTGCATATTTCACTTACCACCAGCGTCGTTTTTAGATATCTAACTTGTTTTGATGCAAGAAATAAATACACATGTAGTTACGTCCTACCGAATGACTAAGGTCTTGTTAAAATGGTTCTAACATTAAATGCATGCAAATCTCTGATACAGTTTTGCTGTGAGCTCTGAATAGTGGCAGTACGCAAAGGCGTCTGACAGATGGCTGTTGCATATGGAACACCAAATGAATGTGAGGTCTCTATGCCTTGGGAAAAAAGAAGACTTCTCTAAACATGCCTTATGCCAGGGTTCAACGCATGGGGCTTAAATTCATCATCGGAACCCGCTATGTATTAATTTGTATGCCCCAAAGTTAAACGATGACGAAGTCTATCGGTATTGGTGCAATTTAGAACATTTCTGAGGTACATGTACAAAGGCCTATAAAGATTTTTAAGCAATAAAGAATGTCAGGTGGTAATTACAACATAGCTAATAAATACCTATTCTGGATTAAACAGCTGTTGCGTGTTATTGATAAGGCTGATGTGTGATCAATTTTCTTACGGAATGCAATTAGCTAGATGCAATAAAGGACAGAGAAGCTTTATTTGGAGACTAGGCTGAGGTGACGGAACATTACAGTTTTTTCTTAACTTTTTCACAAAAATCAGAAATCTTTATTCTGTAGTTTTGATGAATTAAAAAATGTTACGTTTTTAAATGAGTTCAAATTCTAACTGTAAATTATACAGTTTTTCTATTTTTAGATACAACTTGTAATCAAACATGAATGAAGGATTATATATAAATTCATTGCGTGACATTACATTTTCGATATAGGACACGATATTTCTAACAAGCATGCATGATCTGTAAGTAAATATGGGAACATGCATGTGATTCTATACGAGATTGCAGTGGTATTTTACAGATTATATATTTAGTGTAGTTAATCTTGAGACCGGGGTTAAGATATCTGGCTGATTAATCAGTCATTGCATACTTTGTTTAAATTATTTGTTAATGCTTATAAACATGTTTTATTTTTCGAGCTCGTTCGCATTCTGCATGTTTTGGGAGTTGAACTAATGAAGAAAAAATAGAGTGCTATCTTTAAAAATGTCTTCTCGAAAACCAATTAAACATTTCTTTTTTTTTTTTTCTACTTTTACTGGTTATGAGTTTTGATTAAAAAAAAAATAAGACAATTACAATGACTTTTCATATTGTTTTATGTTCCCTGATTGATATTATCATTATAAAAATAACATTCTATAGTAAAATTAATGAAGATTTGAAATGCAATCTATAGAACTCAGTTCACTTCAGTTTATTCACTCAAACCATGAAATAGTGCATGAGGTCAATCAGTATATATACAGTTCAAAAGTCAGAGGTACATTTTATAAATGAATAGATAGGTAGTAAATAAATGGTAAATCAGTATAAATATACAATATATACAATGAAAATAGGAAAAAGTAGAATAATCATAATTAGAGTAATATAATTATAAACACACGTGGTTATACTGCGTAATCCTTTAATTGTATCCCCTCATCCAATCTGTATTAAGATGTAAATAACTTTCTTTTCTAACTCTCATATTCTTAAATTTATTTATAAAGTAATACCCCGGTATATTGAACGCAACGGTGCCCACTTTCTAAAGCAGGATGAAAAAATCAAATTAAAGAGAAATTTAACATATAAATCAAGTTCCAACGTTCGACAAGGAGTATACTATTATTGGGATTTGTGAAGTTGTTTTATAAAATAATTTCTTGTAGTAAAGTATTTTTGGCCAACAAGCAGTATAGCCAGCACGAACAATGATGATTCCACAGTAACTGTTTGGGCCACATATTGACATTGCTGCTCAGGTGAGCAATGTGGCTCATGGGGCTCACATTTGTAAACATGTTGCAGGTTCGTTAATGATTAGATATCATTAATGGTTAAGACATAGTCTAGAGTGCCACGTCAATGTATTATGAGTATTTAGAATGAAATTGATCTAACTATTACATATGTTTGGATTTTTCACCAGGATTATGTTAAATAAAATTAAATCAAGTTTTCATTGTAACATTTCAAGGTAATTTCATGCTTCAATGATTTTTTAAAAAAATAATCATTTCTTTTTACGGGTTTTTAAATTTGTGATTGAAGTATCACTTCCTGGTTCAAAATTTAAATAAAAGTAATTTTACTTCCGGGTTAGTTGATTGGTCACAGCTATCTACCATTAGTTGTATGATACGTGTACACTCTCTGAAAAACGAAAATCCTTCAAGAATTCTTCCTATATTTTTTTCTTTTCTTTTAGCAAATAGACTTTCCAGAATTCTAAGAATATTATCTTTCGTTCAACTATTTAAAGCATTAATTATCTTATTCAGAATATTTTTACATTCTAAGATTAAATTCTTCAGAAACACTTTAAATTATCTACTAGTATCTTATGCAACAACTTTAACGTTTTATTTATATGTATTTTTCAACATGAATAGATTTAACTACATGTAAATTAAAAACCTTGTAAAATGATTTTCCTTGCTCAAAAAGTTCATTGGTATGATTACCAGTATATATAAACTTTAAAATTCCCAGGTTTAACCATGGCGGAACAATTGGTGCCCGTTGTTAAGACAATGCATTTAATGAGGTTAAAACCTTTTCTTTAAATTTGTAGATAAAATTACCTAACTTTTACACTGAAGTTTTCTTACGTCCGGTGTGGTGTTTTTAAGCATAATGTATCATTATCTTAAATTCGAGTTATAACTTAAATCATCTTTCGTACCTGTGCTATTGTTTATCAATATTTTTATGTACAGTTGTATATGTACATTCAAAATAACTATACATCATAATTTTACAATGATAACATATCATTACATTGCGTTAATCAAATATGGTTATTTCTTTCTTGGTAAAGTTGGTGAATACGGGTATATAATTAGAATATACATCATCCACTGGCTCTCCTCAAATATTGACATCACACACTCAAAGCCCAACCCCACTGTTTCCTGCCAGATAAAGTACTTCTTCTAAAATATTGATGAAATAAATTTTCCAGCTATGTGCCGATCCTACTATTTTCTGATCGATATTGATCATTTTTCTTGTTTAAGTTTTTTTGTGGTTTTTGTGTTTATTTTTGTGAGTTTTTTTGTTTTTGTTTTTGTTCTGGTTCGTACCTGAAGTGACAGACAGATCATTTTCTGTCTAAAGATATAAAGACCACATTCCTCACTGAATTATTCTTAAAGATTGACCATAGATAATTTTCGGGACTTTCAACTTTTCTACGGTTTCAATGTATATATACGTAACTAGTACATGTATGTACTGTGAGAACTTAAGGAAAACTTAGTATAAGTCAAAAGAAGGACAAACTTATAGACATTCCGATCCTATCACTCAGTTTTGCCCTCTTTTATTATAAATGGTAAAAAACGACCTTCGAAAATCTTTGAATTTGATATATAAAAGAGCACACAGGTAACTGGAATTATATGATACATAAATTTGTAAAAAAGAATAAGAATAATTCTATGTATATTATGTATTATATGATTCTTAATTAAAAGAAAATGCGTTATAGAACTTGATATTTTTATACGATTAACCGATTACTGATTTTGTAACCGGTTATCGTTATTTCGACTGATTAATTTTAAAACCGTGGTTAACCGATCAGCAATTCTTACATTCTTTTATTTTATGAAGAGATATACATATAATACAGGCAGTCTCTCTTTTTTTCACGTAATCTGAGTGTTGGGTGTGATCACCATTTCTTCTGAATACTAGTATTACGTATACAAATCATTATCCACACAGCTGTTTGATTAAATGACTGAAACTATATATATAGTACAATTTATTCAGAATTCTGGTCATCAGAGCAATTTATGTATGTAGGAAACCCTGGCTAGAACTAGTTTTACCACGTATTGCAGAAGACTTCCGGCAGAGTTTATTAGCACCAAACCCTGTGCGCAGACGCAGAAGACACAGACGCTTGTTTTTTGATATTATTATATTACAATTATAATATTACACCGAAGGCACCTGACCTAATAAATTTTTCTCAAAAAAAAATAAATAAAGAGATAACTTATTTAGCTGTACCAGGAAATCTCGAGGAGTGGCGTGGTTTTTTTTTTTCAAGATAAAACCACATAAAGGATCTGTTTAGTAACTTTTAGATAAATCCCCCCCCCCCCCCCAAAGATATTTGAAAGGTCTTATTTTTAGCGTACACGTGAATGTAATTTCGAGACCTAGAATTATAAATTAACTAAAAAAAACCGGTCCCAAACTTCCTCATAGTCTAGGGTTTTGTTCTATTCTTTAAACAAGAGTTCTTTTCTTATATTTTCTTAATATGTTTATATATAATGTTCTATGAAAGATATCTTAGGATGTTCTAATCCTATCCCGATAAGTGGCTCTAATTTTACAATCCAGAAATTAGTCACACAAAAAAATTTAAAATTTCTCAAATAACAATCATGAATAGAACCATTTATTACAAAAATGATTTAGCATTTCTTATTTTTAAATTCCCTTTCGGTTTGTAAAAATAGAAATTATGAAACTTGATATCATTGAGCTCTTTATTACAATTGTACTTACTAGATCTTGTGTTAGTCTTGATGCAAGCTGCTATATATAATGCAAAGGTATCAATAACTTCCCGTCATTGTTACATAATATTATATATATATATATAATATTATTATATATATGTGTTGCCCCACAGCTATATCATTGTTCATATATAGTAACTGTCGCGCTTGTAGGATTGGTCATCGTCATACAACACTTTACGACGTCGCAAATTTCTCAATGTATTTGTTTCGTTTATATACACAAGTGTACTATAAAAGAACTAAAATTGATTAGTTATACTGCAGTTAAGGATGTTTACATTCATCTATCATCATCATCATGAATATCGTCATTAAACAGAACTCCCATGATCATTATTGTGAAATTCATCATCATCATCATCATCATCAGCATCATCACTGTCAAAAGTGTCATCATCCGTAAATCGAAATAAGGACATAAAGCTTTGAACTTCTATCAACATTTTAATAACAATGAAATCAATTTTTTTTAAATAATAAAAGATACATTCAGAAAACAATACACAACAAGACTAATGGGCCACTTACACACTCGGCATTCCACACACAGTTCTGCCGTTGAAATCATTATCGATTTCGTCACATATTTCCTTTTCAAACACCTGTTTCATAACATTGTATATATATGGATATGTAGAAATAAAAATGGTATAACTAACACCTACACACTGTAAATAGGTCGTAATTAACATTATTTTGTACATACAAAATTATTTAATAGTTCATGTTCGTAGAACACACATTTCTTATTTATTTACACACACATCAAAAATACCATAAATGAGAACTAATTTTAAGAATTATGATAATTGTCGACCAACTCAAACCTTGAAGTATTTAGAGAGTAGAAAATATTCTGACTTCACATCGTTTTTTATGCATACTTTTTTAAATCTCTAAAAATTTAAAAATAGTGAATTTATTTTTTGAAAAGAATAAAGAAAAAAACAATCATATGCTTCAATCCATTCCAAAATCTTGATATACATGATTTCAGACTACACAGAAATCAAAATTTATGCTTGACAGAAAACACTAAATTTTTTTCCTACTGGCTGACATCATAATCCTCATAGAATCTCTCACTCCACAGTTTTTGTATTCCATCATATCCATTCCAAAGGCCATGTAAAATTAAAATAGATATTATAAACCTAGATATCACATGAGACCAGGGATGGATGGGGGGAAGATTCTCCCAGAATTCCCCTGCCCTGTCAGAGGTACGATGCTATAGATCCTTCAGTGCCGCTAACTGTCTCTCTATGTCGTCGTCCGATACCCGAGATTTCGACGTCTCCCCGAGACCTTTACTAGGAGCAGCTGGTGCATGTACCATCTGTAACAAAAACAATGGATGTTAAGGATCGCAGCAAAAAGTGTACACTCCTTTTTAACATTTACTAGTATTCACTAGACATTTTTTTTTTTTTGTCTGCTGCAGATTTTGCAAAATTAAAGGTAAATCTGAAAGCTTTATAATTTGGACAAGTAATGTTTTGGAAATATAAAGTCTTATAAGGTACACAATTACTGAATGGTGATACAATTTCTGCATGTTTTTTGTTTTACAATTATGATATGAGATAACAGCAAAAACACACAGAAACACATGATATTTCTTAAATCTGTAATCCTTTTCTCTTTCACAGAACATTAAAAAAAGTTTTGTTATGTTTTAATCATAATTATATCACAACAACCATTCATGAAAACATTAAAAAAATATGAAAAAGTTATAAAGATCTTTACAAATGTTGTGTGTAGTGATTATTGGGCTTGGTTTTACCTTGCCGGTGATCTCGATTCCGATCTCGTCCAGAACCTGACTGACAACAGCGTCAGATTCTTCCTCGTCTCCCGATTCTCCCAGAATGTCATCCAGTGTATCATTAACTATCAAAAGGAAACATCAATACCATCAAATATCTCACTAATCTAAATCATCAGTGTTAACCGTATCACCAGTAACACACAAACACTTTTATAGGTCTAAATATTTGTCTACATAGCTATTTTAAAATAAGGAAAATGTAATATAAAATGATTCTGTAATTTTGAATTTTCTATTTTTTTTTTTTACGAGCTACTCAACATAATGGTGTTGAAACCATGGGGGCAAAGCCCGTTTTGACCTGAATTTCAATGTAACTATAAATAGAGACCAGCGAGTGATAATGGACACGTCTTTGTTTCAGTATTACAACTCAGCCAATACAACCTTGATTTTCTCGGAGAGTTTGAAGCGTCCACCTCTTTATTTATGGTTACAATAAAATTCAGGGCAAAATGGGCCTGGCCCTTGTGGTTGAAACAATTTTTATGAAAACAAATTAATGATACTGTATCATTGTTTCATTATAATACTAATTATGTCACAAAATTAAACCTAGTGTAATTCCTGGGCAGTTAACAAAGCCACATTAAGAAATGAATGTGTAATTCATAAAACTGTAATATACATTAAAACAATAAAATTACACATATACATGTATTATATAATCACTGTATGATCTGTGATGATTTTACAAAGCATCAAAATACACATTAATACAGCGAATGAGTTGACTGGACTCACTCATGTCCTCGGACATGCCCATCTTCATGTTCTCTCTCTCAAACTCCTGCATCATCTTGGCCGTCTTCTGGGGATCCATCACTTTGTTCATCTGTTGCATCGTCTGAAAACATGGAAAGGATTCAAACAAACGTTAGGGCCAATTTATATGTCCCCATTCAATATTCACAATAGAATAAACACTTATCATTTATTGTTTGAATGTTTATCACACACTCAGCTTTTGAGTTTTATTTTGACGATGAATAATAGGACAGTAAATGAGGCACAACTCATTTATTTATAAATTTTGTGGTAAAAGGGGAATGACTCGAAACATATTTCAGGAAATCTTCCCAACATCTTGTTGACACATATTGCCTTGGAACAACTAAAACAAAGCAAATAGGTGTATGGTCTAAAAATTATGTTTTGGTCAAATAAGCTCAATGCCGGGGGTATAATGATAATAAGTTAAAAGAATAAATGTTATACTTGATGTGATTACTACCAATATAAGCACTTTTTGATTGTATTTATAAAACAATCCTACAATATGAAGAAAATTCCTGTGTTCTTTATGTACTATACAACCTGTTTAAAAAATCTTATACAACTGAATTTGTGGTTAAAGGGGGATAACTCTTTTTAGAGCCACCAATGTATTGGCGATTGGTGCGTTTGTTGTACCTTTGTAGTGGTTGCCATGGCTCCTGCCATTTTCATATTAGAATGCATCAGCTATAAAAGAAAGATAAATTTGGTAAATTGAATGGAAAACACAGGACAGTAGATATATGTACAATACTGTCAAATAAATGATATAATAAATTATTTTGCTATTCATAGAAACTAAAGAGATTGGCAACTGATCAGTGATGAAAAGATAAATAAAAGAGAGTGGTTTCTTTTGATCTTTTTTATCCATTATCTACCGCAAATGAATTTAATCCTGTTTTCTTAATTGACTTTAATAGGTTTGTTCAATATGCGTTTTACACACATGCAACAAGAAAGAAACTTTTGATAAAATTAACAGTTGTAATATAGAATTGGATGCTGGTTAAATTTTGCACAATAAGAATTGATTTCCGGTTGCAACGAACCTTTGCTGGTTTTACGTTGCCTTACCTTTTGCTGGTTGCCTATTGCTGATATTTTGGAGCCTACAGAGTGACTTTTGGTTTGCTGTTTCCGTAATGCCACTAGTTGTTTTGCTAAGACTGTCGCTGCCTGGAAATCACAAAAATTCCATAATGTCAATGTCCTCATCTTTTAAAAGCAATTCCGTGGAATCATTTAAATTTGTGGAGGCCAATTTTCGTGGATTGTAGGTATTTTTGCTTATTCGTGGGAATAAAATTTCATGGATGTGTTGGTTTTTAGTTTCAGTAAGAAAGATAACTCTTTCTAAATTTGTTTTTGTTGAGGATGTTAATTCGTGGGGGAGGTCTACCCACCAATATCACAAAAAATTTAGCCACCATGAATTCTAATGATTCCATAGTATGCAAAGTAGAGTCAAGAACATATACTTATAATATTACTTAATGGTACATCAGTTCGTAAGATCTAACCTGCTTATTGCCTTGTTTTGCTGCTTTCTTGATTTCCATTTCCTATTTTACAAAAAACAAGAAAAATAACAATTATTAAAAATACAAGACTTTGTCTTCATCATATATTACAACAAACTGTTGCAAGTTCAGAGCAAAGGGGCCTTTCAAACGTTGCTATTCATTTCTTATATTTGATTTTTTGAAAGGGAGTTTTTTTCCAACTGCAGGGGTTTATGTACTGTACACAAGAAATCAAACAATTATCATGTGTGATGAGCATTGTGATGTAACATTAAAATATGACCTCTAAGCCACAAACTAATTCCCACAGAAATGTATATTTTTTTATTCAGTAAGTTAATTTAAGTAAAATACATGTATAAGGAAACATATTTGCAATTGTAAATATTTAACCCTGTTACATGTATAGTATAATTTAATAATTCTACTTATTGAGTTCGATTTACAATTCTTTTCTCCTCTTTTTCAAGATGCCCTCGGTCCCTTGTGAGATCCCTCTGGGTTTTACGCATTGTTCTGTCATTTTCTCTCAATTGCTCTGCAACAACAATAGAACAGTGAAAGGGATCAGCTTCTAATCAATAGAATTGTAAGGATTCTAAAGCAGAATTTGAGTTCCATAAATTTCAGCATATCTACGATGACTGATTTTAAATATCGTAAATTGTAGTTAGCTTAAAATCATTATTAGTTATATTTCACCTGCATAGATTGTAAAATTAATGTAGGACAAAGAAATCAGCGATAAATTGGAGTAGTAGCAGTTTACATGGTTTGGTTTCTTTTTTACTTCTCCTTCTCACTGCGATGTCCAACAGAAAAACGGATAAAAATTTGTGTAATCCGTTAAAAAATAAATAAATACACTCTTATCAAAAAACAACGTTTAAAGAATAGCATCAGTAAATAATTCTAAATTATAATGATTTGTTATTTTTTATTATTTAATTCTGGTTGTAACGCGCTTTTTGATTGGCTAAAAAATTATTTCATATTGTATAAAGAATGTTGCCTATGTCATAGTAGAATAACGTCTAAAACATATCAATCCGCCTGATGTTAGGTTTGAATTTTGAACAAGTTAATGTCATTTTAAAGGTCAAATGACTGTTTTTATCTACAATTAATAGCAAAAAATTAAATTATAAGCTTTATACGACAGTTTACGCTTTTTTTTATAAACCGCTTCATGGTTTATAAAGCGTAAATTGCCCCAAACCATTTTATATCGTATAAAACTAATAAATTTTGAATTCATTCCTTAAATGCTTACATTATTGGCAAAACATTAATCGGAAACTGAAAATCAATCATTTACACTCTGAGCGAGAGACTTTTTTGCAATTAAAAACTAAATAGGCATCAATATGATGCAGATTTTATACAGCATATTTATAATTAGTGACCTTACATAAATCTTGACAGATTTCTTCAATTACATTTTTTATAATAAACGATTGATGAAAAAGTTACAGGACATCAATATATATAGACATATGTCCCAGTCTGAGACTACATTTACACCCATATATGGAAGTCCTGCATTGTTTTAAAATTGAAAATGTGCTAAAAATAACGATCTTCACTCATGCTACTGGTGACTTATTATAATTATATACACTACTTCTATACCATGTATACTTGGAATATTCAAGTATAAGAGGCAGGACTTAATTAAAGGCAGTAAGATTAATAAGACAGATCCCCTTAACAACACCAAAAGGGTACCCTGAGAATCAGAAGACCTCAAGCAGACAAATAGTCTAATAATAGAGAATCTATCACCCCCCTTAAAAATAGCATAAACTGCACTGTTTCTTAAATTACTAGTATCATCTATTAGAGTATACCAGGTACATATTTTTGCAGTGCTATGATAGACACTTATAGGAAAATTTGACTTGCGTGCTCAAGCTAGTAAATAATTTATCTGATAGAGTTCAGAGATATATAATTTTATTTCGGCGATTCACATTCCATTATTTGTCAGATGCAATATACAGTGGAGCCTCAGTTATCCGAACGCTTTCACCCCCCAAGTCCAGTCATCAGGATAGACGAGGCGTCTGGATATCTGAAATGTGTGTAGTCATAAATGATACTTTATTTGTTTATATTTGTTTATGTTTATTGTGTTGATCTTTTTTCTTTGCCTTTCATACCAAACAGCAACAAATTACAGTTGTCCTTTGAAATTCACCTGACTGTTTTTAATACAAGTAACCCTGCTTTATATTGCTATTTTAGTCAGGAAATATTAACCAAACAATAATAATAGCAAATTTTGTTAAATATATTGTGTCCAAATGTGAAATGTGCATTTAACACTCTATTTCTAGACACATCAATTTTCCACCAATGCACTTCTGATCAGTTGACATGCTTTCCTTTTTGTTTTCTTCCTATACTTCCAGTTTTTACTAAATCTAACAAGAAATTCGCAAGACACTTCATTTAACATAATTTTTTTGAATATAAATAACACAACTGAAAGCTATGTAAAAATTTCCTAATCTATTAAACACATTCTTCCTTTGTAATAGAGGGGTATTTTAAAAAGTAATTGGACTTGAGAGGTGCACAGTGTAAAGATATCCAAGCCAGATGCAGTGGCGTGACTATAATTCTGTCTAACCAGTACTGTCTGTAATATTTGAAAGTGACTTAGGAAGTCAGAGTGTTTATACGAGCTTGTCCTGGGGATCTAGCGGGTGAAAAGGGTGTGAAACTCAACTGACAGGCGTAATCTTTCTATTGTATTAAGCGGAGCATCATTAGATTTTAATGTCCGATATAAGAAATCTGTTCCCTATAAGAAATCTGTTCCCAAATAAAATAGTTTGTAAACTGAAGTGTCCGGATATCTGAAGCCCCACTGTATTTCGATATGCATGCATAAAAGAGATATATATTACATTTAAGGTTTAAAAATTATGTCTCATTCATTTATTGTATATGTTGTGTCGAAATTATGACAAAAAAACTATTTACTCAATTATTCTTGTGTAGTCCACCAAAATGGACATCAACGACAAGCAAGAATCTATATACATCTTTTTACTGGTTATAAAAAGACTTAATACAGCTCTGCGGAATGGTTAACTTTAGCAAAATTTACCATGGGTTTAGCATTTTAATCATTGGTTAACTTTTGAGCAACAGAGTTTTACCACTAGTCAAAATGTAACCACTGGATAAGGGATTTAACCAGTGGTTAAAGTAAACCAGTGTTTTGAGCAACCCTGTCCTGGTGTTATATTGTGTCTGGTTGGTACTGTATATTGAATAGTTTACTATTTCAGTTACAACATTCAGTTTCAACAAAGGAGTATGAAATTTTGTAAACAAATTAGCTATAATAAAAATGTAATAAAATCGAATTGGTACTTTCAATTAATGGGGTGTATCATGTATTTTAACTAAGCTTACATATTGATAAAACTTCACATTCATTAATGATTTGGTCCAAAACCCCAAACCAGGTAGGAAACAGATCTTGTGAAAATTTTCTTTCACAATTTCAAAACTACATGTATATGGGGAATCCTACCTTGGACGGTTGGTTTCTTTTTAAACATGGCGCTTTATTTTTTCTTGTGACACTAACTATGGACACTGACTAGAGCTGATTCTGCCGTGGCGTGAGTTCGTTTGGGAGCTATAGATATTTCTTTGTACACTCTCTCATGATCATGACGAAGTTTGTAAACACGGAAGTGACCTAGACCTGAGGTGACGCTAAATACATGAAATACCCCCATTGACGTTGTTGACGGAAAAGACTAATGACACCAAACGATATAAAAGCAGAGTAATTCTTTTGGAGTGTACATTTACCTTTAGATCTTTAAAAAGGAGTATTGAAATAGATATATCAAGAATTATCTCTAAGAAAAAATAGCTTTTTATGCTATTTTTATCTCTTAAAATTTTAAAGTAGCTCTCTACTAAAACAAATCATATTGTACACTGTAAATTGGAAATTTCATGAATTGCATATGAAAAGTTTCATCATTTACTTTTTTTATTTTTTGGCCAGAAATTGGCTGATCAATATTACAACACTAATGTGCCTTTGTAATATATAGCTTTCTCAAGTTAATTGACATCAAGAAATGAAGAAGGTCTCTTCTATATAATATCTTTTAATGATTTTCATCAATCTTTATAAAATAATTAATGGATCATTAGTTGAGAAATCCATAATACTAGGAACAAATGTAATCATATCAAGCGTAAACATGTAAGTTTTAATTATGCTTAAACAACTAAAGTAATTAAAACAAATGTACTAGTATTCAATTCCTAGAAGAATTAAAGAAATTAAATTTTTTTTTTTTAAATGGAAAATTTTTCGAATTGATGTAATGTCAAATTGATGAACAGGAGAAGATCAATCCATTCTGTTCAAATCTAGAGACTTTCGCTATAAGATTAATCAGACGAGAGTATTATTTACACCTGTTTGTGACTGAAAGTATACAATATATACATGTATCATGCAAACCTATAGAACAGAACAGCAGAATTTGGTCGCACTTGCAGTTCTGTTTTTCACTTAGCTATAGCAAGTAAACAAATATTTCTCCACCCAATTTACCCATATAATGAGGACAAGATATTGTGCTCAAATTATGATTGAATCATTGGACTAATATTTTTAGTAGACTGCAGTACTGTTATACGATATGAATTTTAATGTAATTTTGTACAGACAAAGAGTGTTACTAGTATTTGAACATCTGCCATTTGGTTGCATAGAATGTTAAAAGTGATCGAGTTGCCAGATCATGGAGGAATTTTAAAATTGGAGAATATTTACATCCTTTAATAAATGTTGCCTTCCTAGCTCTAATAATTAAACCCTCTCGTTTCTTTTTTTTATATATTTAGTGATGTTTTCTGGAGAGAGAGAGAGAGAGAGAGAGAGAGAGAGAGAGAGAGAGAGAGAGAGAGAGAATATGGCTATATTTTTGTATTATTGCAGCTTTTGCCCTTAAGAAAAATTAACACCAAACAACTGATATTGTTTGAATAATTTTATCACCTTTATTTTCCTCCTTCCACAAGAAGCATAAACATACATGTAATATTCATTTTCATATCTGTCAGTGAATGTATCTATCAACCGCTTCATGATATTTACAATGTAGGTTTGATACAAAATATGTTCTTGGAATATGGCAGTGAAAATGGCAATACATGTAATATAAATAATCAAGGATTTTAAATACACACGATAACTATAAGTTAGCCACAAATTGTTTCACAAATATTGTGATAATAATTTACATGGGAGAGACAAAATGTCTTTCTGTGAAAATGAACTTTGTTTTGACAAAAAAAAAAAATCCATTTTTAAAATTCGTCCCCTGAATTTGTTGACTGTGTTACATGGTAGAATGCACCATTTTAATTCATTCCTCACTCATACTTCAATAAATTCATATCTATTCTTGCAACTGTGTACATGTACATGGGGTTTTTTTTCCCGAAATCACACGTTAACATATATTTTGTTATGTTGCATTCAGGTACAAAAAAATTTCATACGACATAATCAAAAAATTAAAATAATTATACTTAATTCTCTGATTAAAATTAAGTCAAATTTACATATGAAATGGAAAGTAAAAACATTTTCAATTTCGATCTTATTGCCGAAATCCAAATGAAACTTTCAGGTCGGAGAAATTTAAATCAAATCACAATTGTTATCTAGTTTCACATGAGTGATATATATTACATATATATAAAATTCAAGTAATTATACAAAGTCAAATATTTTCAGTTCTCTGCATGGAAAAAATTAAAATTTTGTATAAGTGATGACCAAGGGAGGTAACTGCATTTCAAGCATACTATATTAACCTCTGCCCTTTGTTGTGTTAAGGAAGATCATCAAATATAGATATTATTCACATCAAAATGACTAGACCTGGGATAGGTAATCATAAAAATAGATGTAATAAAATGGGACACAACCAAAATATGTAGCAGGGAAGTGTATTTTTTTCAATAATAATATGACTTACTTCCAAATCAAGAAGATGAAAAATAATTGTGAAAATAAATGCAATGATGAGACCAAATTCCATTATGTACATGAAACAATGAACGACTGATTATACAAATATAAAAAAAAAAATAGAAAAATAAAATGCCGAATTAATTTTGCTACATGAACTGTACTTTTTTAAAACTTCATTTTTTTTTTCTAAAATAGAAGACTTTTAAACTTCATCTCAGTCTGATGGCTTTTTCATTATCTATAGCAATTAACTACCATCTACGTTCATCTTATACTTAAAAATTGATGAAAGGAAGGAGATGTTACAGTATTAATTCACTTATCATTAATACAAGACATGTATTAAACACTTATTTTTTACATTTTCATAAATTGTTTACAAGTGAATTTTATTTTTATCACATCCTTTAACAAGGTAGAACATCAGGGAAAAATTTCCATTCGTCAACAATACGACAAAGTGAGTGCAAGAATCAACACAACATTGCCACTCATTCTATCATGATCTCAGTCTCTGTCTGCTTGGATATTGTCGGATCATGTGTCTCCCTTTCAGTCTTAATTTACATCCTCAAAATCCGTGGTATAGTCAGTTGTCATCCAAGTCCTCGAAATCCGCGGAGTAACTGATCAGTCTTCGTCTGATTCCTCGAAATCCGTGGAGTAATCCGAGTCTGTGTCCTCATCCTTATCTTTATCGTCCTCATCGTCTGGAATGTCCCACTGAGGGTGGTCTTCAATCACCTTGGCTTCCTTCACATCCAACTAAAATAAAATTATAAACCATATAGATATCAAATGAATAAAGAAAACATGTTCCGATAGAAGCAATGTAAAGAATATCCAGATTTTGAGAATGGATAAGAATTTGAAATTGCATAAAAGTGACTAACTTAAATGCCAACAAATTATGTATATTTCACTTTGATAAATTTTGCACAAACCTTTAGATACTACATGCTATGTACATGTACCTCTATAGTGTGTACAATATTTAGATCTTATTCAAATCTTCAAAGGGTTAACAAGAACCGAGTACTAATAATTTGGATAAATTTACAATAATTCTATAATACCCTTGCACTAAACAGGTTTATATATTTTAACACCGTATCTCTGGCATGAAACATTATACAAATACATGATATTTCTGTACTTATAATAAGATTATCTGATATCTTACCCTAATGTGTCTGGACTGATCAAAGTCAACGTAACAATCTGAGCGCAGGCACACAGTGTATGAATACAACCCAGGCTTGTGTGGGGCTGAAAACTTCAGAGTCAGCTGAAAGTAGGTGAAACAGATCAGTATTGTATTACATATAACATATTTATGTTTAACTCTTCAGTGAATAAATATTCTGCCAGTTTAGTTGAAAAATACCCTGCCAGTTCTAATCAAGTAGATATTAACTTTACGTTTACCTACAGACTTTAGTTCTTTGACGAAAATTCAGGCACTGATACATGTAAATCTGTTTAGCGATCCTCAGAGTTCATAGGAGCTCAACACAATAGCATAACTATAGTCAACATTTGACCAACCCACTGTGCTACACTACATTGTAAAATTAAATCTAAGAACATAGAAGTTGAGAGGGACCAGAACTGACCTCCTCCTCATCCTTGAGGGTCAGGATCTGTACAGGGGCAGTGATCAACATGTGGGTCCTCTTGTCACTGACATACAGCCACCATCCTTCCTGTTTCTCCTGTAAAACATCACAAAATAATCACAATCCCATTCCCTCTGTTCATAACTATGTGTATTTGTATAATTATTTGCTAACAACACTTTACATAATATACAATGTATAACATTGAAATCATATTCTTTCAATTTCTTAAACAACAAAATTGTGCAGTTGAAACTTCTTTCAAACATTGTTGCTGAATTTTGAATATTTTTATTAAAAATATCTTGCACAAAATAAAAGGCACCTTATTCATATTTTTCTTTTCTGAAAATGTTTATATGCTTAACTTGTCATCCATTCTTAAATATACACAACCCACACTACCCCAAGACACCCTCACCTCCCTCACCCTAGTAGAAACTACCTCCAATATCAATATATACCAGTAACCCCCACTTCCTGCCTGCCACTCACCTTGCTTTAGAAAGGGCAGAGGACATCCTTTACCCTTTATACATATATATACCCCCCACTCCATCACGAACACTGATCTCACTAGTGTAGTAGGGAAAGTGGACATTACCCCCTTCCTTACATATACACCCCCTGCTCACCTCAACACACTTGACAGTATCCCCTTACATATACCCCCATCTACACACCGACCTCTTCATACACGTAGTAGGCACAAGGGACACTTCCTCCCTTCCTTCTTTCCTTCCTCCCTTCCCTCTCCCTCCCTCCTCCCTATCCCTTCCCTCTCCCTCTCTCCTTCCTTCTTCCTCTTTCCTCCCTTCCCTCTCCCTCCTTCCTCCCTTCCCCTCCCTTTCCTCCCTTCTCTCTCCCTCTTTCCTCCCTTCCCTCTCTCTCCAACACTTTGATCCATCTATCCATAGTAGGAACAGAGTACCCCTTTACATATACACCTAAGCTAACACTCACCTCGCCGTAGTAGGGACAGTGGACAGGGTGACTCTCCTTGACCTTGGTGTCCAGCTGTTGTTCTTTCTTGGCCTCCTCCTGGTACTTCTTCCACTGCTCCTCATCCTCTTCGTGTTGCTCCGAGGACTCCACCTTGTCTTCTCCCTGGTCCTCACCTTCTGAGGCATTTGTCTCCTCATCGGTTTCTGCTCCTCTCTCTGAAACGTCGTCTTTGTCCTCTCGCTCTTCCTCGTCTTTGACAGCCACTTCATTACCCTGTGTATAAAATAAAGAAATCTTTACTATGGTCTAAGTATTGAAATTATGATTGTAAATTTCTAGTGAATTGTCAGCAATAAACCTTTTAAAAGACTTATTATGATTTTTATGACTTTTCTCTATGTATTGCCTTAGGTTAATCAATATACAGGAGATCAGCAGGTAATGAATTTTGTTTTAATCTGATATATACATGTCAACTGATTGATTAGAGGAGTGAGATTTTCAAACCAATCCAAAATCCAATCTTTTAAAAGTAATTTTCCCTTTGTGAGATGCAGGGTTAACTTAAAAGGTAAGAAAAAATGATCTTCCATAACAGATCTCTCATAAAAACAGGTGGGCAAATGGACCATTTAATCCCCCCCCCCCCCCCCATATAAAGAAATTGTTATTGATCAATATTTTGTACAGCTGTGTCAGTGTTATGCCTGACCTGTTTGTCTGTGTCCTGTTTGCTGCTCTCCTTCTTGTCCTGTGTTGTGGCTGCTGCTTTCCAGTTGTATGCCTGCTTGGCCTTTTTGTTCTTTTGATTGCCTCCCTTTTTCTTGGGCTGTTTCTTTTGTTTTTGCCACACTGGGGCTTTCTGATTTGTGTCTGCATTTTCTTCTGTCTCATTTTCCTGCTGTTGAAATACAGATTACAAAACTCATGTTCAGTTCTGTTTTAAATACAAACAAATTTTCCCTAACATTATATGCACAAGATATAACCAAAAAAAATTTTCTTTTTACTTATATGAAATTAATATCTGTAAAAATTACAGTTATAGCATTTGTTCCATTTCAGGAGCTTCAATGTTTCAATCACTATTTTTTTTTGGAATGTCTTCAATATAAAATTTTTCTTTTTTTGACCAATTCTGTCCAAAAAATCTTGTTTGGCTGTCCATTTCCTCAAATTCCCCAAGATTTTTACCTGGTCTTTGTTAGATTCGTTATCCTCGTTTCCAATGGCCAGGTTGTCCTGGTCCTCGTCCACATGAGACAGCTCCTCCTTATCAAACAGTACCTCCATCATCTGTCGCTTCAGGCTCACCTCCACTGTCACTATAGAGCCCGCTGTAATACTTGTGTCCTCATCATCCAACACTGTACAAATAAAAAAACACACCATGAACACAACAATACACATGTTTAATCATACATGTGAACTCAATGATTTAGAAACCTGATGTATAGACAAAGATCAAATTTACAGCTGATAAACTCAAAGGTAAGAATAAAGTACAATGTATAAACAATGGTTATTAAACAAATTCAATGTGAAAACTCTACAATTGTCAAGCTAAGACATTAAAAAAATCTTACAGATTAGAAATCCAGTTGGTAATACAAATGTATTATTTATCAACATTTGAAAAAAAAAAGATGAAAATGCCCTGTTACTGTCATGTACACAGAGTTCTATTCTAATGCACAAATTGAAAAGGCAATCTAGAGATTTATATACCTGTGGAGTGGACTTCCATGGTAACATAGGGAAGTGATGCACACACGTTGATGATGTCACGATATTCATCCATCGTCAGGTGGCGTAGAAGTGAGCGACGATCTTCTTCCTTCATGCTGATCAAATCACGAATTTTCTGAATGTGCCTCTACAACACACAAAGGAATATTTCATTAGCTCCTATTATCCACGAGCCAATTCCAAAAATTTTATAATCAAGTATAATTGGTGGAATATTCTGCTGCTGTGTTTGTCTTACTTTTTATGACTGGAAAGCATTAAATCACACTCGTTAAGTTATGAAACACCATTGGTTTAGCTTTTGTAGCGTAGTATTTCAAAGCATTTATTTAATCACTTTGGTATGTTATTTGAGTGTTTCTCAATTTCTTGTTTGAGACCTTTTGAAATATTAAAGCATACCTTTTTGGTGGTGAAGTGTTTAAGCATGTCCTGAGTGATGTGGGGGAGCTGTAACAGTGGACTGGTCCGGACGTCCACAGCCTGAATCAACATCTGGGACACCTTCATACAGTTCTCTATCGTCTCCAGCCTCGGCATGTACTGGACGGCTGTAATAGTAGACATACAGGTGGTCACATTATTTATGTGTCTGGATAATAAGTTAACAACTATTACTATAATACACACTGTCTGACTATTTCTGAGGAAAAAATTTTTAAACAGAGCATTATTATAATGTAGTCTTATTGAAAGAAATCAATTTTAATTTCTCCAATAAACAGAGCAATTTGTGTTTGATTGATACACTCAAAGTTCAATCTAATTTCACACCTCTGCACCCCAAGCATTAAAGACAGCCATTAAACTGTGAAATCATTGATTAGTAGTAGGCTATTGTTTGTTAATTTTTTTTATCTCTTCAAATATGTTAATGCCATTTGTATACATGGATCTTTTTTCTTTAATGAGGTTGTATGCCACGAAATAAAGGTCTCAAGAACTATTAACATTTTGACAAATAATAATCAGATAAACATTGGCCCCTACACAGTTAAATGATTCCATAGGAATTGAAAACCACTTTGATTCTTAATGTACAGAGTACACAGATTACTATACACAATCTTGTGGCAAGCAATGAAGAGGGCTTCCGTCAATTTGAAATTGTTTACTAAATAAGATCTGGGTTTTTTTTTAGGAATCATTAAAAAAAAAAGATTCTTAAATTTTAATTTAAAGTCTTATGTTTGGTTACTAAAGTATCTTAACAGAAATTAGAGACCATGATAATAAAGACTTCATAGCCTGCTATGGGCCCTTCTGTTTAGGACTGGAATCTTTCGTGATATTAAGTCTTTTTTTTTTATAAAGCAGGCATATAGGAATTTATAGTTTCTGAAATATCTTAAAGGGAACATATTTGGACATGATATATGAGCATCTTTTGCTCAATGTTGGTTTTCTTTTTTTTCATTTTTGATATCTGAAAGATGAATCATTTGATCATGATCTATTGTAAAAGTTTAACCACCTTAATTATGTATCATATGATGACAATATATTTACAATTAGTCAATTATATACATGTATTCTATGGCTGTTAAGGAGGCTGGGTGGTCAACAAATTAACCATCAGATCTGTCTTAAACTTTGACATAATTATGATATTTTTGGCCATAAACTAACATTTTAAAAGAAAAAATTCAAATATTTGAGCTTAAAAATTTGACAATTTTCCTATTATAACTTTATACAGAGCTCTTCTTATTAAGGAGATTAGAATACTCTAGAAATGGCCACAACCATCGATCCCTCTTAATATGATTAAACAATCCAAAAAAACCAAATGTTTTATCATTTCAATTATTGAAAAGACAACTGAAAACAGCAAATCAATCAATTAAATGTTATAAATAACAAGAGGCCCATGGGCCACATCACTCACCTGAACAACAGTTCCTTGTAATATTCTATTTCATAGCATATGCTATTTCTATTTTAAACTTTGAACCCCTTTCTGGGGCCCCAGTATTGTCCGGGGGTTAGCTTTAAGAATTTAGAATCTACACTATTTGAGGATGTTTGCGTAGTAATCTCACAAATGGTAGCAATGTAGTTCTTGAGAAGAAGATTTTTTAACATTTTCCCAATACACTTCTTTGTTAAACTTTGAACCTCTTCTGGGGCCCCAGTGTTGGTCCAGGGTCATGGCTTTTACAATTTAGAATTTTCAATATTTGAGGATCCTTGCATAGTAATCTCACAAACTGTAACATTGTAGTTCTTGAAAAGAAGACTTTTAAACATGTTTCCTATATGAACCCCTCTTGGTACCCCAGTATAAAACTGGGGGTAACGATTTTAACAATTTAGAATCGACAATAGCCAAGGATGTATTCATAGTAATTTCCCAAACTGTTGCATTGTAGTTCTTGAGAATGAGAAGATTTTTAAACATTTTTATATATATGTTAAACTTTGAACCTCACCTCGGGCCCCAGTTTTGGTCCGGGGGTCATGATTTTTAAAATTTAGAATCTTCACTATATATACAAGCTTTGGTGTAAACAATGGCATTTCTGGTGCAGTGGTTCTTGAGAAGAAGATTTTAAAACATTTTTCATATGCATTTCTATGTTAAACTTTGAACCCCGCCTGGAGCCCCTGTTTTGGTCCGGGGGTCACGATTTTTACAATGCAGAATCTTCACTATGTACATATACAAGCTTTTTTGTAAATATTGGCATTTCTGGTGCAGTGGTTCTTGAGAAGAAGATTTTTAAAGACACACACCCTATACTTACTGTTTTGCAATTATCTCCCTTTTAAAAAGGGTTTAGCCCTTTATTTTAAGAATTTAGAATCTCCTTCCCATAAGGATGCTTTGTGCCAGGTTTGGTTAAAATTGGCCCAGTGGTTTTTGATAAAAAGTCAAAAATGTGAAAAGTTTACAGACGGACAGACAGACAGATGGACGGACAGATGGATGGACGGACGGATGGACGCTGGACAACGAATGATCAGAAAAGTTCACTTGAACCTTCGGTTTAGGTGAGCTAAAAACCATGGTTTATTCTACATACTTTTACTACCCATTATCTTTGCTGAAAAAAAATAAAACTTATAACCATGAGCCTTATATTAGAAAATGAGTTTATTTATCAAATTATTTTGTTTACTACCTTAAATCTTTGAATTGTTTACTTAACGAGAACTGGTACATTATCAAATCAAGAATTTGACACTCAGATAAAAATCATTATTGTTTAAATTTGAATAAGTTTTAAAAAAATCAAATGAATATTTCAAAAAATTCTGGTGGAGGCATAACAGAGAGACAATGAATATATACCCCTTTTGTAACCTTTCTCGTAAAAATCAAGTTTAAAGATGTATATTCATTGTTTTGTCACTCTCAACCACCTCTGAAAATTTAAATAACAAAAATCAATGCACTTCTGAATAATTTCCACAGAAAAAGAAAATGTAAGAAAACAATTTATAGTAGTGAAAATAGAAAGAAATTGAACAAAAACAATACAGTCTTTCTATTGGAAATTCAAAGTCTCAATAACAATTATAAAATCATGCATGTACATGTATTAACTGTGGTCATCTGTTTCACAGAAGACCACAGGTCAAACCCAAGGTCAGTCTCACATACGCATACAGACCGTGGGACATCTTTTTAAACTTTTCTCATTTTTATTATAAAATATTAGGGGTTGTATAAGAAGAGGGAAACTTACCATTTCTGTGAGCTCCGGCCACAAGCTGAGCAATGACGTTGATCATCTCATTTATCAAGTAGGGACACTTCTTCACAATGTATGCTTGATCTGGAAAATTCAACAAACATACATTTCATATGACCATTTTTGTACATATTAATATAAATGCTGCATAAATTAAGTTGTCTTGCAAAACATTCAAAAACTGCACATTCCAGACAACATAATATATTAAAACTAATAACAGTATTCTAAATAATGCATCTTGGATTAAATTCATCAGCAAAACACTAAGTACATGTACAGCATTAATCTTTCTGAATACTGCAAATTGTTATGACCCATTGTGACAGATATTACTTAAATTCCTTATTTTCCGCGAGTACATAATTCCGCAATTCCACTGTTTTGTATCAAATCGCAAGAATATAAAATTGCGAGCACCATTTTTTTCATTAAATTTTCTACAGTTTAAAATTGTCTGAAAAATAAAGGGGAGATTTTAAAATCTGTGAGAGTTGCTTCTCACGATTTTACGTGGATATTTAATTCCTCGCGTTTAATTAGGAATCTACAGTATGGAAAAAAAAACAGCACTAAAACAGGAACTAACCGTGGGCCAACTAATTAATTCTTTTAAATATTATTCTCAAATCACAAATTAGAAAACAAATCTCTTTAGTTTTGGAGGCATGAAATTTATGGTCATGTTATAAAAAGATTCCCTCTCCGCAACTTTGAAGAAGCCAATCAGAGTGGAGCATGAATTGCTTATTAGAGCGAGAAAAATTTGATAAGTTTACCCACAGTCAGTAAGCATATGTGAGACTTGCCATGGTTTTCTGACAATGTTATGAGACTTGAGTCAGAATTTATGGGTCCACCTACCAATAGCCAGGGTGTCTGGGGGTAGGTCCAGTCTCTGGAAGTGGGCGTGGAGCAGGGCCCTGGCCTTGACACTGTACGGGTAACACAGCGGCTTCTCCTTGTTCTTCTCATCCAGGTTAGGCAGGTGCTTGATCAGCTGCACAAAAAAATGAATTATTTTGTCAACGTCGTAATTACAGTAATCATCATCATCATCATCATTATCATCAAAACAGATAATCTGTTGGTTTTAATGTTGAGTATGTATATTTATGTCATCATCTTTTTATAAAATTATTCAATACTGTATGGAGAGTCTCATTTCATCACTATTTTATCATCCTCTATACTGCACCCATTGTAACAATTTGTTTAGCAAGAAGTTGGATGAACATCATCATCATCATCATCATCATCATCATCATCATCATCATCAATAACAAGACCATCACTATCACAATCATCATCATCTTACCATAGGAACTTCTTCATTGTCACTAGGTCTTTCCACAATCTCAGCATTGTGGAACTTGTCAAATTCAAACGACCCGGCCAGCACCATAATCACTCCTGATCAATAAAAAGACAACAATATAACAGAGATGACGTTAATATATGGTCATATTCAAAGAACTCATTAACAGAGTAAGTTTTGTCATCAAAGATGAAGTTCATCTGGAGTATGCCAATTAATTTTCAAGGCAAGTGAATGAACTTCTTTATATAGACCTTATCTTAATATATAAACCTTGTAAATATGTTTCTTTGGCAAGATTTACTTCTTTTTTAATATGTCTTAGATTTTAATATTGAAAGTTTTCATATTCAAAATTTAATCAAATAGATTCTACTTTAAATTTGAATTTTTGAAGTTTTCACACTTACGTTTGAGAATCATGTTGGGATTTTTCTGGAAGAAGTAGTAGTACAGCCGGGTGGTGTCCAGCAGGACCTGATCCTTGGAGAACTTGATGGAGCGGTACCACCAAACACCCTGGATGTGAAGTAAAACAACATAGATTATTATATCAGTGACTTATACTTGTCACATGTGTAGAATATTGATGGAGCGGTACCACCAAACACTCTGAATGTGAAGTTAAACATTCTATCACTGATTTATACATGTACCAGCCACACAGAGAATTTGAAGGAGCGGTAACACCAAAATAATCAACAAAGGTCATGGTCATTTTATCATGTCCAACTTCTCTGTGACTTTAATAATTACATATAGCATAACAATTTTTAAAAAAATTACTCTTACTTTTGAATGATTTGTAAATACTTAGAATCTTAATAATAACTGATAATTATTATGTATTGTCTAATTAAGTAAGATGTTTACTTACCACAACCACAGGTAGGAGAACCATAAACAGCAGTCCATACACCAACAACACCTGGACAAATTCACAACATCATGAGTTACAAGCAACCTAAGATTCTTCATTCAATAAATTTGATATATGTACTGCTGCAGTTATAAACATATAAATGCACTGTATATGAAATTTGTTTTTTTTTTAATTTATGAATAGTTTTTTGTACAATAGCACTTTAATTTGGTAAAATATGTTCATAATTGTTAAGTTTTGAAGCAGAAATTTCTGTGAACTTATTATCTAGCATCACCCCCTGCATGTAAAGGTAACTGTATTCAAGTACAAATTACCAACTTAAAAGAAATTGAAAAATCTCACATACCCACATAGAATTCTGCTTTTCCACAATCCACTTGGGTAAGGCGATACCAAAGCGAGTAACTGTGTGGAATAGTAAAAAAGATTAAATACATTTTGGTCATGACTTCAGAAGGTTAACACACAAATGTGAAATATACAGTAAAACACGCTTATAACGAAGTGCCAAGGACTGGCGATTTTGCTTCGTCATAAACATAATTCGATATATCCGTCAAGTTTACAATAATAAAGTCACCAGGAATGAAAATCACTTCGCTGTAAGCGTCAATTCATTATAAGCGTGTTCGCTATAACTGTGTTTTACTTTATAACTCAAGGAAAAAATTTCCAGCATACAATATTTTTTACAATAAATACATTCAGGAAATAACATATCACTTCTATTTGTTTTTATTGATTCATGTATTGTTATATCAGATTATCTTCCTTTGTTCATGAAATAAGATTTGTGGGTCACCCCCCATCAACCATAAAATAAATCTTACCCCCGGGACCATCAGGGTCCCCACTTTCTTCCCAAATCTTCCTGGTCTCTTCATCTGTTAACCTAGAAATACAGAAAAATATTCATATTTATTGATTTTCTTCACTTACAGGCACATATAAGAAATAAATACATGTTCTTCAAAAGTTTGATATGTTTGCAAATTTCAGATAACATGCAACATATTTGGGATTTATGTAAAATAGGCTAACTTGTATAATTCAGATGTTCCATTATCCAAAATATTCTTACAAATCAGTGGAAATTTTAGTAAAATATATATATTTTTTTTTTTGCCAAAACCGAGGGAATCATTTTTTCTCAAAGTATGTGAAGTTATATAACTTTCATCAAAAACCTTCAAATCAAGTTTTTAAAATTCCAAATCAGGAAGTCTTGGAATAGACAACTAGTAAAATTTGACTGCCTAAAAATAATGGAGCCAAAAACTCCTCTTTAATCAGTTTTTGTTGTACATGTGCACGGCTGTAAATACTCACGCAGTGTAAGCCTTGGCAATCTTCATGAACTTCTTGTGGTCCCCTGTCGGTTTATCTGGATGGTACTTCAAGCTGAGCTTTTTGTAGGCTCGCTTTATCTGCTCTTTTGTGGCTCCCTACAAAGCAATGTCTTATGGTAAATAATCCGCTAATAGCTGTCTTGAAATATTACTATATCTGTAAATTTGCATGTATGCAGATGACTTTAAATACAATTATACATTGTTTTATCATAATGATATGGTCAAAATTAAATACTTATGCAGTCATTACAATCAATAATGAATATTTTTCTTTTTATGTCTTTTTTTATACATGCATACACCATGTACATGATTTATATACTTTGTGGATTTGTACAAAATTTAATTTATAACATCAATAATTGATTATATAATGTGATATTCTAAGTAAACCCTAGGCATATTGGTATAATGTCTACAACACTGTGGAATCATATGATTTCTTTCGTTTGAGGAACGAATTAGACAGAAATCAATTTCTACTTGGTGTAATAATGGATTAATTGTCGGATATATAATTAAGGTTTTCATTCGAATACCTGTTTGTGTCACGTGGTTCTTTAGAACCGGTTTATTAGCAAGGCTATATAAAGACTTGCATAGGTGTTAAATACCAGTTTAGGACGACACGTACAGCGCAAAGTTTAAATTTTAAGAAATGTTTTATTAAAGTAAATAAATCATGTAATCCAACTTTATGTCATAGTTATGTATTTGTACATTTAATATGCCAAATATTAAATAGCTGCAGCGTGTCGCTGCTAATTCCACACAGTGTGTTGTTATTTACTAGTATTATAGTATTCAGCTTTCATTTGGAGAGTAATGAATGGATTTAAAGTAGAAATTTAAATTAATAGGGAACAATTTTTGTGTATTTCCAGTTTTTGACAATCTTGCTGGGATGTAATGAATGATAAATATAAATCAGATTTCATAATTTGTAAATAATGTAAATTGATGGGTGAGGGCAAACCACGAAATGCACGTGTAACGGGATGGGAGAAATAATGACGGACCCCAGACTGGGATTCGAATCCGGGCCCCATGAATCTCTGGTCAGGTGCTCTACCAACTAAGCTATCTGGCGCCGGTATTCGAACTAGTGTGACCGTCACACATGAAAATGGAGCCCCCCACAAATATTAATGATTCCACAGTATGTACTAAATTTCAATGATAATACATGTAATATGAACAGATAGTTACCACATCCAAACCAAGTTCTGCATACGGATCATACTCCTGATATTCTATGTGGATCTGGGACACTTTGTACGCAAGAAGGGCAAATATTATCCAGGCTATTATGAACACTATTTTTCTACAATGAAGAAAAAAACCCATTACAAAATGAACTAATGAAAGTCTTGTGTGAAAGCCGCAATTCATCGAAAACAATATGTTCTGCTTATAAGGCTAGAAATTGTCTGAAATTTTTTGTAATGATCATTATCTATGAAATAATTTATCAGATTTAATTTATATTCACGAATTATTTGCTATATTGTATTTTTAAAAAATGCTACTGCATGTTCATAAGACTTAAAACCCTCTGTTATTCAAAATCTTTTTTCAGAATAAACCAATTAAGTAAGAAAAACGTGCCTACAGTATTTGATATCTATGAATACTTACAAAATTTTTTCTTTCATCCGCGTCCATTTGGTGCTGGACTTGAGCTGATGCCTTTTGATTACACAAGGATCACAGTTACACTCCCGCCTCTTTTTATCTTTTTCATCTGGAATAAACCAATACAAGTGATCAGCTTAGTTAAGCAAAGAAAAATAGCTGATTTATTTAATCTCTTTCTCTCTCTCTCTTTCAAAAGGGCATAACTGCATCAAATTAACACTGCAATTATTTTTTTTTTGCATGAAGAAGAGTTTGTTTATAAGATGTCAAACCCAGTATGCTGTACATTATCTACAAACTTGTGTTTTAACATTGCCATCATACGGTTAAATTACATGTAACTGTGATGAAATAGGAGAAATAACCACAACTAGGCTCGAACCCCGGACCCTTCAGTTTAATAAACAACACTCTAGACTATCGACTGAGCAAGAGGATTAACCCACTAGCTAATGCTAGTAGGAATGTGGCAGTACTGAGCCTATTATACACACCATCACATTACTAACTTGTAATGCATACATGTGATATGTACCGGCGGTATGCAAAATGTACCGTTTTTCGACCCCATTCATGGTGTACCGGTGGGACACCAAAATTCACGGAATATAAAAATTTGTACAATTATTTTGAATTTCTCGCTAAATGCTGCCATTTTCCACTCGTTCTCGCTCGCGAGACACTGGAAAACATCACCTGTGTTTGACATGTCACCTACCGATACTTGTGTAGTATACACAAACTGTCGCGTGTGAAGGTGTGAACTGCCGGGATCAGTAATCATCTTGCTATAAATCCGTATCAAAATGTCCCTTCAGGTAGCTTTGTGTTTAAAGAGGTATTTATTATAACTGTTTTAAAATATTTCGTAACTTATCGGAAATTTTATAGGCAACTTTAGAAATATACATGAATCTGAACCAGCTCTCCGTACGTAATATATACGATAAATAAACGTATTTATAATCATGCTTACGCTGAAATAAAGGATTTTTTATGTGCGGAAATTAATGTATTTACATTGCTGGTGTATATATCAGTAATTTATTCATGAACAAGATGTAAATTGAAGACATCAACTCTCAGGTTAAACTATATAAAGTTGGTAAACAAACTACATATCATCTAAACTTGCTCAATTCATATGATTCGTGAAAAATTGTGATTATAAAACACAATATGAAATTTTAAAGAATAGAAAACTTTATTACAACATTTACAATAAGGCGTTTGCGAAATATACATTTGTTCGTTTAGAAATAAGATGCTTTATCAGATGAATTGAAGCGATATTTTGTACCGTTTTCTGATGGGCAGTGTACAGTTTTTTCACCCAAATTCCAAGCTCCTGTACAGTTTTGTGGTCTTCAACTTATCACATGTATGGTAATGAGATACTTTATGAAAAAACATAATAAAAATAAATAATAAAACAGTGGACTACTGTCTATTCCAAGATCATAATAAATGTTTTTCATGTAATGATGCAGTTTCCCACAGCCTTGTACTGGTGTTCGTTTACATCATGTACATGAAAGCTACCATTATTTGCTTCCTTTTTTTTATTTGAAAACTTTCATCCAAAATACATTTGAACATTGGTGAAGCAACTTTCATATGAAGAGGTTATAATCATTACAAATCTCCTTAATGATATATTCTTTATTAAATCTTACATTGAATATATGATAAATATAAATAGTGGTGTTCTTAAGGTTGATCTGACAGCAGATTTATCAATAAATAGTGAGCACGGTTACACACTAATAAATACACAACTGCCTTAACATAGATGATAATAGTTTGAAATAGTATATTTTTTTTTTATCCACAATATGTTTCAAATTGGCAATGGCTAACGTGGGTAGGCAGGTGGCATATGATGTAATTTTGCAAAACCCCACCCCACCCAAACAAAACAGAATAAATACGATATAATGGTTTTTACTTCAATGACAAAGCTTTTCCGATGAGAAATATATCCCTCAGTTAACATTTTAACCAAACTATCATTAAAATAGGCGGATGAACACTGAACAGCTGTGAAGGAAGACTACGCGACAACATGCTGTATCCTTACCGTCTACGGGTTTCCTCGGCCAAAAATAATATGTAGTGGGAATCAAGACGAGGCCCCAAATAGAGAACAAAAAGTAAAAGAAGGTCCCTCCTTCCTCATCATACTCAAACTGCATCCCAGGCATGTTTGTTTACCGTTTCTTGCAAACGACTGCTCAGTTGTACACGTCTTATTTCAAGCCGGAAGTTGGGGCATACGGGTGTCACGTCAAATTAACCCTCTATCCTTTCGCTCCGCAATCACTTCCGCCTTTCAGACAAAGCCATCAAAACAACAAGTCGGGTACGTTTGTCAATGTAAAAACCTAGATTCATCTACATTTATCAACTAATTAAAAAAAAATATTTGCAGGTGACGTATTATGAAAGTTTACATTTATACAGAAGTCTTTAATAGTTAGTTAATTAACCTGACGGCGCTGTACTGCAGAAAAATGCTGTATTTATTATTATTCTTTATTCTCTATTAAACACCAAACCATGTATTCATTATGTAACCTGATCATCCACTTTTTCTATCGCCTGGTTTTTTTCGTTACTAATCATGCTAGTTATAATGCTTATTGACACTTTATTATTATTATTTTGTATTTTAATATAATGTATAATTAGACACAACATAGACATTACGATTTAGCATATTACATAATTTTGTATATCATGTACCATGGTATTTAAAAAAAATAGTTTGAGTGAATAAACGAATTTAAAATTGACAAATGTATTCAACATGTTCAAGTCAAAGTGTGCTGGTTTTATTCAAATGACATTTATAATAATCATATTTGAATCTAATTTTAAAAGAATAATATAAACTATTTATACTCCAATTGAGCTTTGGGATGATACTATAGTGTGAGAATCTATATTCTAAAATATTGAATTTAACTTATGATGGATGCTAGCGTATCAAGAGCATCCAACCAGGTGCTCTAAATTTGTCACTGATTGATTAATTGTCAAATCTATTACATCATGTTCAAATTCAATTTCATTTGTATGTTTGCTTTCAATGGTGTTCCATTGAATTAAGCTGCCTGAGGTTTAATTTTTCAATGTCAACATTTTAGAACTAATCTGTTAGTCACTTGTTTACTAATATTTCGATTTTTCTTATGTCTTTTTTAAATAGATCCGTGAAAAGATAAGCAGTCGGCCAATGTCCGATTATCTTTTTCATAATATACTTTAAATCTTTCCTTAATTTTTTTTTCATATCTGCAACAGTCGGGTCTTAAAGCAATTCATTTAAAATTTTCACCAAGCTACAAACATTACCTTTGAGACCATATTGTAGTAGCATGAAAGAAAACTGTCGGGAGATGAAAATAAATGTACATGTCTGAAAAATCAATTTTAAGTATTTACAAGTTTTCCCCCCATGCTCTTGCAATATCTACATGTAGCCCAATCAATTCATTGGCGAAGTAAAGAATTCGCACACTTCACACACGTAAAATATGGGAGACCGCACACGTAACGGGGAAGCCGCGTCTAAAATCGGGGGAGGGTGTCATGTTGTAAATTTTGAATTTACTGGGTCGGTGTAAATACAAAATTTACAACATGAATTTACTAGATGAGTGTAAATACAAAATTTACACCCATCCAGTAAATTCAAAATTTACAACATGACAGGGGTGGAGGGGGACATTTAACACCCCCCCCCCCTTGTTTGCACTTTGCAATTGTTAGTATCGGCGGTCTTTTAAGTCTTTAAACAATAAAACATGCAGTGCGCTGGTACGGAGTTCTTTTTAAAGCGACACTTATCGAAACCGTTGCATTGTTTTATGTGCGTGCCTGGTCATCCAAAGAGAGAATTTAAAACAAAGCAAATGTGTTTTGTATTTTAACTTTTCATTCACCAGAGATTTTCATCGGAACCATAAAACGCATGTAAAAAAAGAAAATAATAATTTCGAAACAATAATTTCAGGTAGTGATCGAAAGGAACGCTGTGCGATTTCTTGAATATTAGACAGTGAATTTGTTTTGCATATCGTGGTTTGAGATTCCTTTTCTTTCAATGAGATACCGGTAAATATGGAAATGTGGAAAATATGAACTTCATAACATGTTGATCAAAAACAAACATAGGAGGAAGATGAGTTATGGATTGGTCAAACACCATGTAAAGTAATGGAGAATTGACCCATCATTTCTGGTTTGTATATTTAGTTTTAGGCGAAATAATCAAGTGTAATTCAATTTCATCATCTAGGAAGAAGTATGTGAACACTTCCATGCTACTAAGGAAAAGGAAAATAAGATGTTATTTGTTGTAAAGTAATAATAAAGTTTTATTTTCGCTATTCGTTATCAACATTATGTGACTCTAAAACGGGTGGGGTGGGGTGGAATAGGTAAAAATGAAACAGGTAAATGATGCATGTACATGTGCATTTATTTCAATTCACACGTATCTACTTGTGAATGTATAATATAAATACATATAAAACGGACTTGTGTAGAAAAAAAATCCATAGGAGTAAAAATAAATATCTTCCTCTAAAGTGCTTACTTCTTCAACTTTTTTCTCTACACAAACCCGTATGTATTAAATTTCAATGATCTGTAAGTATATTCCGTGGTATTTTTATAATGGTATACCGGTATATATATACACAACAGTGTATCGATTGGATATATAAAATCATTCACATGTAAATTGATTGATGAATAATGACCGGCTTCCCTGCTGTTATTCTAGTGTGTGAAAAGAGTCGAACAACCTACATACTGTGCATATAAAAAATGAACGAAAATTCTAATTATGAGGGATAGGGTCTTATTTACTTAGTAAATGATTATAGTGCATGTAATTACATAGTTATGCATGCATCATTTTGATTTTGTTTATTTACTTGAGTGAGTGGGTTGCATTAGTTTATTAAGGAAAAGAGGTTATACATGTATACGCCTTTTGAAATGACCATGCGGTGTCTTTTAAAATCTACAGAATAACTAGACAGTTACATGACGTCATCAATTGAACTCGTGGGTGGCTGACCGTAATGGGGAGATGCTCCTCCAAACCATGCTGTGACATCTCTGACGTCACAACTCTATCAGAGAACCGCCTCATCAGTGTTCAACCAATCGTTGACGAAAAACTGGCGCCGACCCCGCCCACTCTCAGGAGAGATGACATCATTTCAGATATATCCATGTTCAAAAAAGTCGATAGCTATGCAGCCAAGGTAAGTTCATTCTAATAATGCATTGTAAGAATAAATGAATATAACAGTTATTAAAAACTAAATAATATTGAATTTCTCACTGTGACAGTCGGTTGTGTTGAGATTTCATGCGTGTTGGTGATAAAACATTTGACCTTATTATATTCGCGATGCCTTTTTTTTCACGAAATGACTAAGTGCAGAATTTAGAGGTTTTTGTCATTGCATGTAATTTCCCTATCAAGATATATTATTTATCAAGACATGTATGTAATCCAACTGTTTTAAACATCAAATCACATTTTAAAAAGAGAATCATAAGGAATCAGTCCACAGATGTAGCAATCCATAAAGTATACAATCAGATGTGTATGGAAGTTAAATTGTTTTTTTTTTTATCCCATACCATGTTTTGGTTGCAACATTGTTATATTATAATATCCTTTGATTTTTTTCTGCAAGTCGTTTAGACTGTGGGCCAATTTTTTTATTACAGGCCCCCAAATCCACGGAGCTGTCCCTACAGAACCTGTCCAGATATCTGTCCAAAGCCTCCAAGTCCAACTTGGGTCGTGTCCGGGCCTTCTATTACTGGGTTTGTCACCACGTGGAGTAAGTATATTATAATTATATACAAAGTTAGATTTATTGATTTCGGTTTCGAGCATTCCCTAAAAGTTATATATGTCAATTGTTTTTTCTTTAAGATAAATAACTTTTTTTTTTTAAATAAACCATTTCTCAGGTAAATCTTAAATTTAAAAAAAATGCAGATAATGGATTATTAATTTAAACATGTTTAAAAGTCATGCTTGAAGTTTACTTTGTTATAAGCACACGTAGCCCATATGTACCTTGGCTTATGAAAAAAAAAAATGAAATATTGTTACATGCTATTCTTCAATGTGTAAATTGGTAGCCATTGGCTAATAATAATAGTAGTGAATGCTTGTTGCATGGTTTTTTTTTTTTACAATCTGTGTTGTGTTTGATATTGCAGACTGGATCTTCGGTCCTTCCTCAAGAACTACAAGAAGCCAGTCGCCGCTGAGTTCACAATGCACACCAAGGTAGCCCTTTGTTACGGGTACGCCGAACTCTTTGCTGAACTCTGCAGGTAAATAAGATACCAATATTTACCAAATTTTAAAATGTGATCAAGGTACATATATATGCTTGTGAAATAGTTATTATAGTTCGTACAATAAATGGAAAGTTTAAACTACATATTTTACAGGTTATCCAACATTCCTGTAAAGACAATACATGGCTATCTTAAAGGATACGGTTACAACCCAACGAAACCTTTCAAGTACGCTCATTCGACCAATCACGCTTGGAATGCTGTTCACGTGGTCGGCCAGTGGTGTTTGATTGACTGTACGCTGGGTGCTGGTACTGTTGACGATGAGAGTCACTACATCCGAGAATTTGAGAATTTCTACTTTTTAACAGACCCCGATCAGCTAATTACGACACATTTTCCATACATGGAGAAAAACAGAAAAGAAAGCAGACCTTGGCAACTTCTGCAGAAGCCCATGACTCTGCAGGCGTTCAATAAACATGTGAACAGAACGATCACAGCTTTTAAATGGGGCGTAGAGCTCGTGTCTCATAACGAGGCTGTTATTCCTGTGACGTTATCCGCTACGGTATTTATAAAGGGAACTTCACGGTCGTTCTGTAACGTTTTAGCACGTTTAACGGACATTGACGGTAAAAAACTTAAAAGGTACACAATGGTGCAAAATCCAGACCACAACCTGTTTTCAATTCGAGTACGCCCTCCAAATGTCGGGAAGTTTCGACTGACAATTTTTGGAAGTGTTGATCAAAACGACAAGACCCTTCACGAGGTGGTGTCATATGTTTTACGTTGTAGGCAGACAGAGCCAAAAGTCTATTTATATCCCAAGCATCCGGGTATATGGAGGTCCCGCTCTGATTACCAAGAATACGGATTTGAGTCTGGGGCCGACTCCCCAATGATTATAACACCAAGAGACGGTGATTTCGAGCTGTCATTACCCAAAAGAAAAGATTTTCCTGTTACGTCGAGAGTGACGCATTCCGAATTCAAAATAAAAGATCTTGAAAATTATGTATTGTTAGAAAACGCTGGCAATTTCCTTCAGATTAGAGGTCATCTGCCAGAGAAGGGATTTTACAAGTTGCAGTTATTTTGCAAAAGCGAATCTGGATCTTACGAGCCTGTTTTGTTATTCCTAGTTGATTGCACTAGGAGTGCTATGTTGAACGCTTTACCGTTTCCTGTTATGTATTCTTCCGCAACAGAGTTTCACTGTCAATTGATAGAACCACTTGTGCGTGAGTTGCCGGAAGAGTCTTCGATAAGAATTCGATTTCATTCGAGTGAAATAATCAAAGCAGTCGTGAACGGTCGCAAAATTGAAAAGGGGAGTGACGATGTCTGGCGCTCCACTGTTCGTACACAGACTGCTGGCGGAAGTTTACGTATCGCCGGAACAAACGAACGCAAGGGACGCTACTGGGTTTTGTGGGAATTTACCGTCGTAAAGGGACCTAATTCTATGGTGTTAGAAGACATTTTGACAGCAAGGTCAAATACGTCACATCCTCCGATGACGCAACGTTCAGATAACCAATTAACGCATAGAACGCCAAAACATAAATCAAGAATCAAAGAAAAAACTGTTATTATAAAGAAATAAATTGCTTCCCTTTTCCAGTACATATATGGTTTTATTTACTGTTTTTCTGAAGCATAATTACAAAAAAAAATAATTAACTCTAATTTTAGTTTTAGTTTTTCATACAGTTATGAAGTTTTTAAACACAACTAAAAAATACATGTACATCTAAAGAATATAAAAAGATCCATACTTTAAGAAGTGCTTTTATAGATAAAAGATTAATTTCAAATTTACAAAAGCATACTTGACACCATCAATTGCATTGATTGTGAATAAGTCGAAAAAATCCCAGTGGACATCATTTGTTTTCCACTCACACATATCTATACAAGCAGAAATAAAACGTTTGATATCAATTGAAATACTTTTATATATTCAGTTTCGTTAAGATCATTCTACCTCATATTTATGTTTATACGAATGACGTAAGATTTGAATTCAAATGTGTGAAAATTAAGCTGTAACACTTAACAAATATTGATAATGAAATTCTCTGATCCGCTCACGCAACACATCTACAGACCAGTGATACTAACAGCAACATAATTCTTTAATTGATGTAGAAGAACAAGGATTATCCCGAGATCTGTAGGAGGTTTTACTATTAGCACAGATAGTACATGATGTCAACATAAGATTAGGATTAATCGACTTTTAATTTTTTTAAATTAATAACTTACGTGTGTTAAATTCTTCTACTGAGTGATAATGCAAAAGAACATTTGTTTATCTTTTGATGATATAATTATATCTAAAAGTCTTTAATTTGTCGAAATTATAGTGCCAATATACAAAAACCTTGCTTTATAAACATATCTGTACAGCTGTATATGGGTCTCCCTTACTACATGTTCAGTTGATGGAACTATCCATTTCTGAAAATGAATGTCTTTTTTCTCCAGTTAGTGATGTGGTGTGTAATATACAATTCCAAACATGTATATCAAAATAATGTGTAAACATAGACATGCTGTTTACACATCTGATATTACGAAATGTTTTAACAACATACTAATACATGTACACATGTATTCACATTCTATTTTCACAAAATTCGCAAATAATTTGCTGAAATATATAATTTGCATTCAGTTTATTTACTTATACTGTTCACAAAATATTTACTACATCAAGTCAGCAATATAAGTAAACTTACAACCATATTGTGCATATAAAATTCAAACAGTTTAATTATATGCAATATTTAATTTTCTTCACTTTACCTGACCTCTCCGCTTCAAGAAGGTTGTCTCTGGTGTCCACGCATAAACCACGTGGATCATGTAAATATCAGTTGTCAATGTAGCAGAGAAACTGTCCGTCCTGATTGCGGAGTGGTTGCAATTTCAGGCGGGTTAGGTTTCACAGGTGCGGTGTTCAGCAGATCGGGTTCTGAATGACGCTGCGGTAGTGTGCCAAACATTGTTTCCGTATGATCTGAGATAGCAGACGGCAAGGTGGTTTCTGATCTACCATAGCTGGCTCCCACTGTTTTGAATCTTTCTGTACGCAAACGATTTCGCCTTTGTTGATGTTAGGTAACGTTGCTTTTGTTTTTCCTGGCGCGCAACAAGTTGAGATTTGCAGGATTCAACAGCTTTTGAATTCAACAAGTCAGATTGATTGGTAACTTTGTACGCAACTGTCTGTGCATCAGTAGCTGCGATGGTGACAATCCTAGTCCGTCAATCAGTGATGTGCGGTAGTTCATAAGACTGGCGTAGATGTCACCTCTGGATTCGTCAGCTTTTCTGAGCAGGTTCTTGACAGTCTGTCCATTTGATTTCGGGTGTCTGGGATTTGAGGTGGTGTGAATGAAGTCCCACTCAATTGCAAATTTCTTAAATGCATAACTCGAGAACTGAGGTCCATTATCCGTAAATAGTTCTTTCGAAATGTCATGACGAGCACATTTGAGCAGATTTGACACGTGATTGTTTGTGAACTGGTAGATGACGACATACGGACTATTTCTGGAAATTTGGAATAGTATTCAACAAACAGGAGGTATTCAGAGCCTTTAAACTGGAACATATCTGCAGCGACTTTAGACCATGGACGAGAAGGCATCTCCTGTGATATTAAGGGTTCCTTGCAGTTAGAATTTCTGTACATGTTACAAACTGCACATTGTCCTATAAAATCTTCAATTTCCTGGTTTATTTTGGGCCAAAACAGCAGCCCTCGTGCTCTTGTCTGTGTTTTCACTATGCCCATGTGCGCCTCCTGTAACTTATTGAACATCTCCTTTTTCAAACTGATTGGCACCGTGAGTCGTTGGCCTTTGTATAAAAGTCATCTATGGCAGTGACTTCATCACGGTAGTTCCAATATATTGTAAGATGTTCAATGGAACACTTGATCTGTCGACTGGCCAACCAACCAAAACGATATTTTTTAGCGTTGGTAATGTCTCATCAGCAGCAGTCGCCTCTTTGAGCTGCTGCAGTTTTGCCGGAGACACTGGAAGGTGTGCCTCAATCGAATCAACATCAATCTCATCATCCACTAGAATCTCGGGAGTCTCTTGTAGGTAAGACCGGCTCAATGCATCTGAAATATGCATCTCTTTACCCGGTACGTACACTAGCTTCAGCTCATAGCGTTGTAACTTCATAAGTATTAGATGAAGTCTAGGCGTCGCTCGATACAGTGGTTTGTTGTAAATAGCGACAAGGGGTTTATGATCCGTCACATTTCGGCCATAAATGCATTGATGAAACTGAGCGAACCTCTTTTGTGTCTCTCTCAAAGCCCTCGAACCGTATGCTACCGGATGTCCATCTTGGAGAAGGACTACGCCAAGTCCTTTGGAGCTTACGTCACCGGAAATTGTTACAGGCTTGTGTATATCATATATACTGAGTACTGGTGTGCTGGAGACCAATTGTTTCAGTCTGTCGAAACGTTCCTGCTGAGGTACATCCCAATGCCATTCGACGTCTTGTTGCAGAAGCGTACGAAGTGGTGCAGTCACATCGGGCAAATTTGGGATGAACTTTGCTACATACTGTATGACACCTAAAATGCACTTAACTCCTGACACGTCCTTTGGTGCTAGCATGTCTACTATCGCTCGTACCTTCTCAGGATCGACCTTAATACAACTGTTCGTAATCAAATGTCCGACATACATCACTTGAGGTACACGGAACTCCACTTTACTCTTGTTTAACTTAAAGTTCATTTCGCGACATCTTTGTAGCATCTATTGTACCCGGGAATCATGTTCAGCAATAGTTTCTCCCCATACTAGGATGTCGTCTACTATGCACTCTACGCCTTTTTAAATCCGAAAAAATCTCTTGTACTCGTTTAGATAACACTTCTGGTGCAGAGCGTATTCCAAATGGCAAACGCAAGTATCTGTACCGACCAAACGGGGTATTGAATGTCAATAGCTTTGAACTGGGCTCATCAAGTTTGATGTGCCAAAATCCATGAGTTGTGTCAAACTACGAAAACGCTTTGGCTTTCGGAAGGTTTTCAATCACTTCTTCGACTGTTTTTAAGTGGTGATGCTCTCTCTTAATTGCACGATTCAAGTCCTTTGGGTCAATGCAAAGTCTTATCTTGTTAGGTTTACGCACTGTAACCAGACTGTGTACCCAATCGGTGGGTTCATCTTGCCTCGCGATAACCCCTAACTGTTTCACTCTCAGAAGTTCTGTTTTCACTTTATCACGGAGTGCGGCAGGGACCTTCCTTGGTGGATGTATGACCGGAGTAACAGTTTCGTCCATGTTGATGTGGTGCTTACCAGTCATTGTTCACCGAGTCCTTTGAAAACATATGCATACGATTTCAGTAGGTTTTCCTTCGACCAGTCCTTGTTCACCGAGTGTTCGCGCACAATGGATCCAATTTCTGTACATGCATTCTTTCCCAGAATTGCTTGAGTATTCGCATCCACTATAAAAAATGACAAGTCATTCTTTTCGTGCACAGAACATTTCAAAGTCTTGATGTCCTTCGGTGTGATTTCAGTTCCGCCGTATGTGACCAATTTGACCTTTGTTTTTGTGAGCTGTTGATCGTTCAATTCTAACTTTTTAAATACGTGTTTTGGAATAATGTTAGCTTGAGCAGCTTTGTCCAGCTTGAAGTCTACATGGTGGCCATTAATTGTCAAGGTTTCAATCCAGTCACTGTATTAATCTGTATGGTTCCAATGAAAAGTTCTGAATCCTCGTAAGAGTCTTATCCCCGCTACTGTTTGTTCTTCACTACCTTTCAGGGATTTCAACTGTTTTGTACTCATTTCCTGAGCCCTACAAACATCGATTTCTTTTGCCAATGTCAAATCAGATTCTCTGAGTAAACGTGCACGACATCCTGGATCGCTTCATCCTTAATTCCACACACTATTCAGTCTCTGATAAATCTGTCAGATAAATGTCCGAAGGCTGCGCTTTAGTTTTCAAATCCGTCACATAATTGTCTATGGGTTCATCCGGACCCTGGTTACGCGTGAAAATCACATGTCTAATGTATGTCAAGTTCTTGCATGGTTCACAGTATTCTTTAAATCTAGTTTTCAAAACATCAATTTTATCAGCATCGTCGGCTGAGATACCAAAAGTGTTATAGACCCGGCGTGCTTCAAAAATGTAGCTACCTGCATTTTCCCGTCTTTCTCTCCGATTCCTGTAGCCGTAAGATATATATCGAAACCTTGTATCTACTCCTTCCAATTTTCAGCAAGATTTCTTTCCATTGACAAATGGCCTGGAAGCTTCAGTTGCTCTATAATCTTTGCTTGCAGCTTCGAACTTCTGACACCATGTAAAGTTACAACACGCAGTATGGCGTTCAAACTTTTTAATGATTGATCACGTGACGAGATGCTTACATGTACATCACAGATGGAAACTGCATCGCTTATCAATAAACAAACTTGAATGCAATAACATAACAACATGGAACAGCCATATTAACATCTTATTCAATTCGCTTCCGCGACTATATAGTGCCAGAAACTTTGTCGAAAAAAATCTTTTTTTATTGGCGAATAGATAGGATTTAAAGATTATTTTCCATTAGTACATATCTAATTGGTTATGTTAGTCTGAACATTTCATTAATCTTACAAAAATAAATATACTGAAAACGCGTGATGACGTTCATATTTATGCTCATTGAGTATGAATTGGTTAAGTGTATTCAAAGGAAATTGGACGTTGTGGATTTCCAATGCAAACATAGGGGAAATATACACTGAAAGTAAATATATGCATATGAGACACAGTTTATTGTTAAATGTAATATAATTGGATTTTCTTCACTTTTCCAGAGAAAATTTCTGTCACAAAGAGATTGTCATTAGTGTCCACACATAAACCACATGGACAGCGTAAGTGACAGTTGTCAATGTAGCGGACAAACTGTCCGTCCTCATTCAGGATGTGAATACAATCGTTCTCACAGTCTGCTATCAGAATCCGGCTTTGGCTGTCTGTAGTAATATCAACTGGCTCAAATGCTTTTTTGGTAGAAGGATAACCAAAGTAAGTAAAACGGAGTTTCCCGGCCAAATTGACCACCAATACAGCCCGAGCTCTATTGTCAGATACACATATATCTAGGTTCCTGTTCTCACTGATAAATTTAATGTCGTACATACCAGATGAAAAGAGAGGATCACCTTTACCATCAAACTGTATGCTTTGTTTCTCGGTGAAATTAGAGTAACGCACAACTTTTGTTTGTTCGTTATCATCACTGGTTAAGGCAACCAAGAGGTCACCAGAAAAAGTAGCACAGACACCGTGAGGTCTCCACCCCTGTAGACTAATAACTGTCTTTATCTCTGTATCCGTCACTATGTTCACCGTTCTCTCTGTGTAATCAGTATAAACTAGATCCCCACTATTTGACACTGCTATGTTCCATGGTCCGTCCCCTGACTTGGGTTGAATTTCCTTTACTAAGTTTCCCTGCAGGTTGTAGAGTCTTATTATCTTGTCAGTTAAACTGCATGTCCATACTTGTTCCTCGGTGAGACAAGAGAGAGTGCATAATCCTTCATTGTCAGTGTTTATATTTATATTTGTGGAGATCCATGGTTCGTCGGTAAGCGGTTTGTCTAAGGGTGAATCCATTGTGTAGCCATTTTCTTCTGTTTTGAAAGATGACGATGAAAAAGAGCCAATCAACTGTTGAATATGTTCTTCGATGATCGTATGAGGAGTAAAACTTGGTAAGACGACTGTGAGTTTAGGAGGCAATGTTCTGAATTCAGCATTCCTAGATTTGAAGGCAGAGACAATGCTGACATCATTGGAGATCAGTAATTTATTCAGTTTTTCAATGTACTGTGCGATTTCAGAAAGAGTGTGTTTGATTTCGCCCTCAGGCTTTTGGAGTTTATTTCATCAATATCAGATTTAAATTTCGTGATAGCATAGTCTACTTTTATGTGGATGTCAGCTCTATGTTTCTCAATAGCAGTTGTCAATTCCTTGGAGTTTTTATTTATATCAGCTTTCTGATCACGTATGATAGATGATATCTCGTGATATTTAGGATGAATGTATTTCTCTAGCTCTTTTAAATCTTTTTGTAAAATATATTTTTGTCTTTCAAGTTCTTTTACAACATCTATGAATTCATGATCCCTATGCTTTACACAATAGGCACACTGCTTACAAACAGGGATGTTACATTGTTTACAGTAACGATCACACATTTTTGAGGAATGTTTCTGACATTTAGTGATACATCCCTGTAATCTAAATGGCACTACTTTATGTCCTTTGGATCTGTCTGTGAGATGTTCTTTCTCACAGTCATTACACAAATGTATGTGGCAAATGTCACAGTGAAGGGAAGGGCCCGGAGACTCACAGTGGCGACAACGTACCACATCCTGAAGACTGTACTCGGGGTCCATAGTCACTCACCTACTGCAAAATGAATGAAAACAATATTTTCAAATATTTCTATTACTGAATTGCTGTTTATACACAAACAGTACCAATTCTCTCTCTCTCTCTCTCTCTCTCTCTCTCTCTCTCTCTCTCTCTCTCTCTCAACTTTAGAGTTTAAGCATCAATGCTTTATCTGGAGGAATTACCCGAGGTATGACGTACATGTATCTATGTCAACTTTCGTTCTACCGTCAAGCCATTTATAGCATATCGAAAGCAGTAGATGGAAATTGAGGGGTGACTTCCATTAATGACAGGTGAAATACGCAGATTTGGTTTAATCGCTTGTAAGCTTTGATGCTGAAGATGGGACGACTGAGAGGAACGCTATTAAAAAATTATCGATGAGTTTCAAGCAAAAATTCCAGCTGATGTGACAGTTTTAGATAAATCCAAGATGGCGGCGACGTGTATCATGTGGATTACTACGAAGAGTGTATATAATTTTTTATCATAATGAGAATATATAACGTCAGGTGCAGATGGTAATAGCTGAATACGTATAAGAACATTAAATTTTGCAATAACAAACGGTGCTTAGTAAAGGCATTGAACAGTCGAGGTACATGATGAAGTATTATGCATAACAAATACAAACTCGTGAATAGACATTCACAATAAATAGATATGTGCCTGTCATTTATTCTCATTTTTGTTGGATAATGTAAACAATATCTTGTGTTAAAACCCATCAAACATAAACGCACGTCAATATGATCCAACGTTTTTATTTATCACTATTTTTAACTCTATATGAGATCTTTTGTGAGTTACAAAGAGGCGACAGATGCATGCTCTACCGACATTCTTATATAAAAATTAACCTTTGTAGGTTTTACTAGGTGACTGGTTACGTAATAGTGAATTAATAATTGAGAACTTCGATACAAGGGACAAGAATACATCTTCGGGTAGATGGTAATAAAAAATAAAGTATTTCTTTTTAGAGAATGAAGTCTCAACACCAACTTTCCAACGTTACACACAATATCAGCGGTAATACTCCCGTTCCTTGACTTACTTTGGAAGACGGGGTAACATTCCTATATAAGTATTATGCGCATGAATAACGTTTTTATTTCGGTCAAATGGGACTGCATAGATTGAGAACGCTGAGTATTATGTAAAATCTTTTAGTGTTTAAATGACCAGAATGATTTGAACATATTTTATTGTGTACATTGCACAAAAGGATTGGAAACAAGATCTTACAACTTATGACCAGAAAATACCCGTTCTGCAATAATGCCTCTGACTCAGTTTCAAATTTTGGAGTTATGGGATTGGTTTTTGATGAATTTAAGTTTTTGGTATTAATTTAATATTTTCCAAATGATTTTTACCAAAAAAAATGTGAGGTTCTCTCGTTTCTTGTGTGATATTTGTTAAACAGTGGATGGGCTATTGTTATAATATTAATACAAGTATTGCTGTTTTATAGGTCCATACGATGATCGTATTGATCAACAACAAAAAAAGCAATCATTGTTTTATTATATGATTCAGCAACGAATTGATACTTTATTGTATGGTTCATCGACAAATTGATACAGTTATCAAATTCAAATTTCATTACTAAAGCATTGTAAACAATAAAAATAGAAAATAAAATTTTACTAAAATCGTTACCGTGCCCCTTTAGATATACGGATGTCAATTACTGGAAAATGAAAGCAAAAAACAAATGTTCAGTTTCTGCTTTCATTGCTATCACAGATAAAACTGGACGTAAAACCTGACACTAAAATAGCGAATACTAGGTGTATACGGAGAAACGCTCCGTAACGTGTAATGCAATTTCCGATGCATGCACGGTAGCGCTCCGTACTATATCAAGAAATAATTCAGAAGGCACGGGGTGGGGGGGGGGAGGGGGGTAGTAAAGATTTGAATCCTTCTCTGGGCATGATAGTGACAAATCCATCGGGATTAACTTTAAACACAATAAAACTTGACAATGATTTTTTTCAAAAATACAGAAACATATTGTTTCCTGATAACTAAATAACAAACCTTCTGTTCTTCGGAGCTGCCTGTTGTATGTATTGCAAAATGGCGTGCAAAACAAGCTTGATCATGCGCATGATTTATTAATAAGAACTGAATGCGTTGCCTTTGAGGAATCAAGCACCCGAGTAAAAGTTTAAATGACAGGCAAGAAGCGATTCGCCGTTGATCACTTGGGTATAAATGTTTATTTAAAACATTTATGATTTTCTTAAATGGATCCGTAGTTAATCAACAGATGATATAAACTAGGTTTTTGCAGCCAATCAAATAGACTTAGACTGTGTCCTCTCTATCTTCTTCTTTGATCCCAGAAAACTTTAGACAGGTTCTCCTTGAATATTGCTCAATATCATCCATTTTTCCTTTCAGCTCCTTGACTGCTTCTTCCAGAGTTTCTTCCAGAGTTATTACTTTTGAGAGAGTTTTTTCAAAAATAGTATTTTTTAATGTTTCGTTTTGAAAGATGATGTTAACGGCTCCATTTTCTTTAATTTCATTGCCACTTCTTTCAATATTTCTTAATAAAGAACCGAGTTATTTCAAGCTATCATTAATATATGTACTCCGAAGTAGTTTCTCCAGCGAGCTAGCATCGGACAGGGTCTTTTGACACTACTATTTGGTTGAATTACTTTAATCTTGAAGCTGTCTCGATCATCGTGATCTTGGGGTGTTTTTGTATTGTTTTTTGATCCAAATGTTGTTGTTATTCTTACCCATTGTCGGTTGTCCAGTAAGTGAATAAATTAATACTTTGGTAATGAACAATAACAGAGTGATTTATCGTATAGCGTAAGAACTATCAGTAATATTTGGATATAATAATTCAAAATACCACAACAATAAAGCACAACACGGCAGTTCACTTGTGATACACAACGATAACACAACGACCATGAAAATGGTTCTTGATATGGCGATGACTGTTCTAAAGGTCCATAGGCAGGAGAGTGGTTTAAATATCAAAGTGTGACATTATTAAAGTTATTTACCATCTAGGATGATAGACCAGGGCTTACGTCAACATGCCACCACGTCTTGACTTGTATGCATTATAGTCTGTCTTTTTGCCGCATACTAGTATTTTCTTAAATTAGTCTACATTATTCTATAAATACCTCTGGCCCTGGGTTCAAATGATGTTCATTCAATAGTATGAAAAACTCCCAAGATTTCCCCTTTGAAAGGTCCTCTCTAGCTTGTCTGGTTTCATTACACGATTAGATATAAAAAGTCTACGGGGATTTTGCATTATAAAAGTGATGAAAGTACCCGGATGATTACGTTGAAAAATTGTGCGAGGTATTCCGAGTGATTTCCGAATGGAGAAAAGACGTCAACATAAATCTCCGTAAGAAATCTGTTTTCGTTCCTGTGAATTTGTACGAAGGAAAAATGATAATGCGTGAATAAAATTATCTTGGAAATTTTCCAATTGCATTTCTTTCACAGGTGTGTGTATTTTTATCAAAAATCGTCCAAATGTGCTGCATAAACATCTTGGGACAGACTATAGTTACTTGTAGTTTTGTGTGAATACGGAAAAAACAGCGGAGCTCTAAAGTTTGCTCGTCACATCCTGACCTTGACCTGTTTTTACATTAACATGCATAGACCAACTATTTTTGATTATCATAATTCTAAAATAAAAATCTGATTTTAATATTACAAGTATTTCACCATTTTAAGAAAGAAGTTAATATAGAATTCTTTCTTTAAAAAAACTGTAAAAATCAAATTGCTCGAAGATGAGAGTCACGGACGTCCTTTTGGCTAGGAGCTAGGCAACGTGCACTTTACGTGTATATGTAATATGTACATGGTATGACAGCACAAAATTAGAAAAGAAAATCGATTGAAAAGGGGGAAAAAACTGCTTATGTTTGTAAACACAACCGACAAAAACATTTACGCACTAGAGTAATACTACACATTTGGGTACGCCTATTATTTACCCACCCATTTTAAGTCATACGTTTAAGTTCACGCGTTTAATCAACATGGTGATGTCTCATTATTTTTCAATTTATTGACAAAAACCACATGTGGCGCAAGTCATACAAAAAGTATACAAATATAGTTAGTACATAGATTTTCTTATGTTAAATGCATCACTAATGAAGTTACAAATATTTCTTGTTGATTTAACATCTGCTGAATTTCAGCATTATTTTTAAAATAAAACAAATTAGATAAAATCAAATTAAGCTAATAGTAAGTTAAATTCAACTTTCTTTCTTATTACACACACGTGTTACCCAAAGCCCTCGTTGTTGCATCTAAATACACAACCAGACAAGTTAAAAGCAGATCCAAAATTAAAACACCATTCTTTCGTCCAATGACTCTTTTAAGCAGAGGTTTAGCCTCGACAAGATTGCACACGAACAGACGGACGGACCGCGGTTGACGTGATTGGTTTAGAAGCTAGATTAGTGATTTAGTAAATTAAAAAGACATATATAATTCTCATTTCACTGAAATATTTGGTTTATAAATAACCAAAACAAATGCATGCAAGGTACACATTTACTACTGTCGAGGAACCTATTAAGTAACTCTTCAAAAACATCTTGATATCAATGCCATTTCCTCCCATGAGGCAACTGTCGGATATCATGACCAATCAGCGCGCCTCAAGGACCAGTCATAATCAATACAAGTTGTCTTCCTTTCATCAGTAAATAAACAATAATGGCAAAGATGATTTTCATATTTATTACATGTATTTTTGAATGCTGAATATTGTCAATGAAAAATACACCTGTGGAACAAACACCTGAGAAACACAAAATCAACAAATTTAAAAGCTGAGTACTAAATAGACACCTCTCATTTTATGTTTTTCTTTGTTGATTCATTTAATAATTATAAATGTACTTCAGTAGTATGTTAAGATTTTTATTCAAATGCAAGTTTAAATTAAAGAAACTAAAGAAGAAATACTTACTTTAATAAAATGTTGTGATAAAAATTATTACAACATGCATTCATAAAATGTTTTGTTAAAAATCCATGTATGTTTTATAAAATATTCTGATATACATGTAAATAAATTCAAACCAATTTTAAAAAAAATCAAAGAATATCATGGCATAATGCACATAACAAATGTACATAATCTCAGAGCAAACATTCAGTTTTATTGCTATCATTTATACATTTACATGAATAAAGACCTGATACAATAATTTACTTATATCATAAATATATAAATGTACCCTGTTCTGTTAGTGAACATAATCAGATGTTTTGATAAATACATTGTACATTCAATTTTTTCATTCATTTCATGATTGTATATACATGTACTAGAAATAAATTTAAAGCAAGCAAATAAAATCAGTTTTGATTGAAAAAAAAAAACAATTTTTACAACCATTTTTACCCTGTACAATCAGAATATCCATTACATGTAACTGATAAATTGAAAATACTATACTGTAATGTTCTAGACACTAAACTACTACAGAATTACTAAATATAACAAAAATCAATTTTACCACCTCTAACTACATGTATGGTAGTTTTGGTACACAGTCTATTCTCAAAAGGATCAAGGATCTCTCTGGATATTCTAAGATGAATAATCCAACCTTCATCCCTTCTGTGGATATTATTGCCCCTGGTTCATTTTACTACACTATAAAACTTTGCTGCCCTTCTAAACATCGATATCATTCACTACATAAGGAAGACCTCCTTCTGCTTTCATAGTCCACAGTTTACACCACTTTCCCTCTTCCTTTTTACTACGCCAAACGTTCCCTGAATTTATCTTCATAGATTGTCTACACATCTGAATTATCCACAAAACTCTCTCTCTCTTTCTCTCTCCCTCTCTCTCTCCTACACTACTTTCTTCCTCTTCAGCTGTTTGACCTTGGCCTGATAATCCTCCTCCGTCAGCCGGTACCCCCAGTGCTGCAGGGTCTGTCTGACCACGGGGGAGATGTTGGGGTCGTTGTATTGGGCCCCGCCCCTGTAACACTTCATGATCAAGTTGTTCTTCCAACGCCCGGTGGGTCCCGCACAACGGAGCCACCGACCCACCTGTCGCTCATCATCAGCTGACCTACGACCTCTGTAGAACCTGGACCAAGGGGAGAAAACCACATGCTTATCATAAATGATAATTGTTGAAAAGTCAATGCTTGAATTGATTTGATCAAAATATGTGTTTTGTGAATTTAAAAGTGTAAAGATGAAGTACATATATATGAAACTCAGGTGCATGTCTTTTAGTTCTAACTACTACAGGTAGCATTTATGTCAAGTGTTTGTACTCATACTCAGATTTCACTATATAAATGTTTGTAAAGGCTACAAGTATAAATGATTTTTTGTCTCAAGCAGTGATAATATAAGTTGTGCTTAAGCTGAATTTCTGAGTTTTCTTTGGGATAAGAGGGATAAGAACTTTTAACTAATGCCAGGGTAAGCCTTTTCTCACTGTGACTCCTATTCAGAGCTGTAAAACTTCACTTTATATCTGTGCCTCATGGACAGAGAAATGCCACAGCTGCTTGTCTATATATCTGAATTTTAAATCCAATATATACATATGATACATTTCTTTGCAAAAATTCATCCTACAAAAATGAGCTGTTGCATTTGTGAATCTTTGTTTATTTAACCTACAATAATATTTTCCACCTCTTTCAAAATAAACTAATTTCAACAAAAACAGTCAACCTCACACAAATTGTCAGTTAAATTGTTAAGCACACCTGAGCACCACTTGTCCATTACTTGAGCAACACCTGAGGATTTACCTTTAGAACCACCTGTCTATTACCTGCAGTACCACTGGAACCAGCCGTAGGGGTCCTGTTTGTGGATCCAGCCACTCTCCTCCCACATCTCCAGGCTCCCCCCACACTTGACCTTGTAGGTGTTCACTGCTTCGTCATACTTGGAGGAGGTTACCTGCAAAGACACAATACATTATAATACATAAAGCGTAGACAGGGAAAACACGTAATTGTACTGTATATAAATACAGAAAATTTTGACAAAGTTGTTTTTATTAATGCCCAATTCCCCTTTATAGGAAAAAAGCCTTTGTCTTTTAATTCAAAATACATTTTCAATAAAAAAAATACATGTACTGTAAATTCATTATATTACGCGAATACTTAATTCCGCAATCCCGTTGTTTCGTATCAAATCGCGAGAATATAAAACCGCATCTCCTTATTTCTTATTAGTTTTCAACTCTCAAAAAATAATGGCGAGAATTTAAAATCTGTGAAGGGTGCTTCTAGCGATTTTACATGGATATCAATTCCTCGCATTTAATTAGGAATCTACAGTATTGAATGTACCGGTACTAGAATAAATGTACTATGTAGACTTTTTTATGACCAGAATAATGAATACATTTAACTTCGATCAATACACAACCTTTTTCTTGATGTTCAGTCCTTCAGTAAAATCTCTAGGCAGCTCTAGGAGGGCCTCATCTTTGTACTGCTTACCTGGAAAAAAAAATCTCATTTATTAGAACTATATGTACATGTACATGTTCAAATGGTAAATCAGCATCAATATGAAAATTCTAAATTAAAGTTCTTATTTTTTCATTTGTGGATTTTTGTGAATTTTTTCTACAAGATTCTGTCGCTATAAAACATATTATCTTCTTAGTATTAATTGTCTATTAGCTAATGCTATATGAATAAGTTTATAAAAAATTGCATGTATCCACAGAGAAAGTAAAGTTGAACAGTAACATATCACACTGCCCTACATGAAACAGAAAACTAAAAATGCTAGTATTAGTAACATGTTTTTCACAATTCTTTATTTTAAATGAAAAAAAAAAAACCCAATTATTTAAATAAATCAAGCCCAGACTACAGGGTTATTCCAAGTATTAGGAAAAAGATATTTAGAACATAACCCACTTTTTCATCCAATCAGCAGTCGCTAAATACACTGTATTCTATTAAGTGATGTTCTTAATTGTAAAGAATTTCTCCAAGTTCACAGCGATGTCACATTTCAATTGAAAGCTTAGAGAGCCGTAAACAAAAGAGATGATATTTGATTGGTGCAGAACTTTTGATCAGCCAATGAAAAAGTGGGTTATGTTCTAATGAAGTTAGATCATATTAAGAAAAATTCATGCGATTAAGAAGGGGTTAGGTCGCTTCAATCCCTCCGCCCCCTACTAAATCGAATAAATTTCACTTAATATCATCTAAATCTGATTTATTACTATATCATTGGTCAGCAAATACAATGCAGCCATACCAGTGACAGATGAATAAATTGGACGAAAATAAGTCCCTCCAAAACTGCCTGCTTGGAGAACTTCCTTCGGTGTCATGTTTGGATGGAATTCTGGGAAATCGGGAAATACAAGTTCTCCTTTCTTGTTTCTGGTTGGTTCTTTTGCTGAATATTTAATTAGGTAAACCTGTTAATGTAATAGTGGATCATGATAATTAAAATTTGTATATTATTTAACTTAGTGCTTGGTATAAATTTATGAACATCAGACATGTTGACTATTTATGTATTACAGGAAAAATTTTTTATCATCTTTGGATTTTTTTTCTTTTGTTACTGAAGATGAAAATTCTAATCCTCTTTTAAAATGTAAAAATTTCTTGGAGTTTCAAAATTAGTTTTTATTCACCGTTTCTTTGTTTGTTGCAGGGTCCACAAGTTTAGGATATGTCTTTTTTTTCTTGCTAGAGGAAACTTCTCCAACATCATCATCATCCTCATCATCAGATTTGGCTGACTGTGACGTTTTCTTTCCTTTGGCTGCTTTTGAGGAGGTTGCTTTCTTACTTGCTGATGTCTTTGGCGATGCCTTCTTTTTTACGGCCGATTTCTTTGTTGATACCTTATTCTTTGAAGGTGATTTCTGAGTTAAATTTGTCTTCGTAGGAGATTTCTCTGTAGATTTTATTTCTTTTGATGATGCTGTCTTTGGTCTCTTGGTGCCTGAACTTGGGGATTTCCCCACTTCAGTGGATTTTCTCTTTGGCATATTTATTAATATGCTATTTATCTGATATTAAATTTTAAAATGTTTTAGTTAAAAAAAAACACAACATATTTTGTGTTGTAAACAAGTAGCTCCAATTATTCCCTATTCACATCATAATATAAAAGCCACATCCACTCTCCATCAAAATCTATTAATAATTTTTTGATCCCAATAATATAAAATCAACAAAACGGCAAAACTTACAGTATATATATGGATGAATGTTTTATTTTATTGACTTAGATGAAAAGCGCCTATAATATGAGCCATAGGAGTTACCCATCTAAATCAGCTCCTAAAAATATTCCATCCCTATATCATAAAAAAAAATTCAACACGCTGATTAAACATGTTAAAATGGAGAGCGTGGGTTAGTGAGAGGAATCACCGATTTAAACGTAGTTTAGAACCAGTAGAAAGAAACAGGTAGACGTCATGCTTTACATTTACTGCAAGTACCGTAATGGTAGCACCATAAACATATTTTGAAGAGGAAGATTTACCTCTCAGTCTATAGAAAGACTGATCAAATCACCAATCCAAACAAGATAGATGTGCTCGAAGTTAAAAATCCCGGTTGAATAACAGCAGGAAATAGTACAAGTACACTAATAAGAAAACCAGATTTGAACCATTATTGAATTCCGTAATTATCTACATCTAAATGGGGGGGGGGGGGGGGGGGGGGGGGGGGGGGGTTAGTGGTGTGAATTTATAGCATATTGTTACTCCAAGGGCGTCGGAACAAGGGCAATGATTTTGCCAAAAACATGATTTTTTTTTTTAATTACGGCTAAAATGTAATTTTATATCGATGATCTGTGTTCATTGGTGCGGCGATGATAACAGCGATCTGCGTTCGATGGAGCGGCGAAGTGTGAATTCTATTGTTTACACAAGTAAGAGTAGAGTATATATATATACCTCTTTCTGGCGTGTGCTGACAATTAACAGGGCATTAATTAGATAGGTTCGCCATTAAAGAAATAAAGAATATATGTTGTCTATAGTTTTGATGATAAATAAAAAGTTGTGAGTTATAATCAACTATCGAAGAATATTACAATGTATGAACATAAAATCATTGTGCAAAGTACTGAAACTATATAGTAAAAATATCTTTACTTATCTTCAACAACTTTATATGTAGTGCAACTATCACTAAGGTATAATTTCTGCATTCCAATTTCAAAACTGGAGCGATTAACATGTATTAATCACCCTGTATATTTCAAGTTTCCAGAGCGTTCTTTCGGCAATAAAAATCTTTCAATCCTTCCTGGTTTAAGTTCTATCCATGGTTAGTTATGGTGTATTCTGGCGAGGTAAATATCACAAAATCTTAATTTTTTGTTACTCTACTATCTTTGAATCAAAACGAATTTAGAAAATTAACGTTTTACAATGTCAAAAAAAGATTAAAAAATTATCTGATCCTGCAAATTCACCGAGATGCTACAGCTGTTTTGAACCTTTCCACGAGCGAATTTGTGTCAGCACGGAATTCACGGATATCCATTTTTGGACGTTTTTTGATGTGCAACAGAGACTGATAATTTGAATCAAAATTGATGCTTACACATGCACATAAACCACAGGCACCTGACGTTATAAATTTTTCTCATAATGAAAATAAATACACTATTATAATATCTAATAGGTAAAGTGTATTTATTTTTATTATGAGAAAAACTTATAACGTCAGGTGCCTGTGACATAAACTTCTTTAATTAAATGTTTAGGTCTTCAAACGTAAACAAACATAAAGTACAATGATTTTGCTTTGTTTCTTATAGTGCCATCAAATAAGTGACAATAATGTAACATTAAATTAAAAAAAAAAAAAAATGAAAACATCGTAGAATATCTTTATTTCAAGTCAAATTCGGTTCACCCCCCCCCTCCCCCCCACCTTATAGATCAAATTCGCCGCCCCAATATGAAATATCTTCCGACGCCCCTGTATATATAATAACTCGCATGAAAATATTTTTTAGCTATTATCTAAAGTATGTACGAGTTTGTGTGTGTGTGTGTGTGGGGGGGGGGGGGGGGGGGTCCTACGGACAGAAAAAGCATAAAATATAAAAAATTCCGGACACAGTGGTAGGGTTGAAGTACAAGTTATGAGTCATCATCAATTTTCTAATTAATGGATTTATAATTATTTATCTTATTTTCATATCACATCATAAAGAGTAGCCTTAAAATTACATGACTTTGTAAATCTGACATTTGCTATTATATACATGTACATGTATGCGTAACAATACATCTTTCTTCTTTTATTACTGAAAATTGATTTATTACACCATCAAGGTTCTCAGACGTCACTGTATCACTGGAACTAGATATAGATCTAAATCATTGAATTAAATTATAAAGAAAGCATTATAGCAAATGCAGCCATAATTTATTACATTTTACATATTAAAATGATACAAATTTATGCATTATATTATAATATTTTCAAATTTATATCCTCTGCGTATCATACATTTAGAGCAGTTCGCGAATGACTTATGAAGATTGATATGGCTAGACAGCGTGATGCATGTACATGTATTTTGAAATTCATATACCGCATAGGCGTCGGAACCAGTGGGGTAAGGAAGGGGGGGGGGGGGGCTTAGCCATCCACTTTTTTGCAGAGATAGATATAATCATAATGAATGAATCTGTCTTTTAAATAATTTAACTACTGTGTTATATTCCGGAAAAATAGAACCCGAGCAATAGCATTCTAAAACTACTTTCAAAGCGGTCAACCCCCCCCCCCCCCCATATTTTTCAGGTTTAGGATTTTGAAGGTTTACCAAAAAAAAAAAGTTTTTATTTATTCCTTTTTTTATTTTGCATATTTCAAGATTTCGAATAAGTCTGCCCCCACCCCACTTCCAATTTGCTTCCGACGCCTATATATATATATATATATATATATATATATATATATATATATATATATATATATATACACACACACACACACACACACACACACACACACACACACCAAGACACGATGTCTAGCTGTAATTTTAGTGGATTTACATGTAATTTAACCAATTTACTACTATGCTATAATATGATCATAGATTATTAAAAAGCCTTTAAAAATCACAAAAACACGTTTTACAGAGAACTTAAGTTATTTTATTGGTGACTAAAATGCCACAATCCCCTTCCCCCAAGTCATGTGACTAAAACGCCACAATCCTCTCCCCCAAGTCATGTGACTAAAACGCCACAACAAAACAAAAGTTCTATTGCCAGGTGACTAAAACGCCACAATTGATATCCATACAGTCAAGTGACTAAAGCGTCACATCTGAGATCCATACAGTCAAGTGACTAAAGCGCCACATTTACTGAATGTCTTGGAATTTAGCATAAAAAAATCCGTCGGATCTCCGCGGCCAAACTTATTCTTCAGGGACATTGTAACTCTCTCATATAATCTGGGTCTTCTGAAGCGAAAAGGACCGACTTTAATCTTTGTCACGTGACCCATGGATTTGGATAGGACCTCTGGCTTTTGTTCGCTAACTTTCATTCTTTCCAGATGTCGCTGAAATCGTTTGATCTACAAAATAGAGAAACACATTTTTATGATACGCATTTTTTCTTTAAATCAGCATTGTCGGAAAAAATATGATCAAACAGAAACGAATATATCAAAACACTACTGACAAAAATAGTTAAAACGCCATAAATATCGGGATATTTCTTTGATATTACATGCATTATTTGAGTTTTATCTACATGTATTTAACGTGCAGTGTAAATGAATACATACGTTAAAGATTGTCTCCTCGCTGTCATGAAGAATTCTTTCGTATTTATCAGCTGTCTTTGCCATCTCTGTCGGGAAGAAAAAAATGCAAGCATAAGGAATCAAACACAATCTATTTCATGAGGCTTTTAAGATTTTGATGATTACAATTATAATCAATGTCATATTAAATAAGAGTTAAGGAGGCTGGGTTGTCAACAAATTAACCATTAGATATTTCTTAAAATTTTACATGTTTAGTTATAAACTATCTTTGAGTAAAGAAAAAATCCATAAATTTTAGCTTTGAAATTTGAATAACTTGCTCTATCTTTATACAGAGCTCTTCTTCAAAAGGAGATAAACATCGTTTAAAAATGGCCACGGCCATCCAGCCCTCTTAAGCAATGTTTGTACCTACCGTTGTTAACTAGGGACAGGAGGTGCTGCCCCCACATTCTCTGGAGTGTGGTCAAGTCGGTCTCTGCCACCGTGTGTTTCTTCAATGCCTCCATGAAGAGAAAGCCGAACAAAACGTACTTCCTTTGCTGATCTGAAGTAAAAAAATATATATCAAATATTATCAAATAACTGATCTATTACAAATACAATAAATCATGATTTGGGGAAAAAAGGTAATCGCATCACATATTAAATTAGAATGAAATCTTTGTATTATTTACATACCAGCAACTTCTTTGTTCTTGGAGTAAGAGTATCTACCAAGTTGATCAAAATTCTCTTCTCCATACAGAAATATCATTAGCTGGAGAATTTGTTTTCTCTGTAAAACAAAAATATCAAATAAAGAAATCAAAGTCCAGAATTCAAAAGCAATATGCCAGATCATGTAATGCAATGAAACAGTGTTTAAGTCTTAAGTTTAAAACATAATCAAGCATTAAATAGCATAAATAGCAAACATACCACAGGCGCCATTGTCCGTGTGTTTGTGGAGGACAAGAAGTCCACCAAGAGTGAGCGCAAACGAGCCTCGAATCCAGCTTTCTCCATCTCGATCAGTAATTGAATCCTTGCAATTGATTTTGCCGATAATAGCGTGTGTTTATCTGTCGATTGACAACGATAATAGTTCGCAACGTTTGTGACGTCATGATATTATGATGCGTGGCAAGCCGACGTCACGAATAAAGAGAAAAAAGAAAACCGAAAAAGTTCATGTTTTCCAAATTCAAAATCTTTAATTTCACAGATGAATCGTGTTTATTTATTAAGGCAATTCCACATACATGTATTACACTCATTAAAAATACGCTAAATAAAGAGTTTAAAAAAATATATAGCATTAATTAACATTATATCTTAGCATTAAAAGATAAGATATGCTAAGTCATTGCCTTGAGGATAATCTATGGGGATTAAAATTTGCTTATTTCCCCTTGGATCTTCATACATGTTTTTGAAAACACATGCATTGACGGTCGCCTGAATACCATAGCCATTAGATGGATCTGTCAGGGAGTCTCAAGTTTGCATTTTAAGTTTCATGCATTTTTAAGTCTAAACCCCAATCCGAGACACCTCTGACTGTTACCTCCACTTTTATTATTTGATGTTTGCACATATCAATTCATAAAAGGAGGAGGGGGGGGGGGGTGTCTCAGATTATCTATACCATAGCTCCAGGGGCCAAAATTGTAAACTTTTGGTAAAAAGAGACCTGCAGACCTTTAATGGTAAATCTAATTTATAATATTTACAGTATCATTTTTAATGCACATAATCATACAATGTACAGGAAATTAAAGTAGATTTCCTAAAATAGAACACATATTTCATTTAATATGATCAACTGACAATTTATCCTAAAGTTTTCAATATGAAGTTAAAAATGTAAAATTGATAACGGATGATTGTATAAAATAAAACCGATGACCAACGGCAATTGGTTATCCGAGGGACTCAAGCGATTTAAATAAATATATGTTCTTTATTCTTTATATGGCTACATTTGTACCCACCCCCCTCAAAAAAAGCCTCAACCCCCGCCCATGTTCAGTGAATTTCACAATTTATGAAGAGAATATTATGGACATAATAACAATGCATTTAGTTACCTCCCATGACTGTGAAAGTACAGAAGAAAATATGATGAATAATCTTATACATTTTCACCTTGTGGCCATTTTGGCTCTACCTTAGGGTCTAAACTTCTGTCCCAGGGTCAAGCATCTTACAATTTAGGTAGAGGGCTTCATGGACATCATAACCATGCACTCAGTTTATCTCCCCTTGCTGTGGATGTAGAGAAGAAGATTTTCTAACATTTAATACATTTTATTAAAAGGCCATTTTGACCCACCCTAGGGCCCTAATCCCTGACCCAGGGGCCATGAATTTCAAAATGTCCGGTAAAAGGCTTCATGGACATTATAACTATGCATTTATTGTTTCCCCATATGTGTGGGGGTAGAGAAAAAGAGTTTTGAATATTTGGTCCTTTTTTTTTTTTTTTGCATATTTGGCAACATCCATGAGGTCTCGGAGATGGAAACATGTAATATTAGACATTTTGACGGCACTTCTCCTATAGATAACGTAGATTCTAACTTATCTTAACCCTTACCCTTTACCCCCAGGCCAATATTGTGGACCCAGGAGGGGTTCAAAGTTCAACATGATGTTGGTTATAACCTCCTACCGCTTTCTTCGATAAGTAATTTTCATCTTTACAACAGACGACCACAAACGCAAACAATTTTAAAATCAACATTTTATTTTAAAAAATAGCTGGTTTCTTGTACAAATACATAATAATAGAAAAAATCAGATGAAGTTGAACAATAACATTTATATCTCTGCATTTATCCCGCATTCACAATGGGCAGATAGTATGGAAACTATATTACATGGTTAGATAGAAAAGCATGTTTATTCGTTGCAATTTTTCATAGAAAATATACACACAGGTATAATAAAATATTTAAGTATACCAACTGAAATTAATCTTGCATGGAATAAAAAAAAATACAAAAATGAAGAAAAGATAAAGCATATGAAAGTCAAAATACAAAATGAACATATTACATGATTTCACAGAAACATATAATTACGTAATATCTCTCATGAAATATTCAGTTCATATCATATGTATAACATAGATGTCATTTTGCACAAGTTTCAGTACATTTTGGCCTCCAGAAATTAGGATTTCTGAATTACGGTTTCTTGCCCTTGCTTTTGTCTTTGTCCTTGCCCTTTCCCTTGGCTCGTCTATTCCATAACCACCCACCCAAGTTGAAAGTTCTGGGGCTCCAGTGAGAGAAGTCGATGAATGGCAGGGAGGAGCAACTCACTTCAGAATTTCTGTAAACAAAACAATCAGCTTTATATGTGCTGTTTAATATGCAACTCACGACAATGATTGCTGTTAAATAAAACACCCAATCAGATGTATTTTCAACTGCCTTTGGTTTCTACATCGCTCATAATTTAATGGACACTGCCAGATTGTTAAGATTAAAACTTCTTTGAAAGAAAATTTCGTTTGTATTGTAACTCTTAACATAAATTTTCGTCTGCTTGTTAAAATATATAAAAGCGAAGAAGTTATTTGCAATGCAAGCTCAAATATATCATACTTCTTAGTGGTTATCTTCCTTGCTATTTATTCGAATGAGACAATGACAATTTGCTTTCTTTATAGTGCAACAAGTTCAGTTTGTTTCAATATAATTGTTTTAAAACGAGAAATAAACTCACTCTGCACTTGCTAAAGAGAGAGCATCCTTCTGAATTTTCTCCAAACCAAGGGTTTCACACAGAATCTTGGATAAAGTCACTTTTCTAATCTCCTGTAACTGTCCTGTAAATATATTTTTTTTTCCACATTTTTAAAACTTTAAAACAAGTAAAAGAACAATGACTCTGATAAGAAAGACTGCTTTGCCAGTGAAAATCGACCACAATTCCTTCATGAGTTTTATTTACTAATATTTTAGCATTGTTTCGCAAGGTATAAACAAATTTATTTTAACTTGTAATTAAAATTATACTTCGAAAATCTTAAGAACAGAAGTTTTTATTAATGAATATTAAGCAGAAACACAGTAGAACTCTGCATTAAGATTGTCATATAAGTAGGGTGGATGGTCAACAAATTACCCATTAGATATACCTTACAATATTTTAGCCATACGAAAAATTCCACTTATTTCATCTTTGAAATTTCAATTTTCCCTGTATCTTTGAGCATGTATGGACATAAGACCAAGACCATTCAACCATCTTAAACTAACAGCAACAGTTTAAAAATCATTTTTCTGTTTTTCAAAGATTTTCCCTGTATCTTTGAGCATGTATGGACATAAGACCAAGACCATTCAACCATCTTAAACTAACAGCAACAGTTTAAAAATCATTTTTCTGTTTTTCAAAGATTTTCATCACTCTGTACTTACGTCTGGGGAATCCCTCTACTCCATTTGTCTCGTACCAGTAACGGTCACCAAACTTTATGTCCCGGAACTGTCTCCCTAACAGACATTCAAAGAGAGGCCCAACTAGTGCATCATTACGGGGTGTCTCCGTGACTCCGCCCACAAACACATCTACATCATCAACATCACTGAAAAGGAAAATTTTGACGTCATATCCAGAATTTCATGCTTCTTAAATAAGTAAATATATGTATGGCTGTATAAAAAAAGAAAAATTATTCATCCGCATTACTTTATTTGGAAATCGTAACGTATTCATCACTATAATATTCTTGTGTGTTAACAATTTACAACACTTCATTTATCAGAGAGAGAGAGAGAGAGAGAGAGAGAGAGAGAGAGAGAGAGAGAGAGAGAGAGAGAAAGTATATACGAATGTTCGATATTGCTCCAAAAAGGCCTGACTTTAGATGCTTTAGAAAAAAAGGTTCAAATTGTAAAAAATGGGGGATGATACAGATAAACTGTGTGCTACATGTACAAGTTAATTATATGTAATATGTAAAAAAAAAATCTAACAAAAATTTACTAAAGTAAACCCTTTATTGATAAAAATACCAAAGTAAACCTTACTCATAAGTATTCTGTAGTCTACTTCTGACGTCAGCGTTATGGTCCACTAAACTCGCAAAATTCTGGGCTACCGGAAGTCTGCACCATTCTCGCCATGCATTGTAGGAAGGCAGGGCGTGGTCCCTTCCTCTCTGGATGTTAAAGGACATGAGGTCAAAGGTTACTCCACTCACATCACGGAAAAGTTCATTTCTCACTGCATCCTCAATTTGTCTGAAAATCATATGCATGGGCTTTATTCACAGTGAAGAGAGCTACACCGGTTCGTATTTTGAAACGAATGAAATGCAAATCAGGAAAATTAAAGTATACTAATGTTTTACTACCTGTCTATTTTCCTGGCAGGAGTATGTAATAAAAAGCGCGCCAAATCCGGAATGTTGCTCCCGCTTTGAGTGACAACAATGTGTGGGTCCATCAAAACGTCTTCCGTTTTAAAAGTATCGGTCGTTGCAAATTCCATTGTTTTGTAGCCAAACTCAGGGGGTATCTAATTAAAAAGTTCATTGAATAATAATAACTTATATATTATCAGTTCACATACTGATCAATTTAACTTCACGTATTACGAAAAAAAAATCATAATAGATTTCGTCTGCTAACGACCTTAAGAAGGTTGTATGCGGTCAGCAACTGTTTCGTAATTATCTTTTTTTATTAAACTAAATAAATTACAATAATATATTCACACAATGAAGATGTGGAGTTTGATTATCACTGCTCTTATAATACATCAATTCATCAATCTCTCTTTTATCCGAAAGTAGAAAATTCTAAAATGGCTAGGACTATATGATGCAATCTAAATGCTCATTTAATTTAATTTGATCTTACAGTTCAAACTATTTTAAATCAACTAAACATGTGTTTATCGTTCATGGGAGATATAACTAAAAACAACACCGACAGCAATGTTATGGGCATTTAAGGTGGAATAACACACCTGGAAAAATTCACTCAAATTAATAGTAAATTATTTGATTATGAAAGATATAATGATAAATAAAGTGTACATATGTCAAATCACCGCAGTTTTGGGATAAAAAATGAATATCTTAAATATTCAGTTCAGTAGGTATCAACAAAAGCCCCTGCGGGATTCGAACTCCGCATGTACGGATCATGAGCCCGACACTTTATCGACTCGATTATGGAGTAAGTTACATCTTGTCGTCGACAGAATCATTTTAATAAGACAAAATGTCGTTTAGATCAAAGGTCAGTCATTTTGTGATGATGTGTTATTCCACCTTAACAGCAGAGAAATAAATTGTTTACACGGCTGACTCATGAGTTACAGGGTCAACTCTCTAACACGGAGACTTACTTTAAAAATAAAGAAAAGATATACAATGTCTAACCCCCACCAATCACCAGCATTGTTATTGACCCATTTGGTTGAAGAGTTTCTCAATCAAACATGTATTTACAAGGGTAAAACTAATAAACACTCTTTGCATAATATACCTGTGAATGTCCATATCGGAGTGCTGCTGTGGCAACGACATTTTTCACGGTAGGGTTCACATCCGGGTCATATTTTCTCCAAAAACCACGTGATTTTAAATCCAAGTCGAGGTCTTCCCTAATTCGTTTTCCCAAAAGGACTGGAAGGTATTCTCCATAAGTAATTTGCTGCATAATGGCGCCCATAATTTTCTTCGTCTCCAAGAAGATCTCGTGACTTTTGCAGTTTCTTACTTTTCTTATTCCTTCTGCTATGATATTGTGTAGGCGGAGAAATACAACATGGAGTCCGCTCAAAGACGGATTTTCATTCACTCTCTCATCGCCTGGAAGTAAAGGTTAAAAAACTCTTTGTAATAGCTATGCGAATGAGACATTAAACTACCATTTAAAATGTTTCACACTTACAGGTGACAAAGTATGAAGTAGTGTAGTTTGTGTACAATGCAGATGATACCACTTTGAGATTTGACGGATTCTTAGTAGCAGAGACAAATTGTTAACATGCACGAAAGAAGTTGTTGTTTTTTTAATCAAATTGATTATTTATTTAAAAGCTTTCTTTCCAATTACGATGCCGTACCTCCAAGTTGACAGAAATCGCCTGCGTTATGGATATTACAAATGCCCCCGTCAGGAAGTAAATCGCCCTCCGAGGTCCTGAGAGATCCTGAAACAGAGTGTGGTCAGCTTTACAACTACAACTTACAAGTAGCAGAAGGTAAGAGGGTTCGTAATTACAATAAATAGAGGCGTAAATAGGCATAGCTTTTGTTCATATAGGAATGAAGGCAACACATATCCATCTGATTATAGAGAATAGTCAGAATATATAAGAAAACATAACTTCCAGAAACCTTTGTACATTGTATGTTGTGATTTTGTATAGTATAGTGAACTTGTTTAAGCTGCATTTCATGATTCTATCTTTAAAAAAAACATTTATATAACCCACGCTAGATTAAAAGCCTACATTGTATATCAATACAAGCATAATCAATTTTTGTAGTATGCAAAGAAATTTTGCTTGAGTATTGTTTGAATAATATTGTAGAAGTATGGGTATTTAATTTAAATTTACTAAAAGTATTAATAACTTGTTATGCTATGATGATTTATTTCTAAAATTTTATTAGTTGAATCTACCATAGAGAGAGTCTTCTTTGAAACAAAAGCTTCATTTTAATCATGAATTCAAATTACCAAATTTTCCACTCAAGTTTTCATTGAATGATTTCGTGTCACCATAGATCATCCCTGCGTCAATGTAAGAAGAAAGTCGGTTCACTTGTTCTCTGTAACCTGAAAGTAGAAAACGAAAGAATAAACCTAAACATGCATGCATTTTATTAACAAACTCATCAAAATAAACTTGTAGTAATAATAATTAGTTATGTGTTGTAATCAGCAGTTCTTGTGTATTCATGTAAAAAAAAAACATACAATATTTTTTTAAGTTTAAAATGATGATAGAAAAATTTTTTACACATAAAATTAACACAGTTATGTTTGAATGGCTAAAAAAACAAGTTTAAATTGTACAAAGAATATTGCTTGCATCACAATAAAACAAAAGCGGAAAATAACGCCTGCAATTTAACATGGTATTAATTAAGATTTTTTATAGCTTTCATTAGCCGTGTATTGTACTCACCTATAGAGCAGAAACTGTTAAAGGGAGCCGGAATAGACCGCGGGAAGTCCATGCAGGTGTGGTCATAGCGAAGGTCGTCGGAGGGAATCTCTATCCCAAAACATTCTGGGCTGAAATCAAGACAACATTGGTTTTACTATAATTTGCATGTAATATTTTGAATATCTCATCATCTAACATGATCACATACTTAAAATGAGATTTCTTTGTTTTGTTTTTTTAAATTTCTGCGTTGGTATTATCTTATTTGGTTTTCATTCCCTTGGAGTGAAAGGGACTGCTTTTTTTCCCGAAACTACATGAAGCTACATTCTGTAACTTACTCTGCAATGTCGTCCCCGCAACAATCTAAATGTTCGCCGTCCGTTCCTGTGAATCATTGGAAATAGAAAAAATAAAGTTTAACGTAATATTTCCCTTTATTTTGACAATTATGATGATGGTATTGATAATTTTAAACATATTCAAGAAAAGTGGAAACTAAATGATGATTAAAAAAGATGATGATGATGATGATGATGACGACAATGATGATGAGAATGATAACGATGACGATAATGATAATGACGACGAAAATAATGATGATAATGATGATGATGAAATCAAACAAACATAATCAAGATGGTTCAAGTAAAGGTTAAAAGTTATGATTCGCTTACCGATAGCTATAGGAGTGAAGGTCAAGTCATGGTCAATGAACTGACCAAAGGTAAACAGCATAAGGTTACGCTTGTCGTCGGCCGGGGTGACCTCGTCCCCCGACAACACATTGTTACTGATCACTCGCGGACTCGGGAGCTGTCCGCCATTTTTACCGCTTTGGCGAGGAAGGTTGTATCCTTGAATAATAATATTCATGTGCAATGTATCTTAAAACATTATTCTGAATTTCAGACACATAATGTAAATACCGCCAAACTGAACTGAACAATTTAATGTGGTAGATGGATGTAAAGCTATGTATTGGAATCTGAGAGACTCTGGAATGTTATTATAAGTAAACAATTAAGTATTGGTAATATTATATATTAACAATTATCGGTATTGCTCTTGTTATTAATGTCCATGCAGCACGGTGTTACATTTAACCAATACATATTTATCAAATTTGTTTATCACACTTTTATATATTGTACTCGTTTTTGCCCTTTGTGATTAAAATAAAAGCATCTATAAATCTATTTTGTAAAATTTGATATATTTACCGTCATCATAGTCAGCTGGTAGATACCGCGCATGCGCATGTAAAGCAACACCCCATGTTGGATTTTTGAGATTGTTGCAAATACCATTGGCGCTTCTATACTTTGATTTTTTGTAGTCATCACAAGCAGGGGTTGTTTGATCGCAGAGCTGAGTTTGGAACGATTTTTGATAATCGTAGTTTTCATACAGTTCAGTGAAAGAGAGTCCACTTCTGCAGAAAAACAATATTTCAATTTATTATAAAAGAAAAATAAAGAATGTCTATTTATCTCAGTATCTGAGAGCACTATGGACAGCCTGCAATTGTTTCCTTTTTCATTAAAAATAAGTATTCAAAAAGGTCCCTCTAACTATAAACTGCATACAAAAGAGTTTCGTTGTCAATATATGTTCGATGAGTAAGTATATTTTTCATGACAAAACATGGCAATGTGAAGGTGTATTCTTGGCGTGTCTTTAAAACTTGTTTTCTTTATATAATACTCTTTTTTGTCATAATATAAAAATACAATAAAATGTATTTCGTTTATCTTATCGGTATTGTATTAGATGCATTCATACAAATTGCCAAAAATTATCAAAAATCTGTTTGTCAAAAATTTTTCATTTGTCCAGACATTCCTTGAGTTTTACAAAGGCTAAGTAGAACATGTCGAATTTTTAACCACGTTTCGACAACCATTTCTTTGTATAACTGATCTGAAATAAAAACATGTTTTTAAGATTTACCTGTTAATAATGTTTTTGATGAGGTTGACGTATTTGTAGCCGTCACTGGCTATGCTATCTTCGTCGTCTCTTTGCTGCTGGAGAAAGGCGAATCCGTTCCCAGAGTCAGGTATATCAGAAACTAGGGAGATAGAGAGCTACATTTACAGTGACTAAATACAACCCATTTGTAAGTTCTTATGGTTTGGGAGGCAATTTCTGTGGTAATTGGTATATCTAGTTTGTGGGTTGTTATATGAGAGACTACCGTTAAATCGTAAAAGTGTTGCGTTGCTTGTTTTTCTTTTCTTTTTACTTTTTCGTGTTTGCTATGTTTTGGACACATCATTTTTCCAATGCTTCATGTAAGTAATATAGCACTACCCTATCAATCGCTTATAACAGAAAAATCAAAACAGTTAACGTTATGAGTCTCTTTGTTTGAGATAACACAGTTGCAAACTCCATGTCAATTTGCGTTATATATATCTAAATAATTGACAATTAATAGGAGGAACGAACTTGGCATGTTCAAAAGAAACCATTGACTTATGGAAGGAGTTTGCATAATTTTACACAATCACAATTAAATACGTATTCTGTAATGATTCATGTAAGTGTAGCCAATGATTTCATATCTGTAAAAAATCAACTTTTAAAAATCATGTTTTAAAAATGCTATTACATTGGATACAGTCATTCGACACCAAAAATCATGAATGACTCTTTGCTATGTGAAAATACGAACGAGGGATAATCTACATACTTTGTTTGGATATTGTTTATACCTACTTACCTTCCTGTCTTGGGCAGGCTTTACGCAGAGGTTCATCGTATGTTTCTTGAACTGCTTCAGTGATAATGTCATCAATATCGACGTCACTTTCAGCATGTGTCGTCATAATGCTCACCAATAACATAAGCAGGTGGCAAATTTCCATTCTGAAATGTATATGTGTATACTGATGATTTGAAGATTATTTGTATATGTTTAAGAACTGATATTTACACTTATATACTTTTCTTTACATGTAATTGTTTTATCAAATCGGTGTCATTCAAATAAAACTGAATTTAAGGATAGGTCAAAATGGCACACAATTAAAGCATACCCTAGACAATAAGGTGGCTACTTTACGAATAAGCTACATAATAATCACAATATTAATACGTATTGAAATGACGTTAGTTAAACAATACTTAAACACTCTCACGTACTTTCAAAGCATTTTTATTTTTTGATATTCAAAATTTTATTCAGTTGTCACAATCAAAGGGATGATGATCATATTGAACAACGGAAGCTCTGTAGAAATTCACTTTTTTAAATAAACAATTTTTAAAGACTTTTCATCTAAAAATTAAAAAAAGACATCAATTCAAATTGCGATGAATTTGACAATTTAGTCTCAGTCTACAAAGTTCATTTAATACTGTTTTAATATATAAATAATTTACTAATGTGTTTTTTTCCGCTTATAAACTTATAATTCGCTTTTAAATATATTTTTAGCTTTTGTTTGGAAAAAAACTGTTGCAAAGTTTTGAAGATTTAAACAAAATAATCATATGCACGTCTTAACATAATGTGTTTCTTTTTCTTTCATACGGGAAATGTAATATTTATATAGGATCTCTCATGATTTGCGATGGTATATGATTTTTATCCAACAAGTTGTGTGTTTTCTATCCCCGAGCCTTGGCGAGGGGATAGAAAACACACAACGAGTTGGATAAAAATCATATACCATCGCAAATCATGAGAGATTCTTTTTATCACATGTTTTACCACTTATTTTGTTAAACCTCAATCTTTTCTATAAAAATTATAAATGTGAACCGCACAACACATATACTACAAGACGTCAACAACTATACGCACAGAAAAAGAGTTCCTTAAAGATTAACAACAAACATTTCATTTTCGAGCATATTTTTATCAAATGATGAAAGAAAAAATTAAAACAGCATTAAATGCTTCACATTTACAACTTAACATTTTTCAACTGAATTGTTTTGTTACTTTTTCATTCTACGTCAATCATCCGCCTGAGGCTACGCAATGCTTAATTATGACGTCACGTGGCGTAAGAACACACAGTGGAATATCAAAAGTTTATCCCATGAGTGATATCCACCGCATATGGAGATAAACATGTGATAAAAAAAAATATATAATTATTTTGAATTATTAGAATTTAATTTTCGAGATTTGCTGAGCATTTAATTAAAAAAAAAATGATGGTTTATTAAACATTTCATGATCTTCAAGTTACGACTTCCATCGACCTTAAATAAGCGAGTACTTCAAAAATGTAAAAAAAAAAAAAAAAAAAAAAAAAAACCAAAAACACGAATATGCCATACTATAATACCGTTTTATGTTCTTCCTTAAGACCCCAAAACGTTTAAAAAGGCTGGATTAATAAATCAACATCTAGATCTTCCGTAAATTTTTAGACATGATTTGTTTATCTATAAACTATCATATAATGAACAAAAATCCATATATTTCAGCTTATTTTTTATGAAAAGCCCTTCTTCTTAAGAAAATAATGAAATCTAAAAACATGGCCATCCAGCCCTCTTTAAAAGGTATGCTCGTTTATGAGATACCAATCTTCCCTTCTGTTTTTTTTCAATGATCGATTTTACATTTGTAACACCTTGATACGAAAGGCAACGTTCACCGAATGAAATCAAAGGAAAAAATAAGTCGTGCAAAGTACAAATACTCTCTAAATGCATCCGTTTTTACATAATACAACTAACATTGTACAAAAGGAGTTATCATTTAGATTTTTTCTTAAAGCAGATATATATCATTTGATTAAACCTGAATTGATTGATCTGAAAAGGTGTAAGAATAAATTTCGTGACAATCAATCCATTTAACTGGCCTTATATAAATTTTTCTTAATTTAATTTTTCACAATAAAGATGTGGGAGAATGCATAAAATAAAAAGCGTTATATGCATTTAATCAAGTCAAAACCGACAATTTTAGGTGATAACAAACTAATGAAATACATATATCTCTTATTCAGTGGCTTAGTGTTGGATATCTCTTACATCAAATCAACAACAGAATTTATCAAATGTTAAAGATATCACCAACAAATAAAGTGGACTTCAAAGTTTGCACCGATTTTCTTATACGCTGGCGAACAAATTAAATAATATGGCTTTGCAAAACATGACAATATATATACTACTCTGAATAAATACAAGTAATTAATTTTTCTAGAAATATTAAAAAAAAAAATATTATGCAAATAGGAAAGGAGGTAAAACGTGACTTATACCTGTTGTAAAAAGGCAACGACCAGTAATGGAGAAGAGAGGACAAATATAGGTTAAAGCAATCATCACATTTAGCTAAAACCGATAAATAAATACCTAAATTGTAATGATTTACAACACCCCCTCCATATAAATAGCCCCATTCGATAACTAGACCCGAAAACGTAAAAGCTGACGTTCATGATTGAACTTTTATCTTATGGTCGTAATTTTGTTCGACAAATTGTATACAGTTAGTATTAATAATTTTGTGATTATAATTTCTTACCTTTTAACTTATTCAGTTTCTTCAAATTCTGTCTGTAAGCTTCAGAAAAATGAAATGTTTCTTTTGTGTCAGGATTTTTATATACATGTAAATCCAAAAAACACAGACAAAAAAACCCAAATCGGAAAAAAGACCAGAATTCTTCTGACATGCTCTATTTGCGTTCTGACAGTATATTTAAATCGGTTACAGATAATGATTGGCTGTATCAAATATATCATTTTTCTCATCAAGTGCAAATTCAGTCAACTGACTTTTGCTGTGGGAGTGGTTGATAAGCATTCAGGTTTGAAGCAATTATATTGTTAGAGATCAATAATACAACGCTTCCGGAAATAAATTCTTTACTTTTTATATAGTAAATGACTAAATAAACTTCTTTTAGTATCATTCGGTGGCTTATACTTTATGCTTAATTCATCAATATCGGAATAAATTGATGTTTTAACAGCAATCGCTACAGAATGCATCTTTTTCATATCTTTTCACCAATGAATCTAAAGAAATCTTGTTAAACTTAAATATGAATTTAATAAACAGAAAGTTACAGAATATTGATTAAAGCATTACGATTTTATATCCTATGTATGATTAAGTCAATAATTGTTTTATTAGCATTATTATTTATCATTTATAGATATACCCGGTAAATTACAATCCTGTTAGCTACTGAAAGCACTCAATCTATAAACAAAGTTGGATGTACAAATTTAATATTTTTCTTTTATTTGATAGTTTTTCTTTGTTATTCTTTCAATATATATCTCCACATAACTGCATGATATATAAAGGACAGAACAGAAATCAGATTGATAAAATATCTTGGGAAACTACTAAGAAAACAAGAGGGGAGTAAGGGCTGGCTATATCCACTCGCAAGTGTAATTATCCATTTTGAATTTGGAGCAAGTGCATGACAGTGATTTACATGCTTTTCCTTTTTTTTTTTATACAAATGCAAAATAATATATTAATAAATTTTGAATGAGATCTACTTTTCATCCTCGTTTCTGATGAATAATGACCATAACCTGACCTTTCCACAATCTTACGGTTGTCAATTAAATCTGATTAAAACCATCACTTATCTTATAATTAAAATGTAATGGATTTTTACTTAATCCAACACCACCAACAGATGACGGTTTCTTAACCTGAGTATCCGATCAAACTATTAAAATTGAATCCGCTTTGTTTCTAAATGAGCTGCTTTTTTAAGAATTCTAATTGCATGGTAGACCGATAATTCTGTGCGTAACTTAAACCTTTATGATAAATAAGTGGAAACAAATCGTTAATATCATTTTCCGCGAAAATATATAATAACTAACAGAAGTTTGTGAACCATACTTTTATTAGCTTTTTAATAGTTAAGAAAGAACTCATGTCTGGTTTTGACTTTTCAAAATATCAGAAGAATATTCGAAAAAAATGCCCCTTTAATTGAGATGTGAGGAAATTAAAAGATCATACTTTTCTTTCTTAAAATAGTAAAATTTAACGTAAAAATATAAATCAAAGAATACAATCTTAAAAGGACAATATTTTTGGTGGAATAATGGCGTAGGAAATTACCACACGATTTTGTTATTCAAAATTACTGTAGATTTATGAATTCAATTGACATTTCTAAAAAAAAATGTCAATCATATAGAATTGTTTAAATACTAATTGAAATTAATTATAAGGGACTTGCGTTTCAAATTGTTTTTAAAAAAAAACATGATTTTCGAAACAAGTAAGCATTCAATCTCTAAAAAGATCTCTGTAACAATTCACTAAAATTCGTATTTTCTCTTTTTTTCATGGTCAATATAATTGTTTTTCTGACTTTCTGTCAGTTTATATCTTTATAAAAAATATTCATAATAAGTAAAAATCAAATGTTTTAATATTGGAAGCACAGAAAAAACCCTAAAAAATATATATCAAAATCTTTTACAAAATAGGGGAAATGCCGGCTAAGTCATACCAATTTTAGTTTAAATATATAGTTGTTTAAGTTGATAAACAATAATAATTTGGTTTCATAATAGAATTTAAACTGTCGATGTTTCATTAAATTGATGAGACCTTACTCGTACAAAAAAAATGCACTAAATTATTTCCTGAATATGGTTAATATTCATTTTAATTAAAATTTCTTAAATAAAACAGTGATAATTATTTAAGCACTGAAAATAGATGTTACTGTGGAACATGTATATCATAGCAACAAAGTATCCAAAACGCAAATTAAAGGTATATTGATGTTCATTGCTTATATCTGAACATGTTTCTAGAGAAATTAACTGAACCTCATATTTTGAATAAATCGTCCCCCTGCCTGATTCTTGTGCTGAGTAGTACTTTTAAAATATCTTATAATAGATGCCAGTGGCACATTGGTAACGGCATCTTTATTTTTTTATCCTTTGAATTGATGGAAAATAAAATGACATTGTTTCCTGCGAAAACAAAATGGTCTAATTTGATTAAACTGATACCACCACTTGGTATTGTCTGTTTGACTGTGCGAAAAGTTCATGCATTTCTGAATATTAAAAACATAAAGACTGCTTCCTTGATTACAATTTCAAAATTAAAATTTCTGACATAAAGCTTTAAACATATTGTTTAATATTTTCATAGATCAATGGTAAATCCAAAAGATAACATGAAAATCTCTTGATTGAAAATTTAAAAAAAAACCATATTGTCAATTTCGCAAATATGCATTCATATATTATAACTTAATCATTTATTTAATAATTTTTCTTAATTATCGTTTTGCTATTTTAATTAACTTCAATTTTTCCTACTACAAGTATAAGGCATTCATCACCGAGAAAAAAAATTAACATTACAATCCTACAGTCTAACATAGGTATGTCATTATTTAAGTATGTGTACACCAATTGTACTGTACTATTTCTTGAGTATAAATATGTACGTAAAAGTGCACTGTTTTTCGTATAATGAACAAAGCAAAAAAAAAAAAAAAGTGTGAAAAACACCGTTTTCCTCGCTGGTCAAATGTTGTTGGGTATACCTGGTATTTTGAATAAGGTAACACTACGTAAACAAATTTACAGGTAACTCCTATCAATTTCTGTGAGATCAACAGTACAGTCGGTATCATTTCATCATGATTTTGGTAAATATATTTATTTTTCTCTCTGTTTGATCGTTTGATCGCTTGAGTGTTTCTTTTTTAGTTTTGAATATTTCCTTTTTCCTTTTGTGCTGCAGGTATTTGCAGGTTTTCCTTGTGTAATCTCGTGCAATCGAAATATCACGAGAAAACAACGTACATATAAGATAATAAAAAGTCTTTCTGTTGTTGTTATTTACATTATGCGTGACTCAAGACAGAAATATTAACATCCTTGCTCTAACGACAAGAATTAATGAGTGTCTTTCCACAAATGTAATGTTTTATCTATCACCACGACTGCAAAATATCAAAAATCTGAAATGCATTCGCCAACATGTTTAACCACGCACATGAGCAATATCTTACGTTTTATAAAGTTATATTTTAGTAATCGTTGTTTTGTTTTATTTCAATTTTTTTATCTAATAGAAATAACTAAGGATGGAAATTCATAATATCATATTTGCAAGTGGTAACCGTTCTCGCTTGACAAATAACGATAAACAAAACGCAAAAAAGCTTCAGGGGATGCAAGTAGTACTTACAAAATCCAGAAATAGTAATAAGGAATAAAAAGAACAAGAAGTATTCAAAAGCTAGTTTTATCATCTTCTCTCTGGTATCAGTAACGTATTGAACAATCTTCGTAATGGCTTGCCTTTCAGCTTAGAGGAAACGAGGTCTAAATTCTCCAACCTAACCAATAGCGCTGCAATAATCGTTTTTACATTGTAAATGGATATGATTAAAGAATGTAACTATGCATAAGAATGCATCGATCTTACGTAACACAATAAAGGCGCATATGACCGAAATTTGGTTTTTACAATAAGTAGAAATAATTGCATAAGTAGCGTAAAACCAAAGATGCAAAAAAAAAAAAAAAATTTCAACAATTAGAAACTTTCCTAATAAGGATTTAGAAGATTTGAATTGTAATAATTTCCTTTCTTCATATTATTAAAACGGTTAGTAAATTAATATGAAGGATGACAATAACAAACTATCAACCATCTCAAAAATCCATAAAAACGAAATACAAATTCAAAGCAGAGCAACACGGACCGCTAAAAGGATACAGGTAGAATCAGGTGCCTAGGAGGAGTGAGCATCCTCTGCTGACAGGTCACACCCGCCGTGTGCTTTCTGTCGTAATCGGGAAAACACGGAAAAGTCCGTAGACAATTAGGTGATTAATTATGGTGTAACAATTAGTATGAAAAACTTCAGTCAGCATGCGACTCAGTGGAAGATTGTATTTGCCAACAAGGTCGTTGTATCGACCATAGAACTTACGAAAAGATGACCTCAAACGAGACTGTTGTTAGTCCTGTTTTATCAACTTGTTTGTCAGTAGCTTGCCTCGCTTTAAAAACTGTTCATATGAAGAGCATGCCCTTGCGTATCGAATTAAATGACAGACATAAAACACCATATACAGCAGGTGATGAAGGTAGGTGTTAAGAAGGTCTATGTTAAGAAATTAAAGATGAAAAATTTTAATTGTCTGATGGCAAGCAAAATTCCTTATAAAGTCCCCAGTCCGTTAAACACATCGCCCAGAGAGGTCCATGAGTTTTGTTGGTTGCTTAATAATTGAATTTCCTGTAATATGTTTGGAAATAGGAAAAATCTGGATATCATTTTTTATAGGACATTTTTCTCGGGCAATATCATTGCACATTTTAGCCTATTGTCATTTTTCTGATCTGAGCTCTGAATAGAGCTCTAGTTCTTGGTCCGCTAAAATACTGTGCATTGCATCATGAATTTTGTTCCTCTCTTTGAAAATTGAATGGAGTACTTATTTACTTTATTAATCAAAATCATTTTAATATTTGTTATGTTTCTTAAAACAAAAAAAGAAATCAAAACCAAATCCCGGTGAACGATGCTACAACATATCGTGCCCACATTGATTTAAAATAACTATTCATTTAGTACAGGCAAACACTAGAACCATTCAAAAAATCAAAGTATTGAAAAAAAAATATTTTTTATATAACAGCGATCTTGTCATGTCTTCATCAAAGTTAGTTATTACTAGTTAATGTCATGGATATCTGATATTTTGGAAACAGGATCACTAAGCAAAGAAAATATTTACATTTTATATGAAGTTCATTCCCTCATGTTTATTCAAGATATCTTAACGAGAATTTAACAGAAATTCTCTAAAGAACTAAAAATATACAGATAGTGTAAGATTGTTCATGCTCAAGTAAAAAAGTCTAATTTAATCCAGTGATGAGCTTGTCTGCTCTAACAAACTTCTTCCACTGACCAAGGTGCGTAAGATAATTAGTTTGGACTTGATCACGTTTACCTATTAGATAAGAAATGCTGTAGCCCAATGTCCGGGTGAACATGTATAAAATGGGGGTGCGGGAAACATAGCTCTCAAGTAATCATATGGAAGCTGACTTTATGCCTCTTTACGGCCTACTCCCTATGTAGAGGAGAATACATTCTAGTTAAAACCTTTGCTAGGGCACTGCCAAGTATCGTCATTTCGAGAAACCTAAGACCATAAAATTTCCATATGATAAACATAACGGGTAGAACCAGTGTTGTTCTATTTCATTTTTTTCTCTCAAATCAAACCAGTATATTCATTAACAGGAATGTGGATCATTTATCCACATCCAAAATACTGGACATCGTCACTACAAGTGAATTTAATAATTTGCACGGGAAAAAAGTTAAAAGTATGGGTAAACGTAGCGATCTACATTTGCGGGGGTGGTAGAGCTGGTGGGATGGGGTGGGTGTAATTTTCATTTCATTTGTTGGGATCTGACAATTTAATCTGCAAGGATTTTTTTTAAGTATCAGTCTCATTCAATCAAACTTATTTGGCAAAACAAGTAAACAAATTATATGAGCTAAATAATATTACACTGTTTCTAGTCTTGACAATTTGCAAAAACATGCAGCCGTGACTTCAGGCGGATATGTTCATGATGACATGTGGTGATAACGAACAGTGTTCAAATTCAAAAGTCCAAAGGAAAATTACAAAACAGGAGCAGAGCAAACACGGACCTCTTAAAAAAATATTTACATATAATATTCAATATCAAATCAGCCATCCTATCAAATCTTAGCCTTGATTTTCCTGGTGCACAGCAAGGCGTCAAGGTATGCATCTTACGAAAGATTTCGGAACTTTCCTTTATTATTAAGTTTGCCAACATGTTTATAAATCACAAAATAAATCTCTTAAAATAAAATTATTCTTGTCAAATATACACATGTTTTTAAACTAATGTTGTGTTTTCATTTCTTAATAAAGTACATGTATTTTGATGTACTTAGTTTAGTTTAGTTTAGTCTACTCCTTAAGCCAAATGGCTCATCAGATACAAAGAATGCATAATATATATACAATATAAGAAATAATATGTAGCAATACACGTATTAAGTACATTAAAGTATTATCTATTTATCTATACAAACAAAGTTTTGAGTATTTCTGCTCTTTGTAGATATTTCAAGGATTCTGAGAAATTTCGATGAACAATATTTTTATATCAGTCACAAAGGCGACAATTATTTTTGTGTGCTTTTTTATTTTTTCGGATGAACGGCCTTTCCTTTGCCATATTTTTGTTTGGTTCTTTTTCCGAGTTAAAATTTTTGTGTCTGTCGAGCCAAGATATGTAGAGTCCGATTTGATTTGTTTTGAACATCAGTGGATTAGGCAGCAGGCAATGCCTATGTAAGCCTTCTCCATAGGGAACAAGGTACACATGAATATTACATGTTATCTAATTCAATGCAGCTTTGGATTAAGTGCATATCTAATAAATGGATGTAAGACGGCATAATACTAATTATTATGATTGTATAGTAGATGAAAAATATGAATAATGGTATGAGAGAAAAAATCCAAACAAACTAAAGAAGAGTCAATAGGTAAGTAGAAAAAATAAATATATAAATAAACAAGCAAAGCCCGTATACAGATACAGCAGTTGGTTTACCTAATTAATTATATTTGAATCTTTTAGCATTTGCAATATATTCATGTACAATATTAAAAAAGGCAATGTTTTCAGCATAAAAAATATCATTGTCTCCAGACAGCAATACGTTAAGAGATATAGGTTTTTGTATGCCCAAATTTGATAAGCAATGAAATAGAGTATATCTTTCCTTAACATATTTAGGACATCGAACGAAAAAATGAAATGCATTTTCAATATGAAACCCAAAATTATTGCAAATAGAATTATCTAATGAAAAAAACCTTTATGAAGGTCAGCATTTAGACTACTAGCACCATTCTCAATTGACAATAAATAACATTTTCCATACGCTTTCCGTGATTACATACTTTTTCAGGGTTTTTATAATAAAGTTTCTCTAGGGAATTTGTAAAAGAAGATACGGATGGAAGGCTTCTAATATGAAGATGTAAATCATTCCATAACTGAATAGTTGAGGTATTATGGTTGTCAAAGGGAAATATGTTAATTACACCTTACAATGGCTTTACAGTGTATGTTATAAGTTTGCGTCTTTATATTGTTATCATGATGAATGATCAAGAGTGTCTTTATTCTTTTTAAGGTCTTCCGTTTTCAACGGAATACCTTGTACTGATTCTGTTGGAAATCCTTCATTATTATTTTTCTGCTTCTTTTTCTTCTAGACGTTTCTTTAAACCTTAATAACTCGCTTGTTTGTCATCAGATTTTATTCAAATTAGCAGGGTCTATTGGAAATGTCAATAGCTCACTATAGCATAAAACATTGTGAAATCGCTACTTCCAGTTTTGAGTTATTCCCCCTTTGAATATTATTTAGTGGGTCTCGTGTACACGCAAAAGCTCCGAGTTGGTACGTAGCAAGTAGTTTTAATTTACAAATTTTTAATATAGACATCTTGAACGTTGTCCTCCCAGTTTTATATGTTTGATTAACCCACGTATACTACTTAAAAAATCAAATCGAAATTTATGTTTCAAAAAATTCTTAATTTTGCTTATATTGCTCCATAACTTTTTTGTTGTAAATATTTTCTTAACACATATAGAACAAAAGTTGTGCAAAATTTTAAGGGCTTTCATTTGATTCCATAAAATTAAGGGTCTAGATCCCTTAAACGTATTTGCTTTATAACTCCAAAACGGTACATTTTTCGATATGGGCGTCGCTGCAAAAATGTTGTTTGTGATCTTATTAATCTCATAAAACTATTTTTGTGTTCGGGTAGTGCATAATATGAAGGTGAAAAGTAATATGTGTAGACCAGTACTCGCGGTAATTAGTCAAAGTTAACGAAAGGCTTTGTGCGTACAAATGACATAAAGTTATCACAGAAAGTATACCGGTTTATACGTGATGCCTTAATTAATAAAAAAAAAGTTCTTTTTTTAAGTATACATGTTTTTATGTGAGGACTATAAGTCATTTTTGTTAAGTTCTTATAGTGAACAATCCTTTAAAAACGATAAACAGAAAATATGAACATTCTTTTTCCTTTCTAGTAAAACTCAAATTACGGATAAAAAAAACCCAACATTTTAGCTATTACACTGCATGCATTTGAAATTTATCTGGGATCTGAGCTGCGTGTGTGTACCATTACGTAACCTATCTCTCGCCCGCGGCCAAGGATATCGATTGCGGCTGGACTACCTTGCGGTCAGCGGTATCTACTAGACAATATCCGCGTCTTACACATATGGGTTTATTTAGCCGCAGACACATAGAATTGTTTTTAATTTTGAATACATATACATGTAAAAGTTGTAAATGTAACCCTAACCCTCCTTGAATAAAGTTGTAATTAATAAATCTTTTTGTTAATTAATAAAAGCAATGTCATTCCCTACCTGAAGCATAATGAGACATAGAACAAATGTCGATTTTTAAGTAAAACAAAAAACTTCTCTTCAATATATTTTAGTTATTATACCGCAAGCATTTCAAATCCTTCTGAGTTCTGAGCGTAATCCATGCTTGTCCGCGGCCGAGGAGATCGGTCGTGGCTGGACTACCTAGCGGTCAGCGGTTATCTAATACACACGATTCGCGTCTTACATATATGTGTTTATTTAGCAGCAAACACAAGAACTGTTTTAATTTTATGTCATAAAAGTTTCTTCATCTTGAATTGATTTAATTAAACGATAGATTATAAAGAAAGAAAGCGTTCTAAAAAATGGTAAAAGCGATATTATTCCTAATCAGAAGCATCGTCAGACATAGATCAAGGTGGGTTTGTAAGTCTTAAATATTCTTAAATTGTACAAATAATGTTTAATGTTTAAGATCAACACAAAAACCCCACAAAGGTTAAACCTTAAAATGATGATCATCCCTCCCACACGGCCGAGGAGAACCCGCGCGAGTGGACAAGTAGTTTCTTGTGTTTCTACCTTATCACAAGTGCATGTTTATTGATAATTTGTACAAACACCACTATTAAATTGTTTGTTTTATTTTCAATTTAACTACCTTGGTTTAAGATGAAACTTGATTTTACTTGTACAGTTGTCTTTAGTATTGGTTTAAACGATGGTGCATAAAATCAGATAGAAACGTGACCATCAATGGAATACAAGTATGCCATCATTCCGAATCTAAATATGCAATTAAGGCCAATTGTATATACAATACAACGTCGAGATTTTGACCGGTACATGTAAAATCAACTTGTGTTTCAACATAAGATTAATATATTTACCCATGATTATTTCTGTTTATTAATGCTGAAACGTTCTACAGACCAACACTTTTGAGACAATGTTCACACCTGCCTGATCAACCAGTCTTATGTATAAATTTACTGGTGTGGGAATTGGCGAACAGAAATCGAAAATTCAAATGATCAATTTTTGGTGACTCCTTGTGTTTAACAGTTCCTCTTAATTTGATTTACTTTGCATTCTGGGGCCCGTTTCACAAAGCATACTTAGGACTGAGTTATATCTTAGGAAAGAACTATTTCACTTAATTTTCTTCACTTTAATTTTAAAACTAACAATATATATACTGCACATTTCTTATATTTAATTCTATAGTGTAGACACATGTGATTGGCTTAAGAAACCTTTATTTATTAGTTATTACCATTTGCGTACGGACGTTAAATATATACAATATTTTTGTGATCATCTTGTCCCACGCGCAGATGAGGAACGGGGTACAGTTGTACTCTAGCTAGTGCACTGATATAATTGAAAGTATAAATGTCTGAGAATCATTCATCCCTTACGTAGTTTGGTAAAAACAGGAATGAATACTAAATACTGAGTCGCAGAATGTATGAATAATTTGTCATATTGTTTCTCCGCGGTATAAGCTTTTCATTTGTGAGAAATTGTATAGGTGTTTTCTTTGGGGAATGAATGGGATAGGGTGTTTTCTTTAATTTTATTTTGGGGATGGGTATGGGATGGCCGGGATGTGATTTAGGGACTAGGGATGGAACCCTCTAGATAAACCCCTTGTTCCTTTCATTTAATTTAAGAATGTCAATGCTAAATCCCCCATGGGAATGCTGCTTCGTTCAGAGTTTGCCTTCCATCCCCCATTCTTTATACTTTTATCAGCTGAAGCGTATTTGTTTGCAATGGTTTTAAGTCTAACTTGTCACTGCATGTAAATGTTGTATTCTATTTGGAATAAACTTGAATCGTAAAATTTGTGTCAGTGTGTCAGTAAGATTTGAACGTGCTGGGTTTTTTTTGTATAACAGCGATCTTGTCATGTCTTCATCAAAGTTAGTTATTACCAGTTAATGTCATGGATATCTGATATTTTGGAAACAGGATCACTAAGCCAAAAAAATATTTACATTTTATATGAAGTTCATTCTTTCATGTTTAATCAAGATATCTTAACGATAATTTAACGGAAATTCTCTAAAGAACTTAAAGTATACAGATAGTGTAAGATTGTTCATGTTCAAGGAAAAAAGTCTAATTTAATCCAGTGATGAGCTTGTCTGCTCTAATAAACTTCTTCCACTGACCAAGGTGCGTACGATAATTAGTATGGACTTGATCACGTTTACTTATTAGATTAGAAATGCTGTAGCCCAATGTCCGGGTGTATATGTATAAAATGGGGGTGCGGGAAAGATAGCTCTCAAGTAATCATATGGAAGCTGACTTTATGCCTCTTTACGGCCTACTCCCTATGTAGAGGAAAATATTCTAGTTAAAACCTTTGCTAGGGCACTGCCAAGTGTCGTCATTTCGAGAAATTTAAGATCATAAAATTTCCATATGATAAACATAACGGGTAGAACCAGTGTTGTTCCATTTCATTTTTTTCTCTCAAATCAAACCAGTATATTCATTAACAGGAATGCGGAACATTTATCCACATCCAAATACTGGACATCGTCACTACAAGTGAATTTAATAATTTGCACGGGAAAAAGTTAAAAAGTATGGGTAAACATAGCGATCTACATTTGCGGGGATGGTAGAGCTGGTGGGATGGGGTGGGTGTAATTTTCATTTCATTTGTTGGGATCTGACAATTTAATCTGCAAGGATTTTTTTAAGTATCAGTTTCATTCAATCAAACTTATTTGGCAAAACAAGTAAACAAACTAGACACGATCTCGTTGCGAGCAACGAGGAGGTCTTCCTTCCAATTTTAGAAGTTGATATACATGTATGACCTTTATTTTGCTATTTACCAGCTAAATGATTTGTAAAAAGAAAAAAAAAAGATCTCTTGATTCTGAACAGACAATTTTCTTCTATTTCTTTATCTTTTTTCCTTTTTTTTTTTTTTTTTTTTTCAGCCCCTTTTTCTTGATATCAACTGAAAGATCTTATTATTTTAAACACATTTTGTTCATTAAGTGTTCAGAAATGTGTTACCGTTCTTGAGATATTTGGGAAAGATTGCTTTAGGGGCCGACCCTTTATCTCCCTGTAGGGTCCATTTGACGAAACTTTGATGGTTAAATTTTATTACGAACACTATTCTTAGCATCTTCTCTTATATAATGCTTTTCAAAATATTTCTCCTTTTTAAGATATAAATGATCAAAATGTTGGAATTCTAGCCCCTTAAAACCCTTAATTATGTAACATATCCGAAAACTTTTAACATGCGTAGATAAAGAGCTAGAAGATTAACATTTTTGCTTCTATAACACATTACAAAATGTTTCTTATTAAAGAGATATAGATGAAAGACTTTAGACCCTTCTGGGCCCCTAATATGAGGGGTCAGCCCCTTTTGCTTGGTGTCAGTTGAAAGGTCTTGTTTATATAAACTTTTAATGTTCTACATATGTTAACAAAATATTTATGACAAGAAAGATATTCGTGATCAAATCTCAAATTTCCCAAAAAACTGTCAAAAAAGTTAACATCAACATTTTCAGGTTCAGGCGAGCTTCCAGGACAATGACTTCTAGTCAAATCTAAAACAAGCATGCAAATCTACCATAACCACTCTATCTTGCACATAAATTTCAAGTCTTTAACTATAACGGTTTTTGAGGAGATGCGTGGACAATATCATGTCCCAAAATACATGAAAAAGGGAGATAAATCAGAAGCGGAATTGAATTTTCAGACAAAAAGTTGTATGCAATGAGAGGTTGACCTAAGACATCATCCCTGTAAAAATCATTAAAATCGATGGAGAAATGGCTGAGAAATTAAGGGTGTCTACCAAGAAGAATAATTAAATAATATAGAAGAACTAGACACGATCTCGTTGCGAGCAACGAGGAGGTCTTCCTTCCAATTTTAGAAGTTGAGATACATGTATGACCTTTATTTTGCTATTTACCAGCTAAATGATTTGTAAAAAGCAAAAAAAAAAAGATCTCTTGATTCTGAACAGACAATTTTCTTCTATTTCTTTATCTTTTTTCCTTTTTTTTTTTTTTTTCAGCCCCTTTTTCTTGATATCAACTGAAAGATCTTATTATTTTAAACACATTTTGTTCATTAAGTGTTCAGAAATGTGTTACCGTTCTTGAGATATTTGGGAAAGATTGCTTTAGGGGCCGACCTTTTATCTCCCTGTAGGGTCCATTTGACGAAACTTTGATGGTTAAATTTTATTACGAACACTATTCTTAGCATCTTCTCTTATATAATGCTTTTCAAAATATTTCTCCTTTTTAAGATATCAATGATCAAAATATTGGACTTCTAGCCCCTCAAAACCCCTAATTATGTAACATATCCGAAAACTTTTAACATGCGTAGATAAAGAGCTAAAAGATTAACATTTTTGCTTCTATATCACATTACAAAATGTTTCTTATTAAAGAGATATAGATGAAAGACTTTAGACCCTTCTGGGCCCCTAATATGAGGGGTCAGCCCCTTTTGCTTGGTGTCAGTTGAAAGGTCTTGTTTATATAAACTTTTAATGTTCTACATATGTTAACAAAATATTTATGACAAGAAAGATATTCGTGATCAAATCTCAAATTTCCCAAAAAACTGTCAAAAAAGTTAACATCAACATTTTCAGGTTCAGGCGAGCTTCCAGGACAATGACTTCTAGTCAAATCTAAAACAAGCATGCAAATCTACCATAACCACTCTATCTTGCACATAAATTTCAAGTCTTTAACTATAACGGTTTTTGAGGAGATGCGTGGACAATATCATGTCCCAAAATACATGAAAAAGGGAGATAATTCAGAAGCGGAGTTGAATTTTCAGACAAAAAGTTGTATGCAATGAGAGGTTCACATAAGACATCATCCCTGTAAAAATCATTAAAATCGATGGAGAAATGGCTGAGAAATTAAGGGTGTCTACCAAGAAGAATAATTAAATACTATAGAAGAATGAGAAACAGTAGAATAACAGTAAGGTCTTCCGCTGAAGACGGAAGACCTTAATGAGAAACAGTAGAATAACAGTAAGGTCTTCCGCTGAAGACGGAAGACCTTAATTATATAAGGTGAATAATATTACACTGTTTCTAGTCTTGACAATTTGCAAAAACATGCAGCCTTTCCCAACCTTAAGCATAATGAGACATAGAACAAATGTGGATTTTTAAGTAAAAAAAAATAACTTCTATTCAATATATTTTAATCATTATACTGCAAGCATTTCAAATCCTTCTGAGTTCTAAGCGTAATCCATCCCTTGTCCGCGGCCTATCTTGAATTGATTTAATTAAACGATAGATTATAAATAAAGAAAGCGTTCTGCAAAATGGTAAAAGCGATATTATTCCAAATCTGAAGCATCGTCAGACATAGATCAAGGTGGGTTTGTAAGTCTTAAATATTCTTAAATTGTACAAATAATGTTTAATGTTTAAGATCAACACAAAACCCCACAAAGGTTAAACCTTAAAATGATGATCATCCCTCCCACACGGCCGAGGAGAACCCGCGCGAGTGGACAAGTAGTTTCTTGTGTTTCTACCTTATCACAAGTGCATGTTTATTGATAATTTGTACAAACACCACTATTAAATTGTTTTATTTTCAATTTAACTACCTTGGTTTAAGATGAAACTTGATTTTACTTGTACAGTTGTCTTTAGTATTGGTTTAAACGATGGTGCATAAAATCAGATAGAAACGTGACCATCAATGGAATACAAGTATGCCATCATTCCGAATCTAAATATGCAATTAAGGCCAATTGTATATATATATATACAATACAACGTCGAGATGTTGACCAGTACATGTAAAATCAACTTGTGTTTCAACATAAGATTAATATATTTACCCATGATTATTTCTGTTTATTAATGCTGAAACGTTCTACAGACCAACACTTTTGAGACAATGTTCAAACCTGCCTGATCAACCAGTCTTATGTATAAATTTACTGGTGTGGGAATTGGCGAACAGAAATCGAAAATTCAAATGATCAATTTTTGGTGACTCCTTGTGTTTAACAGTTCCTCTTAATTTGTTTTACTTTGCATTCTGGGGCCCGTTTCACAAAGCATACTTAGGACTGAGTTATATCTTAGGAAAGAACTATTTCACTTAATTTTCTTCACTAACAATATATATACTGTACATTTCTTATATTTAATTATATGGTGTAGACTCATGTGATTGGCTTAAGAAACCTTTATTTATTAGTTATTACCATTTGCGTACGGACGATTAATATTTACAATTTTTTTGTGATCATCTTGTTCCACGCGCAGATGAGGAACGGGGTACAGTTGTACTCTAGCTAGTGCACTGATATAATTGAAAGTATAAATGTCTGAGAATCATTCATCCCTTACGTAGTTTGGTAAAAACAGGAATGAATACTAAATACTGAGTCGCAGAATGTATGAATAATTTGTCATATTGTTTCTCCGCAGTATAAGCTTTTCATTTGTGAGAAATTGTATTGGTGTTTTCTTTGGGGAATGAATGGGATGGGATGTTTTCTTTAATTTTATTTTGGGGATGGGTATGGGATGGCCGGGATGTGATTTAGGGACTAGGGATGGAACCCTCTAGAAAAACTCCTTGTTCCGTTCATTTGATTTAAGAATGTCAATGCTAAATCCTCCATGGGAATGCTGCTTCGTTCAGAGTTTGCCTTCCATACCCTATTCTTTATCCTTTATCAGCTGAAGTGCATTTGTTTGTAATGGTTTTAAGTCTAACTTGTCACTGCATGTAACTGTTGTATTCTATATGGAATAAACTTGAATCGTAAAATTTGGATTCCTCAATTAACAGCGCATTTTTAATTTAGGAATAAGCACATATTTGTATATGTTAACATTATATTGAAATGGACCAATTAGACAAAAAATGCAATCGATCATTTATAAAAACATGAACAACAGGTCAGTTAATGCATGTATCTTTTAAGGGTCAAAATATTATAACTAAAATATGTACGAGGGTTGATCCAAAAGTAATGTCACAGATGCGATAAAATCGTGAAAAATCCGCGTTAAGTAACAAAAACTTGTGCTTTGAGATATCTATCTATTTCAAATCAGATCTGAAAATTTTAATGCATTATGATAAATATTTCTGAAAATATATTATAATATATATTATAATAATAATTTGTAGAGCGTGAAGTAAGGATAGTCGCCGCACGCTAGCGACGTCATTTCTAGATTTTTGGCGTTCTGGAAGAATTTCGTAATTTAGTACTCTATAAAAATTGGCCACGATGCTCTATATCACAATTTTTTCAATATTTTTCATTTTTCATATTGTAAATAATTACTCTTTTTGTAATCGATGGGGTAGTATATTGGATATTATTTAATGTGCGATCAGTTTGTCGAGGTCTCTTCAAGAAGTCATGAACGTAGCTTTATGATACAGCTCATGACGTAAGAACCTAATTTTAACTTTCCTTCAGAGCGTATAACTTTTGTCTATCTAATTTATTTATTAACATAACAAATGCTTTTATTAGATATTGGAACCACGTTAAGGGTACCCTGTTCACTCACTCTCAATTTAGGTTGATATATCAATTCCAGTAAATTTTCTAGTGATTTCTATCCATCGAAGCAAAAATGCCTCGTATCACTAGTCGCATGTCCAGTTTTTTTATTCCTTGATCTAGAGACAAAATGCATCGCGTAGATATCCGAATTTTTTATAACAGTTAGAAAACGTTATTGTGTTGTTTGGGGCTTTTTCAAATTTTTTAGCATGTAATTTATATATAAATACAAACCTTAAAAAAGACGTAAATTTATAACGCAGCAATATCACGTATTTATCATGCTACAAACATTAATATCTTGTTAAGTGTTCAACGAAATTTAATTAAAATTTTACTTCAAATGAGAATTTTAAGAAGAAAAATTTTGATGTATAATTTTATACAATACATCGCCAGTGTGAAACGCGGTGCATAATGTGACATTACTTCTGCATCAACCCTTGTATATGCATATGTGATATGATAGAAATAATTGTAAATCATAGGACTTTTTTCGTGCCGCACTAAAGTAGCGAAAAGGATTTTCCTAGTGGTAGCTCTCTCTCTCTCTCTCTCTCTCTCTCTCTCTCTCTCTCTCTCTCTCTGCATCACAACCCCTACCTCCCCCACAGATTACGATTTTGAATATTTTAGAACTTATCCTATTATTTGCTTGTCAAGATTTCCGATAAATATGCTCATCCTTTCAAAAATGATGCTGAGTGCCTGCATGGCCAAACATTATACGGAGAGTTATCCCTCCCACTGAGCACCTCTCGTATAGCGTGCCCACAGGTGGGAGAAGGCGTCCTCGTTTATTTACAGTCTGTGTTCGTTTCAATCTTTTAATTTTAACACTGCACTTTACATAAACTATTCCATGTGTTAGCGGTAGAGGTGTAAGTATGAGTACAGGGAATCGAAATGTTTATGAAACATAACACTGTTTTCCATGCATCAGCGCAGTGGATTTTGTGTTGATTACACTATGATATAGGCTTAGTTTGTAACCTGTCATCAGTTGTACATAAACGTATTTATCGTTTTGATTTTCTGGTCGGAATAATTAAATACACAAAAATTTATGATGTGTGTTTTTAAGTTATCATGACCGTGAAGCAAGTTAAACGGAGAATTCACCTGGTATGAAAATAATACTATGAAAGTGAGCCTCGTTTTCGATTTTCTGAACTTGCTATCATCATATTGACAATCCAGTCTGATGAAAACCACCCCCTTCTCATTACACTCGTCAGTGTCTGATATCGATAAGAGGTCATCTTCACATGAACTCTACATTTGCATACAATCTAAATATACCCCCAACTTATCACATACTTGCCTTTATCTGTTTTATGAGAGGTGTAACTCTTCAATATGCAGTTGGTTACATAGAAAACAGGATGAATTAATTTGTCTGTCAACTTTTGAAGAGTTCCAATTGATTTTCTAAAGCCCTGATTGGTCAGAAGTTATGTTCGTTTGAAGATGACCTCCTATCAATACCTGTCAGATGCCTGATAAGTGTAAGGAAAAGGGGGGAGTTATTAAGACTGATTGACAATCCTATCTTGACTTGAAGCTGTAACGGAAGACCTCCTTGTTGCTTGCAACGGGTTCTGCTGTAGTTTTAATCTTTTTTTTGTTTCTTGCAGTCTATTTTAATTACAATGTGTACAATAAAGGAATACTATTTTGATTATTGATATTGTTTTTTTTTCTTTAATGAAAATCATTTTAATATTTGATTTTCCTTAAACAAAAGAAAAGACCAAATGCAAAACTAGATGAAGGATGTTACAATATATTGTACCCATATCGTTTTAAAATTAATATTTATTTTGTTAAGGCCAACTCCAGAATCATTTCTTAAATGAAAATATGAAATATTCTGATTTGAGTCAACTCAGTAAGATTAAAATAACACTAAAGCTAACTTGAGCAAGCACATGTTGATCGAGCTAGATAACAGAATGAAAAAAATGAGATAAATAAAATATTGTTAAAACCATACCTCCCATTCGCTCCAATAAAATTTTCCATTAGAATTTTTTAAACGGCGAAGATAATAGAAGAGTATCCCTCCCCTAGGACCGAATAGCTTTTTTTACGGTATGATCTTTAAGGATTCAAGTAATTAAACATTGTGTAGTAGTTATGTATGTGTATTTGTACATAAAAAAACGAGAATGTATCAAATGTTGATAATTTGATGATAAATTATTTCAACTGCTAGTTCCTCTAAAATTGAATCATGTTTCCAGATGCTATATACACCCGTATGATAATGGCGTAATAGAAAAAAAATGTATGTACAGTACTGCGCTGTCGAGGACTCATGTCCAATATCCATTGCCTAAACTTACGTCTATAGTATCGCTGCTTCATGAAAATCAAAAATGTTCGACTAAGTTTCAGCATGTCCTTGGACTAGACTAAAGCTAGGCCCAAAACTTACGACACTTTATGAAACGAGCCCTCATTTATATTTCTAAAAGTCATTTGATCTCTAAAAGATATATAATTATATAATGATTTGATGGGCGGCAAGATGACTTTAAAACCGTAAAATGCTTTTTCACTAGCCAAGGGTTTTTTGATCCGCAAATCTCTTCACTACAATTAAATGTTACGATTTTGTAGAAAAAAAAGTTAAGAACTTCCGGTTAACGTGGCGATCATTATCATTAGCAAGGGATGAGTGTTGTAGGGGTTCATTTCATTTGTCGGAATTTATTCTGCATAGGTTTTTTTTTATAAGGCAGCAATCAAATTCAATCAAACGTATTTTGCAAAACAAGTAAACAATTCATAAACAAGGTAAATAATAGCACGCTGTTTCTAGTCTTGACTATATGCAAAAACATTGTTATTTTATCAAATTATCATCTGGATTTTCCTGGTTGTACGGCAAGGCGTCAAGGTATGCATCTAATGAATGATCTGGAAACAACCGTGTAAAATACCAAAAGGATTAACATGTTTGTCAACTTGTTTATAACACGCACAAAATCAATCTCTTGATAACATAAAAAAAATCTTCTTACAGATATTGGATGATTTGGTATTCATTGCAACACGACAGGGCAATAATCGTAAAATTTTAAGTTTCTGCGACGTAATTATTTTGAATTTGTATAAATATATATATATATATAAAAAAAAAAATATATATATATATATATATATATATATATATATATATATATATATATATATATATATATATATATATTGAAGTTCAAGAAAGCATTCATTGTAGGATCGAATACTGAAAAAAATAACGGTAAACAGGAACGACAAACAGGAAAGAACAATAAAGACCTTGTTTTAAAGATGGGCGGAAGGAAGGCATAAAAATCACATAGGTCAATTTTTCAGGGGTTCCCTGGTTTTATGAAGCTTTGATAACCATTAGATTATTGAACACTGCCTTTGACGTTCAAAGTTTGCCAGATTGAACGAGGTTCTGGTTTTCTAGGGGAGGGGAAGATTACTACGAGTTCTGGAACCACTACGTTACTCACACAGCTCCTGCTATTATTATCACTTAATATTTAAAATAAGCGCATAGCGGGAAGGTGATCATACGCACGTATACCTGTCAATGGCAATAATCTGATTGGTGCAAGAACCTAAATTTTACACATCATTTCTTATGATGATATCAAACATTTAAATTTGAGCTGAAGAAATGAGCTCTGAATATATTAGCCAACTTTAAATCTAAAATGATTTGCATTCAAGTTTTGTTTCTGTATTTTTACTGCCCCTACATGGAAGTTACAACAAATATACCATTTTGTAAAACGTGCTTTGTTTTTCTTAGAGCAGTTGTTTCAATGAATGAAGTTCTGAAATTAAAAATCTAAATTTAAAACAAAAATCACATTCATCCTTTTTCCATTATATTGTTGTAACTTTTATTGAAACAAAATTTGCTTGGAATCCGAGATGCACAACATGGATTGAATGGAAGGTGAATGAAAATAAATATAAAATGCAGTGTAGGGTGAGTAAACTATCCATGGTTAAAACATATGAGTTGAAAATCGCAGTAAAATTGACAAAGTAAATGCATATAAGTTGAATGTCGCTGTTAGTCTGACATGCATGTATGTTTCATTGACAATTAACGCAGCTTTGAAAATACAATTTTTCGTATCATTATACATGTATCAAATACAAGATATTGCACCACAAAGAAAATTTAAATAAAAAGAAAAATAGAATTACAGTAATGAAATTATTCAAATTAACGTACACACGTAGTTCTTTAATACCAGTATATTTTAATTTATACGATTATTTTTCTGTTGCAAAAAACAAACCTTGACCATGTAAAAACATTACAAAGCAGACTTTTTAAAAAATATTTTAGTTTATTTGTTTAAAATGAATTTAATACATAAAATAAGAATTAAAATTTTACATGTTTATCTTTATGTCTCTCAGATGAAAAAGCCTTGTATGTAAAATATTTGATTGGCGTTTTATCAGCCAGTTTGAAGTAGACGTGTATTCAATCGTTTAATCAAGTTCACTTTTGCTCGTTTTCTTATCATGTCGTGGGACTAAAAATAGGTCATGAATCATAGTAGAAAATTTCAACGTAATATGTATTACATATTTTGTCCATTTGCTCATGCCGTGGTAAATGACCTTTAATTGATAGACAGCAAACAATTTAGGTCTTATCTATTCCTACAAAAATGACAAGCAAATATATATCTGCCGACTAGCCCAGAATGCATACCGACTAACCCAGAATGCATATAGGGGAGCCGGAAGTTTATTTTAATCTGAACAATACAAATATGTATGTGTACATATATAAAAAAAATCACTGCCGCACGTTTTTTTTTTTAAACTAAATATTTGATCCTTTCATTGACGATTTGAACGGTCAGAAAAAAAAACCAGAAATAAAAAACTATTTTTATTGATTTGATGTGTCTTTGTCAGAAGACGGGCTAGAACTGATAGCTCCTGCTAATCGAAAACCAATCATACACTCGTCACCACGTGACTCGTAACTATGAATTTCATTGGATATAATTTTTTACTCGAATCACCAAGACAATTATTTTCCGCTGATCTCCGTACCGCGGAAAATATTAATTATTGTTACGTAAGTAATCAGTTCATTAAAATATGAGTATGTTTAGATTAAAATATGTATTCTTGAAAGCAGCTAAAATTTTTGTGTGTACATGTATATGAATTATAAAACACAAAGATAAGTAACCCAACAGCAGTACTTTCATGTTTAAGTATACCTGGGTACATTGTATTGGATGTGATAGTACGTCTTATCATCAAAGGGACGAAAATAAAAGATAAAGGTTACAGATAAACACAGTGTCTGATGCGCCCTTAATTCATGCCAACTAAATTTGATTGCCACAAGTTATTAAAAAAAAATGAAAAATTGTCAAATACATGACCTTTCCTTGATCAATTTACATTACGAAATAGCTAAATAAAATTACATGGTAATGATATATGGGTCACTTTCACCGAAAATGTATCAATTTGAAACTTCTCAATAATATACTTTTAGGGTTAGACAAACATTCTTTTACCACGAACTATAGAAGAGATCACCAAAGGCATTTAGACCGTATATAGTCCTGTGCTTGTATTTTATTTTGAAATGATAAGTATGCATTACCACATCAAGATGTTTTAAAGTACACAACCGATTTATTATGCTTCCTTTTATTGGTTAAAATCGTATATAGCTTTTGAAATTTAAACATGTTTGTACTTTCGTTGTTTTTAACTGCTTTTCAAGTGGTACATGTAGAATTAAATCAATAAAGTGTGTTCTCAGTCATTAGACTTGTTTGAGAGTTACACGAAACGTGTATTTCAATCAGTTAACCCATTTCACTTTCTGCTCTAGGTTACAATTTTATTCGAGTAAACATTCATACACAATCATTTAATCTTTTTTTTTATCATTTTAATGTATATGATGTTGACTGACAATAAAACGGATCTCTCTTCATATACACACTGATCTGATCAGCCTTTAAATTGCTTAGCGTAAAGGCTTTCCCCCTAAAATGTCCCCTTGGAAAATTGGCTCAAAAGGAGGATTTCCATTACCAGTACGTTAAACTGTCAATATAGTAGGATTTTCCTTACTATAATTCCCAACACAGATTCAGTATCCGGGGAAACCCTACTATGTTGAGTTGTCATTTAAACTGTAAGGCTGTAGATCACTTTTTGAACCAAATATACGATCTAACAGTAAAGAGTATCCCATCATTAATCAAATTTAAATAAAAGGATTGGGACACCAAAAGTATACACCCATTTTTGTTTCTAGACACTATGTACCCTCACTGTTCCGTTTGGTACACCTATTGTAATATAATGCTTCTATCCACGGTACATCCGGACCATTCTAGGACAAAATCTGCTTTCGCCTCTGGGAAATCTCTCATAAAGATCGAGTATTTCTCATTTATTTTTTCCCAAAATAAATCCCCAAAAGCTATACCATCGTCTACAATTCGAGACCATCATAAAGTATTACAACCATACACATTTCTGTTTAAGTCAAATTATTTTAAAGGGAAAATTATGTAAAAAAAAAAAAAAAAAAAAAAAAAAAAGTGTCAACTGTTTTTTTAAAGTGCACAAATAGGTCAGAAATACAGTCTTGAACATCCAACGCAAAACCCTTTGATGTTTCACGTTGGAGATTTTGGGAAATAGAGCTTATTATATCCGTTTGTTACAAAGGCACCATTTTCTCTCGGAAATTAATCATTCGCTCCGATGCAAACAAAAGAATGATTTGCATGAAATCGATCTAAATATTTTCCTTACCAGGGCACTGATCTGATCATCATCAGAAATATTCGGCCCAAATGTTAAAAAAAATTGTTTACAGGTCAGACAAAACAAATAAAAATGCCTCTAAGGAAACAATATATTGACAGTGTATACTGGGGTAAAAAAAAGTCTTCAACTGAAAAAAAATTGTAAATAAGCAAAAATATATGGATTTTTTAAATTGTTGATTAATTCCCAGTTAACATAAATATGTTCCACAAAATTGGATTAAGAAAGGTTTTCAGATTTGTACAAACAGGTACATGCATGTTTGTAATTAAAAGATTTGAATTGAGAAATCACAAAGGTATAAAAAGATAGTAATAATGGATGACTTACTAGTACATCATGGACTCAATTTTTTGTGCTTTAATACCTGTAAGTCAGATGAGAATTGTCAATTGTTTAAGATTTTATTAACATTGTACCTAACTGAATTGTCAATCATTGATTTTTTTCCTATTAGTGCTAATTTACTGATAATCAGCAATTTCATTTAATTTTATACAAAAAGTGAAATAAACATTTAAAACATGAATTCAATCTCTGCACACCGTAATCATTTTTTGTAAAAGAATATTTGCAGTGGCGTCGTCAAACCCATGAGAAGTGTGTGAATCACATTTTAGTTTGAGAAATTGTATCTTGAACTGTGAAACAAAGCGGCTTTAAAGGAGAAAATATTCACACGTACGCACAATTATTACTATTGTAACCAACAATGCTTTTTCGAACCATGTTTCAAACTATATTCGACGGGGTTGGAGACCATTAAACTAGGGGAATGGGCATTTTCTTCAATGATCTTTGCATCTAAAGTCTAATGGGAAAAAATCTTTTGGAAAGAATGTATGGTAGAAAGGCCGTGGTTGTGGCAATACGTTTCAAATTCTGTTCATCTATCTCAATCTACCTGTGCATGCACTGTTAAATCTAGTATAAATTAAGATTGTTTTGACTGATGGTCTTTATAATAGATTTTGAAATAAGTATTTATATAGATATTAAGGTATGTAGAGATACATGTATTCTGAATATGTTTTTATGACTACTTATATGGTATCAAATGATTGATTTTTAAACGTAATTTACATGATATAGAAAGGTCACCAAAATCAATTTCTACCAGTGTATAGTAAAATAAGTAATTGGTTATTTACAGGACCTTTCTTTTAATAAGAAATATTTGAAACATCTCATGTAATATTGATAAATTTCTGTCGTGACGATCTATATATGTATACGTCCAACCAACGAATCATAACACAAGGTTTTTAACAATCTCGTTCAATTATGAAAAGAGTAGTCTTTCTTTTTTCAGAGACTACAAACGATGATTTTCCGATGAATACACATTTTTGTTCCGAAGCTTACACCATATTAATATTTGAAGATTTGTAAAACATAATTTATCAAATGCAAAATAGAAACGAATACAATGATAATGTTCCTAGTCCTTTACGAGGTGTGTGATATTTAATTCAAATATTTTATTTAATATTTACATCAAGTATTTAATTTGAATATGAAGTTATAATCTGTAACCTAAGACTACACATTAGAGAAAGACATCAATGTTAAAGGGGTATGGTCACGATTTTGGTCAATTTTTTTTTTCCAATTTCAATGTGTACAACGCTTCAGGAGGGAATTTTTAATAGGCAACCAAAACTGAGTGTCATTGGTTGAGTTATAAGCAAGTTACAGAACTTACAATTCTTTGCTATGTAAATAAAGCTTTTGTTAACATTTTGAATGTTGAAGTAAAAATTCCAGTTTTAGACCTTAACGGAACGTGTTAAACGTTAGGAACTGTTTATTCATGCTTAAAATGAATAAGAAGATAGACAAATCAGCTTGAAAAAAGATTTTTTACTGGTATATTGAACCCATGTAAACAAAAACAGGGCACGAGCCTTTTTTACATGACAAAGAATTGTGAGCCTTGTATTTTGCTTATAACTCTACGACTTACTCTCAAATTTCATTTAATCATTAGAAATGCATTCCTAAAGCATTGTGAATAATAAAAACAGAAAAATTGAATTTTACCAAAACTGTGACCATGCCCCTTTAAGATGAAAGAATAAAAATTATGTTTTATACATTATAAATTGATTTTATCAACTACAGTCTTAGAAAAGGGAAAAGGAAAAATATAGATACAGTGTAACAATTAAATGTGTAGTAAACATATAATATTATTGATATCCAATAGAAAATTAATAAAAAAAAAAAAACATGTAACATATCAAAATACTTGGTAATGATGATGCACAAAATCAAATTCCTCAACATTTTGTATCTGATTTCGATCTTGTTACAAAGTTCTGATAAATTCATTTTTTTTTTTTCAAATTTAGAGGTATTGAATAATTAATTATTTTAATGGTTTTTTTTTCATATACCTGTATTCATCCTCCAAATTTTAAAAACAAATTTAAATACATCATGACTACTTATAAGGTATCAAACTGATAGAAATGATAAAATTGAAAATTTTAGTCGCATGAATTTTCTTCTTATCGGCATTATTTGAATCATCTCACGATATATTGTTATTTTTGTCTTGCTGATATTTATATGTATTCTGTGACATTAGATTACAAACGAATCAAAACCTAAAGCTTTTAACAATCATTCAATTATAGTAGAGTAGTCTTTCTTCGTTCAGACTACATAAAATGATTTTCCAATAACATTTTTGTCTTGAAGCACACACCGTATTAATATTTGAAGGTTTGCAAAAACTTCTATATCAAACGCAAGTTAGAAGCGTATACAATCATAAATACTATTAGTTCCTTACATATTTAGTGATATTTATTTACATCAAAAATCTGTACATCAATCTGTAATTTTAGAATAAACATTAGAAGACGATGTTAAGATGAAAGAATATGAATGATGATTTATTTATCACATATATTGATATTCATAACTTCATTGTTAATATAAAAAAAAAATGAAAATTATAGTTACAATGTAACAATCAAATGTGCAATCAACATTATAGAACATTATAGATTACTGATGAAAACTTGAAATGTAACAACGTATGACATTTTAGTACATTGTGATTGTTAAACAATGCTGCATAAATGCAAACTTCACAACTTTTTTATATCTATTTTCGATCCGCCGCAAAGTTCTTGTTAATCGATATAAAAATGTTATTTTTTTTCAATGTTTGAAGAACTGAGTGGTTAACTAGGGATTTTAATGCTTGGCCAACATTTGAATGTCATAATTAAGGTAACAATCAAGATACAGAGTTCATAACTTTTTGTACAAAGTTCGTGACATCGTTTTAAAAATAATCTTTCTTTACAAAACTAAGAATTCTGAAGTTTGTTTCTCGCTTGTTTCTCGACTAATTGCATGTACAATCAAATTGACGTTGACAAAGTTAAGCATTGTCGTCATTAAAGATTGAAAAAATATATATATTCCTATGATCTTTTAACATAAATCAATCAAATTACAAAGACCGTATCGTTCATTGAACCTGTGTGTCCTTTACATATTGCTGCAATATATATCCAAGCGATTTATTCGCTTGTGAGTTAGTTGAAGAAGACGTAATAACAGACAGTATTCTACTTCGTACACTTTCTAAAGATTAAAAAGATTACAGATAGCAATTTGCATGCTTTAGATAACGTTTCAATCAAATCAACATGAGAAGGTTAAAAATACAAAAGAAAAAAAACACAGATTTTTCATATTTTTCTACCATCTGGTTTTCGTTTGACAAAACCATTTTTCATCACCATCCACTTTGATATACGTATAGGAGAGGAATTTAAATTCAATATCTGAAAAGATATTGTATGTAAACGTCAACTAAAATAGTAATCTTCTAATTGACACTATGCTCTATAAATAAAAAAGGTCTTACTAACACTCCCCAAAACGTACTGTTTGATGATAGATTCATACTTTTTTAATATTTTAAAGTTGTTTAAGAAAGACATTAAGACATCAAAATGAGAGAGAGAGAGAGAGAGACAGACAGACAGACAGAGAGAGAGAGAGAGAGAGAGAGAGAGAGAGTATCAGACCAGCTGCGGAAAGAATTTCAAGTAGTAAATCTAAGGTGATTTCAAAAAGTGTCACGTTTTATGCTGATGTTATTGAGTTATTGCTTGTTATCATTAAGAGAACATCTGGTATTATCTCAAACTTCCATTTAAAAAAATCGTTAACACAACAGGCGCGCAACATTAACCTGCTGGTATGTCTGAGCTCCATATCTGCCAAACGTTCAATGTAGATCTCAGTTCCTGGTGAATTAATACATTGGTTATGTGATTAATTAATAGTCAATATATGAATTATGAGGTTTTGTTATAGTTGCAAAATAATTGATAGTAAGTAAAGAAACCACAAACTATTCTCAATTTTTTATTGACTAGTTGGTTTGAAAACCAAAATCACCTTTCGCTTATTTCTAAAACGAGAATAAGGTCATACATATTGATAAGCAAAAATCAGAAAGCTGAACCTTATCCTATTTTCAAACTTTCAACAAAATCTTATCAAATTTTATTTCGAGGCAGAAAAACGCTATTTCAAGCCATCAATTCTATCTGCAAATCCTGCATTATTTATCGTAAAGTTAGATAAGACACCTACACAATTTTACTAAACCGAAAGACAAACGAGTGTTTCCATATATATTTTTATCCAAATCAACCAGTTTTATGCACGTTTTCTAATGTGTATCATTTGTTTTTTTTACATTTGTTTTTCTTTTATCAATCTAGGTATGTTTTTTTTTTATCAATTTGTAAATTCTATCATAAATCTGTTCAGTGTAACTCGTCATTTCCTTCAATAGACATTGCACAAAAAGCAGTTGTCGTTCTTTGCAAATTAATCAAAAAACGAGATTGACTTAAAATCTGATCGTATTTTTTTCTCAGTGACAAGTTGTCGGTTATCTGCTGACGTGATTGTGTGGCAGATCACGTAAATCACGCAAAATCACGTTAATCACCGTATTGTTTTGATTGCTGTTTCGATGAAAAAAACATTTTAACAGTACATTATGAATAAAACTTTTTATAGATATCCATGAATATATGTAAATATACTATTTTTACCCTGAATATTTGCTGTTGGAGGAACATTTTGTTAGCAGGTGCAAAAAAAAATATTTCTCTTATTTTGTAACAAAGGACCGGATTCAGTATTATCATCGAAAAGTACTTGTGTAGAGAAATATATTCTGTATTTTTATTGAAATAAACACAATAGATAAAAATAAACATACCTAATCCATATAATGAAATTCTTTATATCAAGGTATAAAACGACTCAATTAATCATTTAAAAAAACCCAAATGTATTATTAGAAACAAACATACAACCCAAAACACAAAATTTAAAAAAGGGCACTTTTGCGATACTCTAAATAATACTGGGTATTATAGAAAACAGATTAGTATTAGTTTTTCGGAAACAAATCTCACATAATGAGCAAATTCGAAAGCATAGTTGTAAAAAAGTTGCAAGTGACAAAATTTTAAGCAATTATGTATAATACAATGTTTTTTTTTATATAAAAAAAACATTTTTCACGAGTAGAAACAATTCATTAGTAACCATGTAAAATCTTGTGGATAAAATGAATATTGGTGACGAACGCCGTTAACCCGCCACCCAAACCTTAACCCTATCCCCTTCTACCAGATACTCACACACTGTTTACTAACTATTATATTCGCTACGACTTTATTTATTTATTTACCCGGGATGAACTGGTTCGCGGCGACTATATGACAAGGAATGGTTCGCATTTCGCAGAGAGAAATATTCGCAACGATGATACTCTCGCAAACTTCGCAACATTTTTCTTGCACGCGAATAAAATGGTTTACTGTAAATGTATAAATTTAGTTTTGTATCAGACGTCGGTCTTCAAATCTTTTTCTTGGCATTATGTAAAGTACAGTACCGAAGGGCAAACATCCCATTATTATCAAAATAATCATAAATAAAATCATGCTTCGTAGTTCCCTGTCGTATATCGAGCAAACTGTATAACAAAATGAAAAGTGACAGATTGAGGCATTCAATTATCTTTATGGATGTGCATCGCTTAGATCTCCCATTAAATAACTACTTTTTCTTATATAAACCCGTAGTTCACGAAATCTAACGAATATTTTTGGCTAATATCAGACGCATTAAACAGTTTGATTCCGTATTTCAAGTCAATAAACCTATAAATTAATACAACATATAATTGAGTCTAAAATACCGACGGTTGCGCTTTTTTTTTCTTTCAAATCATATAAATATTTGAGCAGGTGAGAAAATGATGGGAAAAGATTTGCCCAAACACTTTGATGTTACGCAATATTGCCGTCGATGCTCTACCGGCTGGAACCCAGCTAATTTCTTCATCCTGATCGTGTCGATTTCGAACCTCCTCGGGGTGATCACATTTCAATTATAAAACCTATCAATGTTATTGCAACCAGATTGTTTTTCTGCTGTAAATTATAAATCAAGCCGTATTTTGGTTGAAGGTTTCACGGTCGATAACAGATTTCCCCCTTTTCTTTTTAAGACGTTTCTTTCTTTAGCTTCGGTTTTAATGTCTGTTTTTCCGTTCTTTTCATGGGAAACTGGGATTAAGAAGAAAAAAAGAAAAAAGAGTCAGTTTTATTTTGGTGATCATTTCAGGTGTGAAAATGAGATATATAATAAGAATAAATTTGTGTTGACTCTTGTGCACTACGTCTTCTGGTGTGACTTGAGACAATGCAAGATTGATACAAAGTAGAACTTCCATCATCTTCATCAATACATACATTCAAAACATTTAAAGAAAGATCATGAATGAAAATGGTGTATATTTAATGAAAGGTACATGTAAAAGAAACACTCTCCTTTATTTTTTTTCACATGTTAATTGTTCCTTCTATTCTTGCATATTTCTTATGTCACCCATAAGATGAATAAACTGCACTAAATTTCATTTCTGTTTTATCATAATTTTTAATCTATAGATAAATAATTTGTAAACAATGCGTTATAAAGTGCGCCCTTCAATGTCCGTAAAAAATTATTATATGTTACAGGGTACGGGATGTAAAAAATTAGGACATTGCAGTTTGTAAACGGTCACTTCTTAATATGTTCAGCAGTTTGATGGCGGCAATTATACGTCCTTTTTCATGGATTTTGGTCAAAAGGACAATGCATGCAGATGTTTCTTTGTCCGACTTGAAAGTAAAAATGGTCAAAATTAAAACATTAACATTTAAACATTGCCAAGTCAAAAATATACAATAATAAGACATTTATACAAGCATTCTAATTCGTGTTGTTTTAATGCATGTATATTGTCATACATGTATTGATAAAGAGCTACCTGTTTCTAGCTTGAGAAAGACAATGAATTAAAACCATCCTGTCTCTTTGAATGTCGACTTTTGAAGAAAAAAATTTCAAACTTTTATTGATCTATGATTTTAAAGAGTATGAGTAACGCATCTCTAGACATTATTCCATGCAGGCATTTGTTAATAAGAACACCATTTGAGAATAAAAAAAAAAAAAGTGCAAATTTGGTTCACTCGGATTATAGAAAATGATTTTTGTTAAAGACAACATGTCTCCAAGACGATTTATTTTCAAAGATATTGCAAACCTCATTTTAAAATTCAGTTAAAAAACTGTTCATCATTTCTGTCTAAAGTTGAAAGCGTTGACCTCAAAATTTGTGAATAAATACATCTAAAAAGCATTAAAATAACATGAGTTGTCTACCGTATTTTAATTTGATACATATAAGTTCACGACTAAATTAAGCGATATAACATCTAAATATTACTTTTTGTATTTAAAAGACTTGTTTTAAAAAAGACTTTATTCATTTAACTATATATATTACCAAACGATAATGCTGATCAGAGTTTGCTAAATTGACTGTGCTACAATTTTAACAGTGAATGCTAATATTTATCAACAAAATAACCCTTATTTACATATAACACATATGATAACTTGGCATATATTTTTGAATTAAAAATTGTTTATAGATTGCAATTTTTGATTGCGTAAAACTATGTTACAGATAATGTTATATACTGTAACTTCTATAACCTATATATCCTTATTTCTTCGACAAATTAGTATACTTAAATAACATTGTATAAGAAACTAGATTACATATATAAACTAAACAAGAGATGACGTTTTATAGTAACAAAACCAAATCTAAAGGTACACTAACGCAAATCTTCATGGACAATCTAAAGGGATGATATCCTATCTCTTTTGTGCAGTGATCCACCATTACGTTGCTGCTTCACTGTCATCGAACGCCATGCTTTAATTGACCAGCTTGTCAAAGTATAGTCTATAGGTGCATATACTGTTGTTATTTATACCATGATGAAACCAGATCACCGTGTCTTTGATGATTGAAGGGGTCAGCCATTGGATTATTGACAGATCCCCCTTAAGATGAGGAGCTGCTCCGCGTTATTTTGTCATTGTCCCTGTCTAATGAATCATGAAACGTTCCGAATAGATGACGTCTGCGATTGCGCTCCCCTCGTTATTCTGTGTCGTCAATGTCGGTTTGGATTTCGACTGTTATTGTTATACAGCGCTAAACGACAATTGTTCACAAGAAAGATGACCGAAATATAACAATTTGCTTTGTTATGGGTAGTTTATGGGAACTGTGACGTTAAGATGTGTAGAGAGTTGAAATAGTTTAAAGATCAGTAGTAAATAAAAAAAGAAGACAATGGAAGATAATTAGAGTTCTTGTTTAAATCTTCTACAGAAATCAATCGGATTAGGTTTGAGAGGGGCTGTCGTTACAAACAAATGTCTGTTATTGGTTCGGAATATCCCTTGCGTGAGACCGCGAATTGATACAATACCACAATGAAGACAAATACATTCATATTGTCAAATTCATTTGGGTGAACGCAACTTACTCAGAAAAGATTTAACGTAAAGATATTCCATATACTTAATAGGTTCATCACATTATTTATTGATTCCTAGACGTTTTCCATTAGATTAAGCGCTGCAGTCAGGCTGGCAGTTCCAACTGTTTCATTTTCAGTCAACACTGGGGGTTCCTTGCTAATTTTTGCCTCAATATCTTGTAAATACCAATCTAGAATAATCAGTTATCATATCTCTCCCTCCTTTTGATCGATGCATCTTAAGCTTTCAAAATATATATTTTCTATTTTGACATCGACATGCAAGATAAATCTTAAGCCTGTGCTGGTTTTAGCATATTCTTTGCTCTCTTTGAAAATCTTTTAGTCGACTCCATGCACCAAAATAGTATCGGCTTGGAAGACAAACACATATTATCTTCCAAGACCGTTGTACTTTAATAAGAATTGTGTGAGTTTAATTTTCCGTGAGAAATCTACATTAAGAGAAATCATCATTGTAGGACTAATCGGATCAAACACAATGGAACTTATTTCTAATGTATTAATGGTCAAAACATAATGAAGAATTTGGTAGAGATTAAATTAATGCAATTACCAAAAGTATTTTGATTCGGCTCTCTTTCTTGTATTTGTGTTTATATCAGTGCATTTTGGTCTTCTTTATTTTCACATAATTTGTTTTTTGTTGAGCTGCAATTTTACATTTCATTTCTTGCGATACATTGATGTTAAAATCAGTTTGCACAATATATCGTGGTCGGTATAGATTGCGTTCTATTCTTTATATTTTTTAGGGGGGGGCGATGTCTCTAATTATAAGATATGATTAATTTAATATTCTTTTTTTTTTTTGGATTTCTGCAAGTGATTGGCGAAACATCATTCAATCTAAATATTTTAACAGTAATTTGTTTGTTTTCATCTTTTCATTAACTCAGATCACATAAGTTTCAGCAATCCTTATATTGCTGCCAAACATTTTCTTTTAATCACAAAGAAACATAAGATTTCTTTCATGCTGACCGAAAAAAAGAATTGCAAAGTAAATCTGTCTCCAGTTACACACTGCATCGTTTACCTTCTGATTTTATTTTTAGACATCAATCAGGTCTTATAACCATCATCTATTCCTAAATGAATTAATTGTTTTATGTGACTACTTAAGCCCGACGTGTTCGAACAATAAATTTCGAATTACAAAAAGCGAAATACTGAAGATTGGGTCCTACTTTGTCACGCATGGTTACGGAATGATACGGTAGCTGCACTTCAAATTCACTCGGTATATTTGCATTATTGAAAGGACAATTATTGCACATTGACAAAGTGAATGCACGATATAAAAAGATTGTGTCGCCTATAGGAATAAAATGGTGTGAAACCTCACGACATATCAATACCGCCAATGACTTCATTCAATTTGGACTTTGCACACCGAAACGTTTAGTTACAAAATTACGATTTTGTTAAATATGAAATGAACAAAACGCAGAATAGTATTATATAAGTTGATCCAAAGCAATCTGATTTTCTGGGTTTAACAAATACTGTACAGTGTATAATCTTAATGCGATCGTTTCAAATGTTCACCAAATGGCACTTACTTTTCGATAAGTTTAGCATGTTGCTATTTGTTATGACCATCAGTCATTGGAAAGTGCTGAACGCTGCCCAATACAAATAATGCCTACTATAACAGTTGATTTGTTTAAACAACAAATCATGCATCCTAATCAAATTTATTCTAGACGAATAATGATTTAAGCTACAGGTAAAAATTGCATAAATATCAAATTTGTTCTAGACGAATAATGATTTAAGCTACAGGTAAAAATTGCATAAATATTTGCAAAAAGTGAGAGAAAAAATCCATATATAGTTTGTTAAACATTGAATTCATTTTATTATGTGTCAAAATGATGTAACATTTGAGTTCAATTACATGTAACACTTACCATATCATTAAAGAATTGCAAATTTACATTTTACAAACAAACAAATAACCAAATCAAAGCCTTGGCAATTCAACCTTTTGTCCGAGCACACCCCCCCCCCCTTCCAAAAACATTATCTTAATTGGATTAATTTCTTTATTCATTGCATGATGAAATCTTGCTACCAAATATAATCTACATGAAATATGCCATACCGTCTACTTTTGTTGAAATACGTGTCTGATTATTATCTCTGACTATCGGTAGACGTGAACAATAAATGTCGAAGAAATGGCGCGTATGCTAGAAGTATTTACATAAGGGTCTTAGTGTTATTGACATCTATATTGCATAAATTATGATAATGGTGATGTATACACACTGTAAATGTGATGAATATTCATCACTGCTTCAGGAATAAAAACTCCATGTATATTTTACATTCATATGTACTGACTTAAACGCTTTCATTATAGTTTGCGTGATAACTAATATTGTTGTGCTGGCAATTTACTTGACGAGTTGGCTCGTTTGCGCAGGATCGTTTTGCATAAAAAAGTGTGTTTGCATTAAATATAAAAGTAATTCATTCACCCATTATCCCTGTACATTTTATTGTCATTATAAGATGTTCATATGGTGTATCATATTGACCGGGAAAAAATGAAGTGTTGTACATGTTTAATTTAACGGACTCATCCGCGATTAGATTCATTAACTGTGTTTAACAGTTTTATTATTTGCAGAAATAAACATTATACGAAATCAACAATTATCTGGTAAAATGTCGATGTTGCACAATTAAATTGTTTTATTTGAAGCGTTATCCATGCGTAAATTTACACAATGTACATTTATCGCAAGATGGTGTGGGACATTGCAGAAAAAATACATCTATCGCGAAAACAATTAAAGAATGTCATTGCTTTTTATTTGTGCTCTTCATTTCGTTATCAAACAACCAAATGGAAAACCCAAAACAGTCCCAAACAATTGTGATGCATTTTTCTTGAATTAATGGACATCACAAAAAAAGGGTATTGTTAGTGGTTATACATCACAGTTTACAAACAAAATCGAGAATGGGTAAACACGTTACAATGTTTTATGTACAGAAGGTTACAATGTTTTATGTACAGAAGGTTACAATGTTTTATGTACAAGTAGAACAATGCATAATGTTCAAATAATTACATGCTTAATGTTCAGATGGTTACAATGTTTTATGTAAAGGTGGTTACATGCTTAATGTTCAGATGGTTACAATGTTTGTGTATAGATACTTTATGTACAGAAGGTTACAATATTTTATGTACTGATGGTTACAAATCATAATGTAAAGAATGGTTACAATTTATGTACAGATGGTTCAAATTCTTTATCTACAGATTGCTACAATGCTTAATGTACAGATGGTTACAATTTCATGGTTACAATGCTTAATGTATAGATGGTTACAATTTCATGGTTTCAATACTTTATGTACAGATGGTTACATGATTAATGTACAGATGGTTACAATGCATAATTTAAAGATGGTTACATTGATTTATGTGCAGATGGTTACAATTTATGTACAGATGGTTACAATGTTTTATGTACAGATGGTTACAATGCATAATGTAAAGATGGCTACACTAATTTATGTACAGAAGTTTCCAATTTAGGTACAGTTGGTTACAATGTTTTATGTACAGATGTTTACAATTTATTTACAGATGGTTACAATGGTTTATGTACAGATGATTACAAAGTTATATGTATCGTGTATAGATATTACTATGAGGAATAACAAAATCATTCCCATCCAAGAAAAAAGGGTACCAAATAATTTTTCGTTGAAATCAGTTTGTTACAAATACCAAAGGAATCAATTAACACTGTTTGAAATAATAACAACAACAATAATAACAACAACAACAATAATAACAACAACAATAAGAACAACAACAACAACCTGTACAGTACAACGGGTATCCGGTCAACACCCTCTCTTACATTAGATTTCGCAGATAGATGACGCGTTTGTAGGACAATGCCAGTGTGCAAGTTCTGTGTTAACATTGGTGAAAGTGTTATAACCATCAAGACTGAACGGTGTTTCCCGCGAGATGAGTTGTCATCTAGAACAAGACGAGATTAAACGGGAACAGTAATCACCCAAATTAACCACGAAACGTCCACCTTAAATAAGAAGTCGAGGATTTTTTTTTTGGTGTGGTTGCCCCATTTCTGCGAATACTTTGTATTTTGAAATAAATTGTCCCCACTCTCCCTCATCATTTTCTAGAAAAATGATTTTCTTAAGAAATATTCGTCCTCTATCCACGCGAATCTACGTCATAATAAGTATGTTAAGTTTAGAACACCAATTAACATTGGCTCCAGTCTACTAATATTTGAATGAATGCACAGATAGTTTGATACTTGTATTTCGTAATTAATGTAATGGGCAATGAGTTTACACATCTCAATATGAAGTCTTAGTTTACATAGAAGCCATTGATTGATTCTGGATTTTTTTTCTCTTGAGGTTTTAGAAATCATTTCTGATTCTTACGGAATGGCTGTACCATTAATTAATATATCGGTTACTAAAGGTTTGTATTTAAGTCTCTTGCTATTTCGGGACGAGAGCGCGCTTGTTTAAAATAGTTCGATATAAATAAAAGAATCCTTCAGTTAACATGCAATCATGCTAACTGGAACATCTAATTCCTTAGAACCTGCTCTTACTATGACTTTAATCATAAAAGATTCTTAAATGCCGTAAAGCTTTACAAAAATAATCTTCAATTTATGCAATCGAAGAACAAATATCCCTATGTTCTATGTCATGAAAGCTGTTCTTACGGACCTCATTAACTAGCCTAAACTGTAATTAAAAGACTTTCACATTAACTCGAGTAATTATGTTTTTTTAGATTTAACGCACTATTTTACTGCTTAAAGTACAAGACGGAAGCGCTCAATTATTATGATACTTTTGCAACCATCATTTGATCATTGATGCGGTTTTATATTTCCTCTGTATATATAATCAAAATATAAATTTGAACTACAGTTCCCTACCATATAAACTGTCTGACTATATTTTTTTATGGTTGCTCTGAAAATGTTAACGATTCTTCCATTCACAGACAAAGTTTACGTCATATCCGGTGTTTCTTCGCGGCAGAAACTTTTGATTAGTATACTATCTTTCATCGTCACTTTTTCTGTGTTTCTCTTTATTTCTTTGAAGAATCTGTAATCAAGGAAATGAAATATTCACAGTGTATACGTATATTCTCTCTTGGTTGCAGATTTGAAGAAGAAGAAGAAGAAGGAAAAAGTAATGGCGTTTTTACGCCGTTTTGCACTTGCTGTTCCTTTTGTTTATGGTATTCCAATTAGTCTGAAGTTGTGTTGAGGCCCTCCGACAAGAATAATGTGTTAGAAAGATTTAAGGAAGCCTGGCGCTCGTCAGACGTTAGGTTTTCTCTCTACAATCGCCTTTTTCTGACAAACAAACAAAAATGATGCACTGTCTGACTATAGCTCATGCGGGTCGAGTTTTTAAGTTTAATATCTTCGTTCTTGATTTCAAAACTGCGGCTAAATTTTCAAATTACAGCATTCTTTCGTCTTTGGGCTTCAAAAAAATCCCCACAAAGTACGCTGTCTTTTTGTTTCAAAAGTGCCGCTGCACTTGCAAGAGTATATGATTTGAAGATAAGGTTGCAGTCTCAATCTAATAACCTGTGTGTTCTGCGGTGCTTTTACACCAAAATATTTATTATGTATCTGAGTACAGTGGTTGGAAAAAATCAAACATGAAAACTTAAATGCCGAAAAAAAATTTTGTTGCATCATGTAACAATCAAGTCAAATCATATTTTCATCTACTTAGCATTCATTACATTAATGATTGAATTATTATTAAATGATTATTAGGTTATTAAGATCTCTCTCTCTCTCTCTCTCTCTCTCTCTCTCTCTCTCTCTCTCTCTCTCTCTCATTTGTAGAATAATTCCTAAAGATATGACGTAGGTAACACCAAAATCATAGATTTGTGTGATTAAAAGCAATTCAAATGTTTTAATTAAACGGTCCGTTTTCAAACTTCATACTAAAATCAAGCTGTGTCCCTATTACCAAGAGTTTGCAGCAATGAATTCCCTCACGCAATAAACAACCTTAAAAATATCTCAAGTCTACCTCCTTATGCTTAAATATCATTTTTATGTCTCATATTTCCATGTCTACGAGATGAAATACCTTGATATTAAAATAAAACGGAATTTTTTGTAGATAAGTTGCACAGTACATGTGCGGCCCAGGGAGCTATTATCAAAATGGATAATCGAGAAATAGAAGCAAGGGCTTTAGTAAATACACGGCTAAGGACCATTTGATTGAATCTTGGTAGGAAACATCAATAGAGCTAACTTGGTAACTAATACTCCTAATAGATCTAATCGAGCTGAAATGGAGGAGAGGGAAAATTGAGTTACACGACCATGTGCAAACATTACACAGCGAAAACAAGACGCACTCACAAAAATGTAACAATATGGCGAAATTTAATTTCCGGGGTACAATATACCACTCCATTGATTCTGTGCTGAAAATGGTTGCAGTATTTTATATTTGCTGTCGATCCCAGCTCAGTAGGGTTGGGTCAGAGAAAAGCCGGAATCATGTTTGGATCGACAATTATTAATAATAATTTCCAATAATGATGATGTTTTATCGTATAACGTAATGAGAAGCCCGTATATTGATTCATTTTACAACTAATTTCCCTTCATGATTTTCACACCTTCGTGGATCCATGATGATTTTGAACTTTTCACGTGCATGTTTAATTTGATTTTGCTATAATGATTGCTCCTGTCATATTTTCATCGCAATAAAAGCTTAATATTGTGGTGGCTGAAATACAATGATAGAAAGATCGCGATTCTTCATGCAGTTGTTTGCATGCAAGATCTAGGGGGGGGGGGGGGGGTGGAGTTGCACTGTTGTTTTTGTTTACATTGTTGTCAGCCTAAACTCTGACACTGTCTTTGTATTTGTTTTTGCTGTGCTCCATTTCTGTTGCTGTATGGTTATTTCATTGGTGCTACTGTCGTATTTGTTAATAAGGGAAGTGTACATGTAGATTTGTTAGATGCTTTCAAACCGAACTGTGTTTAAAAAAAGATAAAATGAATGTGATACGGCATTGGATCAAAAGTAGATGACGAGCACTGGTCAGCAGTGAAAAATAAGTCAACAATGCCATTCTACCGCTGGAAAATAGCCAACAAATAAGTTGTCCTTGACCTAGTCAACGACCTTGAACTAAAAATGACAACCTGGTGATTAAATATAAACGTTAACTAAATCATGTACGAGTAAAGTTTAAGAAACACGATTTAAGTTCTAGTTGTGGTCATATATGTACAATAAAAGAATCTGAGACAAACAGGAAAACACACAGACAGACGGATGGACATGTAAAAGTCCAAAAAAAATGTTACCTATAGACAAAATTAAGGAACTAACAACCATAATTGTTCCAGATTATCAAGTTGAGCCTGGTGGCAGGCGATTTAGTCAGAAGCTGACATGGTAAAAAAAAATGAGCTGTAACGCGATTCCGTCCTTACTGTTATTAACAATAGTTATTATTTAATCAATCGATAAAAAATGAAATATTAATGTGAATGCTAAGTTTAATTGGTATTTATTTCACGTTTGATAAGAGTCTAACACTGGGATTCTTCGCGTTTGCCCACGTTTTAATTACAATCGGTGGAATGTTTCGGTGCCTGATCGATGCAATATTATTGAGAAAACATTTAAATTGTCGCTGATATAATGATAAGACAAGAGAAATGGAATAATCACAGACTATGTTCATAAAAAGTGGAGATAATGGCGCAGGAAATTGAAATCCCTTCTCCTTTTATCAGAAAATAATAAATGTCGCCCTTTAGCAGCGCGAAAAATTGGGAGTTTATCTGTATGTCCAGACTTATCTACGCTTTATAACTGCAAATTAAAAACTATTATGTCAAGTTACAGTTAGAAGAAAATTTTTGCATTGCATGTCCCCGATCCCTCGTGTATTATTGAGAGGTGTTCATTGGTTTCTGTTTGTGTTCTTTTTATTTTCACGATTGCGTGCCATTGCGTTGTCAAAAAATGCCCTAATTTTGCCTTCGTTTTTTTGTTTATAAATATTTGAACATGTATTTTATTTATAGAATTCCGAAATGTTTGAAAGTATAATGAATGGAAAAGCTGAAATATGAGACCTATGGCAGTATCAATATAATGATGACTTCAAAACAAAAATAGATGGGAAAAGTCGTATGGTACTAGGACAAGAGAACATTAAAAATTGTTTGATATAGCTAATTCAAGATACACGTACTAGACCAAGTAAAATTGGAATCAATAATAATTATCACAGTTTAAAATCAACTGCTTATAGTTTCCGGACGAACATGTAATTATAAGAATTAATGTTACCTGTGTTCCGCTAAAAGCTTCCAAATTTTCCATATAATATCAGCTGGTATACCCTAATGGGGGAGGGGGTGGGTGGTGGGAATCGTATCTTTACATTTATATACAAGTAAGTTTATACTCTCTCTCTCTCTCTCTCTCTCTCTCTCTCTCTCTCTCTCTCTCTCTCTCTCTCTCTCTCTCTCTCTCTCTCTCTCTTTTAAATTGTTTACTGTATTAATCTAAAAGTTTCCCATTATTTTTTGCTCCATACAAACGTGCTTTTCCGATTCTGTTTACTGCACGCAATATAAAATAAAAGATAATTCCACGAACTTGAGTACGCAGAACATTTCTGTAACTAAGATTCTTATGACATGCAAAGCTTATCAGAGATCTCGTGACAAAGACCCATTTCTCGCGAGATCAAGAAGAAATGTCACCAAAAATGTGCATATCGATGTCTCCCCGTCATTGTTAAGAAATGAAGAATTCGGCTATTACAGATGTATATTCTTTTTAAAGTTTGTGGAAAGAAAAGATATTGGAGGCCGTATTCATTGGGATACAAAATAATACGCCGAGTTCGTAAGAATTTCATTACATGGGACAAAATTGTGCTAATTTCTCACTGTGTAAATTAGAATGCTAAAAAATATATGTCTGCTGAATACCAAGGGGTCTAATTGATACTTTAATTAACGATGAAATGGATATAAGTAATTAGTCAAGCGAAGTCAGATTTTGTTCAAAAGCTCAAGTAACGGTATTGGAATGTATCTGATTAAATCTAAGTCATTGAATGCTGTTATCCACTGTTTAACAAATAATTCGACTTAGATTAAATTGATTTTTTAAAAAGTCAATATTTATGTAGAGTCCACAATTTTATCCAATTATGACATTTTAAGAGAAAACTTAAGATCTTTATATTTCAACCAATCAAAATTCTTGATACAGTTGCGGTGAGTTTGTGTTACGACCTTCTACAATTCTTGTATAATAATCACAGTTCATGATATATAGCAGATTTTATTTGACTTTATTTGAATTTATATATTTGCTTGTGTTTCTTTCTTTTTTATTATTCTTTAGTTTCTTTGATTTTGTTTTTGGTCTTATTCTGTTTTTAAAACAGTATCTACGTTTCTATCCAATAGAGAGAGATGGAAGAGATTAATTGTTAGCAGACCGCGTCATATGTCACAGTATGGTCATTTTCAATTTTCTTTTCAATTACGATATTCCTGATCAATTGCGTTAATATCGAATAAGATAATCTATTGTAGTCCGAGACCGTTTTACATTATTTCTTACAAGTATTCTTTCAAAATGTTGCGTTTTTAGGAAAAGAATTAATTTCATATCATTTATCTTCATTTTGCATGAATTAAATTATTATGCAAAGTTACATACTAGACCTTGATCTATGGTTGACAAGGGTCACATCAGTTAAGAACTGCGCAATGTAAAACGATGTGTTCAAGAATGAGGGACAACGAAAATAATTATCTGTTCCCTTGTTGAATGAGTTATAATTTCTTACACGTATACTACTAAATTTGTCTTTCCACAATTCACCCACGCAGGTGTTCCAAGGTTTTTTTTATACAATGAAAATGAATGAAGGTCGACTGTTTTTGGTGACATCCCTCCCGGTCTTTTCAATACAAAAATATTGTCTTTTGTCACCATAAATGCGTTTTATCGCTAACATTGATCTTCAAACGAATGAAAGAGGTAGAGCTGACCCATTATTTCTTCTTTTCTACTCTTTTTGTTAATTAAGCCTCTCTCTCTCTCTCTCTCTCTCTCTCTCTCTCACACACACACACACACACACACAAATAGGGTCATTAAATTGTTCTTTCTCTCTGTAATCAATTAACGTAAAAACATTTCTTCTGCTTTTGAACCAGCCGTAGACCAGAACTAACTCGTGACCTATGCATCAATTTTCTGCGTTGTTTTTTTTCTTGGTGTGTGTTCGCTAGAAAGGGATGGATGAGGGTCGCCGTTTGGGAGGTTCTAGCTTGGCGTATAGCTTCATGTGGGAACTCTATGCATCATGTAATAACTTTTACTACCAAAGAGTATTGCCTTGATTCTCGAAAATAATATATCTTGAGGTTCGTTTCCTTTCCATCACAGTAACATAAAGTAACAACGGCGACAATATGAATCTAGTGTACAAAGAAATCTTCCAATAAAAACACTGAGTGCATATCACAGATTACACTTAATAAAATATACTTAATAAAACGCAGCGAAACTACTGTATCACTATACCAATAAGAAACTGTATATTTGTCCAAGGATATACAATAGTTGCAAGAACTACAAACAATATACATATGTTTTTTTTTTAAAATTAACATATCTTATTTCAGATCTGTATTGCATTTATGTCAATAAAACTAACTTATATGTGTGCTTTGAGACCATTTGAAACTGCTGAGGTTTTTTTTTTCAGGAAAAAGCGTGTATGCTTGTTCCGATTTTCTCAACTGTCGGAGCATTAAAATAACAACTTCACAGGTTCTTCCGGAAAATCGAATCAAAAATCTCATTTTTATGAGCTTATCGGAAGTTTCAAACGGTTGCTATGGACCAGCTTCCGTTAAAATGCAACTTGAACATGATAATCCATTGATTAACCCCAACTCGGTGACACTGATGTTTCACTTCCGTTTCCGGACTCTGTATCTAAGTGGCAGTTTATTAGAATGTCTGGAATTGTGAAAACTATGGAGTTTTATTTTAATGTTTGAATATACTTGATATAGACGCGTATCTTTTTTTTTTTTTTTAGTAAAATGCAAAAGCTGACGAATTCAATGAAATCGGCGACCGTAACAATTATTACATACATGTAAATGAGTATCATGTTTGCAGCGCTTCTAATTTCATAACATTTTATTCTTTAACATCAGGTTTACGTTAAAAACGATTAAAACTACTAAAAGTTTATTCTATGAGCGGTGCACCTTGATCTCAACCATGCTATAACTTCTATCAAATATGCCTTATTGAAGGCACAATTATATAAATGTTTTAATTACCAGTGCTAGTTAATAAGCTGTTTCTCTCAAACTTTGGTTCTTAATTCTCATGATATAAAATACAAGGCTTGTCTTGAGTTTCTCAAAAAGTGAAGAAAAAAATCAAGAATTTTAGAGTACCTATTACTAGTACATGTACTAACGAGCACTAGTTGTTGTTCCCATTTCTTCCATTATTCAATTAATTTACATTATTATCCCACACAATTCCATAAACAGAATAAAGTCATGATTTACAAGAAGAGTAGCTGAAAGTCCGGACTGAAACGTCTCGCAGTGATTAATCTACTATCTAAACTTTATCTACATGTTTAATTAGCGAAAATTATCAAAAATAAATCAATAAATAAACCAATATGAACCGTCCTAGATGTTTCATAAGAATAATAATATTAGGAACGCGAAAAAAAAACCCTAACATCTACGCAGGAGTGATGAAACAGTTAAATGATGTTCTGTCTCGCAGTAGTTGACTATGATGTATCATTGCTCTTGAACATTTTCATATTTTGGAAGGTCAAAGTCATTGCTAGATTTTTACTTTTTCAATCCATTTTACATTGTAAGTCATTTTGTATTGTATGTCAGGCGGAGCACAATACTAAGAATTCATAAATATTCGTTGAATACCAATTTTCGTGGATTTCGCTGTTCGTTGTTGAGTTGACTATCGAAATTAAACGTTCATTTAATTGCATAGACTAAAAAACTTAATTTTAGTATTGATATAATATATGGCCACGAATTTACGTATGTTTGAAAATGTCATTTTCGCAAAACCCACCAAAAATTGATGTCCACGAATATTAATGAAACCACAGTACTATGTCCTTTATAGGTGACAACGTTTCTAGTTTCATTCTTAAGACTTTGGGTTAAAACAAGTTCCTGAAATCTAGTTAGACCGTTAATAGAATGGCTTGAAATTGTTTGCGACCCTTGAAGTGTGGCTCCTATTTTATTCGATCAGTCTAATCGCAGAATAATTGAGTGTGTGAGTCTATGATGAGAGTAGGATTAAACTTCAAACACTTGTTATGTGTCGGTACTACCCATCTCTATATTGACTATATATAGTCTACCATTTATAGGTCTCATTTCTCTGCATCATCTATTGAGCGACGCATCTCATACCTAATGAAGCTTATTTTTCTCGGTTCCATTAAATTATACATATACACCAAAGTGTTATGCTAATTTCCGCGAAAGTGATGTGCTTAGCCGCCATCGTGTTAGGGAATCAAGTCACGTGATGTTATTACGTTATTCATTCTTACAAATTCCATAATTCCTTTCCACTTCTGTTGGAATTCAAGGCATGAAATTTTGATGCGTGGATAAAATCAGCCCATAGAGGTTTTTTTCATGAAAGTTCATTAATCAACGGTGCGATATCTGTTTTTTATTCGAGGCTAATCCTCTTGGGATTTTACATCAAAGTTAATTTGGAATTCCATTGGTTTGTTCGGGGCGTCTCGGGGTTTTCGCTTAATGTAATTAACTGTTTTGTAACAGTTTGTATGTCTTGTTCGATCTTCTGCACGCGATAACATGCACGCTTTTCCCAGAAGGCCATTGTAAAATTGGACCTACGATCCCGACTGGAGAAGGGAATATATTTATTAAAAACTGAGGGCATTAAGCCTTCGAGCTGTCTAGAAAACTATTATTGCATTTGTCTGGTTGTCGCACTGAATAATAAACAACACAAATGAAATACCATCTTTTTATCATTTTATCGACAATTTGAACAGACCAGTCATATAGTTCATTTCTACCCATCATATTTACTTCGTATACCATATACCATATATGTAAATTCATATGCTATTAAATTATTAAAAGATTCGATTCTGAATGTTACTTTACAAGTATGAATTTTTCATAACTATTGATTTTCAAATGTTTTTCTTCAGTTGAATTTTGTTCAACCTTTTTACTAAACTTGGATGTATACTCTTGAAGAGCTTTTACTAATAATGAGAATTGTGGCAAAAGCATGTGGCGCACCAGAGCATTACAGGTTTCATCCTTCTAAATCAAAGAACAGGGTGTAGGTTGAGAAAATTTTTAACGTCCATGCAAACGTTTGAATTTACAGTTTAATATATTTGAACAATTTCCATCATCTTATTATGAAATCCAAATTTACAAACCTTTGCGGTTAAGTTGAAAATATCTATTTTCGATTTAGAAACTTAGGAATTTTGTGTCACTCGTTTTGAATCTCGTTGAACATGGCACCATCTTTTTGGTTACATGTATAACCGAAAAATCCACATTAGGCCATATTTTTATTAGTTGTGTTTAACCAAAAGAAATTTTGTCGGCAAATCGTAATGAAAAGGACACTTTTAAGTAATATCACCACCAACCTCCATTTCACACATTGAAAACTTATATCCAATGAAAATTCCCTCTTTTAAAATTTGTAGAAATTCTTCATTTATTTATTGCTGATTTTTCTAGTGAATGTAATGGTTTGATTAAATTCATTTACCTTAATCCACATTCAAAATTTGATTTATTTATTTTTCAAATTTTTGGAAATTTGGGTGGGTCAGTTTTGAAAAACAACTTTTAAAAAATGTCCTTAAAAGTCACGTGCCACAGGAGGCGTTGTCAAATGGAACAACTTTTTACCTGTATATTGGCCGTCAAAGCAAAGCAAAGCTTAGCTCTCCTGAGAAAAGGATATTATGGTAAATTAAGAACAAATTCGCAAAGTGATGTAAATAACAAGTAAAAGAATGTGTTGGGGGGGGGGGGGGGGGGGGATATCTTCATCAAGTTAACAGTTCTGTTTTACGACCTGATTTAAAACTGTTGTAGAAAAACAAAATACATAGTTTTGCCTCGAATCGAATTTTATCACTTTTTTTTTTATCTCATTCAAACAAAAAATTGACTATTGTACTTTATTAAAGAGTATAATTGTGTAAAATGCATTGAAAACAAATTTTCTCTTAATGATCAATGTCACCCATTTACATCTTCTACAAGAAAAAAGTTAGTCAAGTCATCTCATTCACGGGTGCAACATTTTGCATACCAATCTAACGTGGAAATAACGTTATTTATCACATGTTTATCTCAATATGCGGTGGATATCACTCATGGGATAAATTTTTGATATTCCACTGTGTGTTCTTACGCCACTTGACGTCATAGTTAAACATTACGTAGCTTCATGCGGATGATTGACGTAGAATGAAAAAGTAACAAAACAATTCACTTGAAAAGTGTAGAGTTCTAAATGTGAAGCATTTAATGCTGTTTTCATTTTTTCTTTCATGAATCGATAAAAATATGCTCAAAAATGAAATGTTTTTTGTTAATCTTTAAGGAACTCTTTTTCCGTGCGTAAAGTTGTTGACGTCTTGTAGTATATGTGTTGTGCGGTTCACATTTATAATTTTTATAGAAAAGATTGAGATTTAACAAAATAAGTGGTAAAACATGTGATAAAAAGAATCTCTCATGATTTGCGATGGTATATGATTTTTATCCAACTCGTTGTGTGTTTTCTATCCCCTCGCCAAGGCTCGGGGATAGAAAACACACAACTCGTTGGATAAAAATCATATACCATCGCAAATCATGAGAGATCCTATATTTACCACACCATTAATATATCACTGCTTACTTTTGATTAAGGTAAGCAACTTAGTCTGAAATTTAATTGACTTATTTGTTGTTATTATAAATCGGTCTTTTTAGCCATTTTCATTCAAAATTTGGATTCTTAAACAAGACCCCATTTTAGAAAGATTGATTGAAGGTTTTACAAAAAATAATTTAGAAAATAAAAGAATTTGAAAAAACTGTTTCTACGAAATAAAAAGATGTGTTATATTGATTAAGTTAAGTTGCTGGTTATAAGACAACTTTTGCAAAAGTTATACAAAAATGTTTATTTTCTGCCGTAAAATGTGTACCGTCGCCTTGTCGCTATTTTTCTTAACCATTATTTAAAGACAAATAAATTAATTACTAAATTAACTACCCTATCCCTAATATTCTGGACTGAATCATTCAACTTTAGTTGCGTTGTGTGAACGTTGTTACATCGGCGTAAAATCAATGTTGAAAAAAAATTAACGTTGAAACAATGTTGAAAATTGTCTATCAACGTCGCCAAAAAAAAAAAATATCAACGTTGAATTCCCGATGACATATCGTTGTGTGCATGCTGGGTGCAAAGATAATTACTCAAATTGACGTGAAACAAATAATTTAAAACCGTGCTGTCCTCCATGCATCGTCTAAATGCAACGTCTGCCTCTGACATCGTTGTCATCACTCTCAACAAACACCGAGAGTCAAGTAGGAGAATTATGCAATCGCAGAAAAAGCAATCAATAGAAAATTGTCCGTCATAATGCAGGAGACGCCTGAGGGGAATACTGCACCTATTTCTTTTTTCTCATTTTTCTGTTCCTCTGTCTGTCTCTCTGCTTGTAAAACCTCTTGTGTAGTAAATTCATTGCATTCATATGTAACACGAGAGCGCTCTCTCTCTCTCTCTCTCTCTCTCTCTCTCTCTCTCTCTCTCTCTGTAATTAGCATCGTTCCACTGAAACAACATCTTCTTCATCGTCAATATGTATGATTAAATCAAATGATGATTAAATAAAACGATGCTACTGCTCCTTCCAACACTATATTTTGTGGTTGGTGTTGTTATTGCTGTTGGTATATTTGTTGATTGTTGTTGTTAGTGCTGTCGTTGTTTGCTGTTGATGTTGGTGGGTTGTTGTGCTCTTTCATGTTGTTTATTGTAATGTGTATTTATTGTTATTGTTGATTTTGTTGTCGTCGTTGTTTGTTGTTGTTTATGCTGTTGCTATTGTTGTCGTTGTTTTTTGTGGTAGCTGTGTTGTTGATTTTAATGGGGATGTTGCTGTTTGTTGCTGTTGTCGTTGGTTGTCGGCCTAACATTTTGTTCTGCAAGGCAGGAAGAAAGAAAAAAATATACACAAGCTGTCTCTATTTTGCTAGTTTACGTTCCAATACTTCTTCCATGCAAGTTTGATCACAGACATTTGTATTTCTATATACGTCCATCTTTCATTTAGACAAGACGCGCTATAAACTTCACATTGAGCAATCGTACCATTGTCTTTGACATCATCTATATCACCATTCCATGCATTTGATCGCTTTTTCTTGCCTGTGAAGTTCGAATGTTTCCAACAGTAATAAACCTGTATTTTACATCACATTACGAAAATAAAACTCATTTTTATAATTGACTAATGTAGTTGCGTGGTATTTTTCATGATGCACGATGTATAAAAATAAGTCATTTCAAGGCTGAAACTGTAGACAGTGTATCATATGTGTAATTCTTCGACTTTACACTTTCCTTGCACTTTAATTATTATACTGTATAGATGGATGGTCATTATGTTATGACATTAAGTTTTTCTTTAAACTCCAAATAAATACATACATGTATCAAGGAAATAGATTTTATTATTTTCATTATATAAATGTATATGGGGGTGGGGGGGGGGGGTGGGGGCTTAGCAAAGATGGCATAATCACTATGAATCAATCAATCAATCAATCAATCAAACAAACAATTATTTGATTTCACCACTAAGTGTTTTAATCCGAAAAATATTTTAACCTGAGCAGTAATATTCTATTTTACAATGCGCCACGGTTAACACTCCCCCCCTCCCCCGGACGGATTAGAATTTTGAGCTTTGGCGAAAATGTGGTGTTCTTTTTTCTTGTTAAGCTGCCCACTCTCCCCTACTTTCAATTTGCTTACGACGCCTATATGATGCCAATAATCTAGTAGACACGAACACGTTTATTAAAAGTATGTATATCATAAACTGATGTACATGTACAGAATGCATTCAATCCCAATGCTTCTATTAATATATACGTTTTTCCAAGGTTGCAATGCATTTGTTTAATTTCACAGATATGAATTTCATCAATTAGCAATTTTTACTTTTGAATACTTTTGGTATCTGTTCCTCTCGATTCTCGGAATTAACACGAGGACTTCATGTAATTACCAGAAGGAAACAAAGTTTATATCTGTAGTGTGTTTGCATGTAAAATGGAGTGTGATTCTTAATTAAAAATTGTCATATTAATTGTGGCATTACACTGATTGCGGAAGTAGACCTAACCGTACTATTTTCAGACTCTTCAAACAACCCTAAATCAAGTGATGTGACAGGTGTTGTTAAACAGGTGTTAAGTCCCGAAGTTTTAATTTCTCGTGTAGCAAGGAAATATTCGTTTACCTATGCGACCATGGTACGGAAAGAAATGCGATTCAGAGTTTTTCATTACTTTTCATATAGTACATGTATGAATATAATCATATCCTTATTGGACGTATTTATCTCTATTCAAACAACCACGATGTTAATGTATAATTTCTTAATCAATGATTAAAAGTTTCCTCTTATTTTTTTTCAAAATCAGATACGTATTTTCGTTAACGACAGTCGTCTGTCATTTTAAAAATTTTAATTTATAATTCTCAAAAATTCAGCTCTGCAACTTCTATCTATCTATCTATCTGTCTGTCTGTCTGTCTGTCTGTCTGTCTGTCCGTCCGTCCGTCCGTCCGTCCGTCCGTCCGTCTATCTATCTATCTATCTATCTATCTATCTATCTATCTATCTATCTATCTATCTATCTATCCATCCATCCATCCATCCATCCATCCATCCATCCATCCATCCACCCATCATCTTAAATAAAGATATCTAATACATACATGTATATCTACATAGTCTAAAAAACTAAATATTATGCGTTTTCAATTTAATATGAAAGTGACAACATTTGCATAGCATTGCATCCTTTTACGTGTATATAGTGACACGACGATATATCAGCTTCTCTCTCAAGACAAAATTGAATCCCATAAGCGTGATTTATTATAATTTTCCTTTAAAATTTTTTATAATTTTATTTTGATAACTAGGTCACTGAATAATGCATGGAAGGAAAGGATGCGGTTAGGTGGAGCATCATTTAATGTTCTAGCTGCTTTTGGTCATGAGAATATTAATTGAAAGAAAAAAATTAACAACAACAACAACCCCCCCCCCCCCCAAAAAAAAAGAATAAAAATAAAATAAAACCAAAAACAAAACCCTAGGACAAATGATAGTTCAGTTCCATTGCTAATTCCAATCTACCGATTTCAGTTTACTAAATGCATTTACTTTTCAGCAAATCAGCCCCACCTATAAAATAGCCAGATATACCAGAAATATGTCTAAAAATAAAGAATTGCTGTTTATTTATCTATTTATTTTTATTGCTGAATTTCAGGGGAAAATGGTGGATAAACATAAACAAAATCAATCTTAAGCCCTTCAAATTTTTAGAATTATACGCATTTGCATTTTCCCACCCCCCCCCCCTTTTTATTTTGAGGAGAGGGGGTTGGGGGCTGGTGGTGTAAAATCTATATTGATATATATTTTATTTATAGTTTTATATGGTCGCCAAATTTCACACACGGTTGTGTCCTTGTGATTTTTTTTCTTTGCATGGACAGATTTATTCCTTCATCCTGTACTGCAATATTTCCAAGATGTTTTTACAGACACGTGACAATTTCAGACATTGCCTGTCATATTTCATCCTCTATATGTCAGAATTTTATTGTTTTTATGACCCCCAAGTTTCTCAACGGGACGCGAGAGAAGGAGAGTGAATTAGGTCTCTGCATGCAGACCTTAAGGAAAAAAAATGCGTTTAGTCTTATCTTGATTTAACAATGTAACAGGGATTTTTGTGGGATATTTTGGTGAAGTGATAAATGAATGCTTATTTGTATTCATAAATTTATACATGTAAATAGAGCTCTAGTTGTTATTAAAATGTATTATTTTTTAACTGTACCTGGAAAATAAAGAGAATCAAATCCCCCCAAAACAGATTAACTTTATAGAAAATAAGTACATATATTGATTTATACTCATTTCAATTAGCTTATTGTTCCGCGATTAAAATCACGTACTTTAATTCGGATCAGAGTAAACATACCGGCATTAAGTAATAATAATTTAGGTCACTAAGTCTATATATGTTGCAAAACAATAGTAAAAAAAAGCCAATAACAATAAAACGGATTAAATGGATTACAAATCGACTCTCTCTCTCGCTCGCTCGCTCGCTAGCTAGCTCCCCTTCTCAAAAATAGGTGCGGATCCTGATATGAAATGTCTGGATAGCAACAAATTACGATTGACTAAAATATGCGCGAATGGATATTGATTCCCATGTAATGATTAATAGTTACGAGCTGTGATTTGTTTAACGAGAGAAAAATATTTAGTTAGTGTATCATGTTGCCTTAGGTCCACCCCCTTCGATCACCTGTCAGTTGTCAACAAATGCAGTCATTTTGAGGCGCGGGGTGTCAATTCTCTTCGTATGTGCATTTATTCTAATTTCAACTTTACTTTTCATTTGTAACGAACATTCTTTCATAGTTATATAGATATTATGAAGATCGATTAAAATTCAGCTGATGAAAGTTCCTTTTCATGCTCGCCAACAAACCCGAAACCATCCTGTTCACCCCTTTTTCAGGCGAATGCAGTCATCCGTCAAAGACATGCGCATTGCTTAGCACGTGTTCATAAACAATTTTACATGATAGAGGGAACTCAGATCTTATTGTAGTGATTTGTAGTTTTGGAATCTAACCCCTACTTAACTTTGGTAGTTTTGCAACAGCTCAGGCGCTTGTTTTAACATGGGGACTGAAACTAATAAAGATGAGCGTAGCACTCCTGAATATCTGGCACAGCTACTTAAAGACAAAAAGCAGATACAGGCTTTTCCCAACGTTTTTGTGCATTTAGAAAAACTTTTAGATGAAGGTAAGTTGACTTAACTTGAAGGAAACAAAACTTTCGGTTTCATGCTTACGAGAGAAAAATTCGTGCGACGTTTACTCGTGCAATTTTATCATGTCAATCTTGTTATAAAAGGGAAGTATTCGGCTGGAGACAAAATCTTGAGCGGACGCGATGAGCCGTGAACTGTGCACTGTTTACAAAACTTTCTCAACTTGTAAACTCGCTGTAATAGTTTATTTGCCTCATTTAAACGCAGTATTTATGTAAGCATAAGAAAGATAGACATGTTGAAATTTATTTCAGTTATGCTGCTTGATTTACAATGCGTAAATAAAGAATTTATTTGGCAATTTTTGACAGTAATTATTCGGGATGGGTGCCGTGATTTGGCAGCCATTTTGAATCTCGCACTTCGCTGCACACGAAAAGAGATGGAATTTTATTGTATTGAAAAGGAGAAATGTCCGAAATTTTTGCGTATTTTTCTTGTAAAATTGTCTGTTATTCCGTGGTAATGTTTACAAGTGAATTTGGCGCGTTTTCTGCTTATCAAATTCCGTCAATCTTTGTTCAAACAAGTTAGTGATAAGCATGTGTGATATGGGGCTCACCTGTGCGGACAGGTGTTTGTATAAAGTTTTAATTTGTTGACAGAGAAACCGTGTAAATTATAATGGTAGCCCAAACAATAACTCGACGTGAAATATCTGAAATATACTTAATTTAGTATCGAATCAAAAAAATTGAAAATATCTTGTTTTTTTATGCGAATATTTATCAAGGATACAGAAGTAGTGAACCGAATTTGGTAGATTATGAAATTTGTGTACACTTTGCTTTCACTGATCCTCTGCTTTTTATAAAATCACGTTTTGACAACAGGGAACTATAGTTTGCTAAAATAATAAACTGGTGAGCTAGCTGTGGCAACAAATAAAAAAAAAATTGTGAGAGGAGTTATGCACCTTTTTAATGCAGCAGTAATCTCCCCTTGTCTGAATCACCTCTAAACCCTCCTCTAGCACTGTTACTACTACATGTACTTTGTACTGTATTCATATTGTCCTGTCAGCATGCAATTTCTTATTTTTTTTATACCCACTTTGACAAGAATTATAACAAATGAGATGCTTGGTGAATTTGAAAATATCATTAATTTTTTTTTTTTTACCATAACCATTCATTAGAATATTGTAATAATATCATTAAAATTTCTGTTTGCTAATAAAGTGACCTTTGGAGTGCTTTTGACTGTGTATTTGGTCTGGCAGTTTGTGCAGCAGTGGGTTTTGTGATAGTTCGAAGGGTTTGCCAGTGTTTTTCTGTATGATTTAATAAATAAAACACAGAGGCCATGGTTATTAATTTTTACCTGTATATACGAAAGAAATCTCATTTTGCACCTTTTTGTGGATATTAATATTTTTTATTTGTAATTAGAATGCTCTGCTACTCATGAGTGTCACAGTTTCTCCACTCTAACATTAGATGTATAGATTGTCTTCATTACATTTTATACTCTAAAACAAACTATTCCTCATGAGCATTTGTTAATACAGTAACAAGAAGAGGTTATATTATATACCCCAAGCAATTCATATTTGCTGGCAGAATGAACTTGGCTGGGTTGATCTTTTGTATTATAATGCACTATGGTCATGAGTTCAAAACCATGTATACTTCATATTCCTAATAATAACATCAGTTATGAAATACTAACACAGGCCGGGTACTTTTAACCATTTTGAAACAATTCTGACAACTAAGTACGAACCCCCCACTACAATAATATTAGAATAGTCCCTCAGTGAAAATAGAAATTTGCAAAAAAAGGAAAAAAAATGTGTTGTGCAAATGGAATTATAACTGAATATTCCACAAGAAGATGGACATAATTATATTTCGGCTGTACATTTCCTCAGGAGAAAGGGATCGCTTGTGTCAAAATTCATCGCCGCCCTAAAATCGCCCCAAAAAAGGCTCGAACGGACGAAAACAACTGGGCAAGGTAATGGCAATCTCATTTCAAATTTTATATAACTTTGTATTTATCCAGATTTTCAGACTCGCTCAAGAGAGAAACAAAAATATTAAACTATGAGTGTGTGTGACAAAAAAATTGACTTGATTCGATGGAATGGAAACGCTAGGAGATGTTAAGTGGAGAGACAGACTAAGTTACGTCGGAGCTGTTCTAAATGTTACTCTATTGCTCCACCAGGAAACTGCAGTGAAATTTGCTAAGTGGTCACAAGGTGTACAATTTACAAACTCTATGGGAAAAGTGAATCGGAAAAATATCCTTTAGTCAGTGGAATATTTTGAAAAGCAAAAAATACTTGGTTTGTGTGGATATTTGATGATGTGTAATTGGAGCACTTGAAGTTGGTTTTTCCTGTTCTTCTAGCAATAGAGGGATTTTAAAACCAATGTGAATTGCATTTCCATGAAATAATTCATTTATATGGAATTTAGCATGTTGTTTTGGACACAAACGCTTAGTCATTGCTTAAAAAGCAAAGCTCAACAGGAAACACCTTTATGCAATAGAATCCCTTTTATATTTTTTAAGTCATTTTAACTTGATATTCTTGATTTTCTGAAACTGACTTTGCATCGGGAGTTAGCGGTACACTTTATTTTTCATCCCCATGATCATGTACCATAACCATAATATATATGGGATAATGCATTTAAGCCATTAAAAAACTACAAACACAAGAAAAAAATTTCTACTAATCAAAGTTTAATTTTCCAAGATTTAGCCATTTAAAAAAAAAGCATAGAAAGCATTTAAGACCGATTGATATACTTCCCCTTGTCCCATGAAAGTCAGTACAGGTATTTAAAATTTTAACCCCCCTCCCAATCCCTCCCCAACCCCAAACAAATTACAAGTAAGGAGACAGATAAATAGCAAATAGTGTGGTGGTGGAGTCCAATGTCTGGCTTTGATGCCAGTCTGTTTCTGGATGGTTATCAGATTGAGTGATGGAGATGTGGAATCGAAGAAGAAAAGTTCCATCTTGTCTAGAGAAAACTTTGCTGTTTTCCCCCTAAATGTTTATATCAAAAGTTAGAACATCTATTGAGTGCGTGGAAGTTTTTGCTTATTCAACTTATGCAGGAAGTTTTTCTGGAAATGAAACGGCAATTTTGTCCATATTTTCACATGAGGTTGTATATATGATATTGTTGATTGTATAGGTATATTGTCGGGTCATAATTTGTATTAACAGGAAATATTTGGATGAGTCCCCTGTAGAATCATTGCTATACACCAGGAAAATAAGTCTGTTCCTCTTTTGTTAATAGCTAATCAGATATATTTTTTAGGGTTTTGAAGGAATTACCAGATAGAGGACAAGATTTTTTTCCTTCTTTGTTAATAATCCTTTGCGTGTGTGTGTACATGGGAAATAAGGCTAGTCACACCGAGATGTGAAAAGAAATACATGAATGCATGCTATGTCATCTTTCTTGGGCCAGAAATAATGGGAGCAAGGGGGGGCTATATACAGGGTCTGAAATAACAACCGGCTCTAAGTATATCCACACAGAAACATGACGAATAATAGCATTTAGACAGGGTAGTTGCTTGGTCATGGTGCAGTGCCCATATACAATACGCTCAGATTATAATACCCAGTGTTCAGAAACCACTATCGGGATATCTAGAGTGTCTCAAGAAAGATACTGTATCGGGATAGCTGAGGATTTTTCTTTAGTTATAAAATCGGGGTAGATAAAACCTGCGATGGATATTCTCGGGTTTCGTGGCATTGGTTACAATGAGGCGCAAGGGTCTTTGTGTTCCTGGGTACCTTCGACACACCCAAGGTGCTTAGGGGTCCTTAGTCGAGAATCTGTGTCGCTTCTGCAATATTTGTGTTTGTCAGGTTTTTTGTTTATTTTTGCTCCTGTGTTGGTAACAATAGAGATAGAATCAATTAGCTGTATAGATTTGTTTAGTTGGCTGTGCGTGATTCAGGCCTCTTTGTGTGTGCCCTCTGAAGGCATTTCAGACCCCTCGTCCCAATTCAAAAATCACAATACAATCATCACAATGAAATCATCGCAGTGATATTCCGATACTTTTATGAAATCCTGATTTTCAGATAAAGTGCCTTACACAGTACAGCAATCCCATGCAAGCCTTAATTAGTCTTTGATCTCGCTATAAATGTATTATGTCATAATGGTTTTGTCAATAAGAATGTATTCTTTTTATTGGACAGTTACCAGTTGTGTCATCAGATTGTATTGCAGTCAGGTGTACGTATATTGAATTAAACAAGTTTTCTTGGATTTTGAATTTTGCCTTAATGGTAGATGACGAAGGACCAGTGGGCTAGTGTATAAGTAGATGCATAAATCTAAAATAAAATCCTGTTGACAGCCGTCTTCATTTTAGCTGTATTGTCAGGTTGATATTTTGGGTTACATTAGTTGTTAATTGTTCAAAACCTGCCTCTGAGAATAAATTAATTTTAGGACTGTAACCAGGAAAGCAGAGGTGCACCTTATACAGGCAATAGGAGGTTTAATTGTGTATATCATTTGAATATCTTATGTGCCGAAATGTCTCAAATAACTTGATGTCGTAGAAGTGAATTAATTTTAAAATTTTAAATTTAGAGCACACCTTACACGAGACCTTGTGTGTGCTAGAGAATTTATTCCTCATGCCATCTCATGATATCGATTATTTCCCAATTTGGGGGGGGTTGCTGATCATTTCCATTGAATGCAGAGTATGTCAGAGTTATGCTCAGAGTTTGAAAACAATCAGTGGATCTTTAAAGTTCTTGATTACACATGATAGTAATAAGACAATACAAGAGCATTATTGGTTTAGTTATTGGGGATGTATGATGACTGTATTATTGCCATAGAACTCTTTGGGAGTTTCAGAAGAATTTGCAGCAGCGTAGAAGTATTTGAGATGATCTCGAACATGTGTCAAAATGTTCCCCCACGTTTGAATTGAAATCTACTGCAAAACATAGTAATAGAATGTGTTAGTCATTGGCAAGGCATAACCATGGAATTGGTTTATGCTCAGTAAATATAGGGTGTTTCTCATTAGGGCTATCATCTGGATTTGCTAAGGTTCAAATGGCCCCCAGAGAAATTGTATTTACTAACTGAAAGGGGCCTGAAAAAACCAGATAGCAGAAATGCAGATTTGTGTTTACAGAGGGCTTCCATTTTGTCATGTCCAGATGCCCCCTGCTTCTCCTGGCTATATGGTCTTGTTTGCCACCTTGATTTTGTGATGATGAACAATTGATCAGTGAATGAACAAGCCAGATCTTTTTATAAATTCAGTGGCCTGTTTCTATAGGGCTGGGTCAAGCTGCTCTGCGATCTTCCTCCCAGTAAGGCCCCTCCTTGGTTGTGGGAGATTGCTATCACGATTTTTCAGTCAATGCTTTCTTTGTGCATTCTGTGGCTATAGGGTTACAGCTCTCTACTCAAGTCCAATGGCTTACAGATGTTTTTTCAAATTATTTTTTGGGGGGAACTTTCAAAGTTTTCTTAGGCCATGTAAAACAACTTTCAAGTTCTTTCTTGCACTATTTTAACTGCTGTTTAGTGAAATTTAATTTTAAAGAAAACAGATTTTTTGGGGGGTTAAACTTGTCTAATCTTTCGTCAAAATAGACTCTTTGGTCTCGCTCGGGTCTTAAACTCTGTGAATTTACATGTACTTAGTACTTAATTTGTAAGCTGATTAAAACTGTTTCCAGGGAGATTAAAAGTGTTGTGCAATGTATTTAGCTTGAATTGTTTGGATTTCAGATGTAAAAGCATTTATATATATACAATGGAAAACAATATTTAGCACTTCTACATAGTAACCTATATATATATACATTGATCATTAATTCTGCTTCAAATTGTACTCATTTCCCGGGGCTGGAGAAAATCCTTTGACACTTATACTAGATTTTACATGGGTATTTACATGTACTTAGAATTAATATTTCTGATGGGGGTCTATTTGTTTAAAAACAAATTCCTGCCCAATATAATTTCTACCTTGCCACTAAGTGGATTTTCATCTTAGAAATTTGATTGATTAACTTGAAGAAACAGAAATCAGTTAACAGGGCTTTGTAATGTTTTATATTATAAAAGGGTACAAGTGTTAGCCATTTACCCCTTAACTATAATCCAATGGTTATGTGAACAACTACATAAAAACAATGAAGACTTATATTTAAACCCTCTGGAGAAAAGACCCAGAGTATTAAGTACATGTTGTGATGTGAAGTGTGTTGTATTAAGGATTCCCTAGTCAACGGGAGTTAGTCACACATAAAGTATATGTACTCAAACATGTATATCTGTGTAATGTTTATGTTAGTACTTTAACAGGTTCTTGAAAAATACTCACTGGAAAGAAAATATAAAATACATGTACATGAATGGATTTTTGTTTATAATGACTGGTTTAAAATTCCCTGAAAAAGTTTTTATGGTTGCTTCACATGCATTTTTGAAACCAGTACTACACAGTGAGCAGTTTTAAGCATACAAATAATTTACTTATTCCTGAATACTTATCCCCCCTCGTCCCCCACCCCCACTTCCCTGCTGACCCTCATACAAACTGCACAGTCATATACACTTTTATGGATTGGTTGAAGATTGGTACATTGAGTTTGAATCAGAAAATTGGTACAGGAAATTATGAAATATAAATTTTTTTGTGAAGTTTTTGATTAATATTTTATAATTGATTTTTTTAAACAGAAATATTTTTCAGTTGTATTCCTATCCAAGGCAATTGATGTTATTGATATTCTTGAAATTGTTTTAGAACATTGCATGCAACATTTACTCTTTTCAATTAAAACAGAGTTTCAGAGGGCAGTGATAGATCAATTAGGTGGTACTATAAATAGGCCTACAGCTATGTAGTAAGGTGTAAGGGTTGGCTGGATTTACACATTGACAGATAGTTTTGTAAAAAGTAAAGCAATCAATTTGAATGAAACAATGTATTTTTTTTGGCACCTTGTGTGGCAATCTTTTGTGAAAAAGGCATCCCTGTGCTCCCAGAACAAGGTTTGATTAATATTGGTAGGTCTGGGGGTAAGAGGGAGGCAGAATTAGACAATTAGACAATGCCAATTTGCTGCTGACTGAATATTGATGGTAGGTCTGCAGATAAGTGATAGAGAAACATGGTCAGTTTCACCTTGATCTTGTTGATTCATGCAAAGTATGTCTTCTAGAGGCTCGAAAGTGATGTATACCAACTGAGTGATGGGTTCTAGTCTAAGAAAAGATGTTGTAGCTTCAAAAGGTGTAGCAACGTTTCTTTTTTGTGCACACTTTTACGACAGAGATGTACAGCTGAATGATTTATTGAACATAAAATGAGTGCCAAAAGACTAGTAAAACTGATCCTAAAAGTTGGTGAAAGCTGTCATACTTCTGCCCCGGGGCCCCCCAAAATGACAAATACCGTCCATGTCATGTTTTATCGCCAGGGTGAAGGAATTCCTGTTGATTTTTATCTAAAGGTACAGTTAGTCACAGAGATTATATCAGGATACTAGAATAAAGGCTGCAAGCTAAGGATGGCGTAATGCTTACATCAGGGAGGGGGTCCTTCAAAGAGGAGCCAGCTAACTTTTGATACTTAATGTCACACAGGTAGATGTACCTGTAATATCTGGGTCAGGTGATTGCTCTATTTGTAGATGGAACAGTTATGCCTCTGCCAGCATCTTTGGTTAACTGAGTCCTCAAAGTCGGCCCCAAGCATCACTTTAATGCATGTAAACTCGAGTTGATAAGCATTAGAAGTCAGAAACATCCTCATAGTATTATACAATGTACATTCAGTAAAAAATTGGAATATGCTTGTATTTATATTTACTCACTATTTGCATAATGAAGACAAAATACATCTTCTATTTGTAGTGCTAGTCTTGTGATATTAATTGCCCAAATTTAATGACATTTTCACCTGCTGAATTTAAATGCATTATTCTTGTAACAACACAGGATGCCCCTCAGCTAAAGAAACTTCGGATTCTCTGCCAGACTCCCATGTTTCCTGTTCGTTATGTTTTCACCCGTTATTGAACTTATGTCTGGCGTTAATTGCACTAATAATGACAAGACTATGGCTCATGAATATTCAAAGTAGAATCTGAAGCTTCCCGTGGTTTATTGACCAAGTAATGACTCCGTTTGATGGTTAATGATGTCTTTGGTATGCACCAGTCTAAGATACTGAAAGGATGTCCGGGACATAGTGAACATTGACAGTGTTAGGGTCTTCTTGGTGTTACCTGAAATGTCGAGGTTAAGACATTAACAAGCCTTACTGTTAAAATGGTCTCAGTAGTGTTATATATAGTCTTCTGGGAAAAGCTTTAAAAAATCACATGATCTTCAGTTGATTAATGATGTATAATGTCGCACTTATGTTTCTTCTTTTTAATGCATTTTTTGTACAAATCAGTTCAATGGTCAGGATTTTGAAACATGCAGAAATTATTTCATTTCCAAATATTAAATTCTAAGGTCTATTTCAATGCTCTGCCCAAAATAGTTCTGGAAGAGTGCATTGGTTTTAGAAGCTGGTTCTTGCTGTATCAGAGGGATGATCTGAGATACTAATTAGAGAGATGAAAAGGAGAGATTGAAAGATTTCAGACTGAAAGCTTTGATCTCCTGACTAGGGCTAAATTGTTTCTTTTTATCCAAGATGATGATTTTAAAGGGGGTTCCAATTGAAGGGGTTTTGTTGCAGGTGGATTAGAGGTAGAGCTGTAGTGGTCATTGGGTTTACTGGGTTAAGCCTCCATTTAGTGTATTGTCTGTCCTACACAATTTAAAGTTGGCAGGTGCCCCAATGATTTGTCCACATCTCTTCATCATTGACCCAACACTGCATTTTTATGTGACCCATCAATGCTGCTGCAAAAATGTCCCAACATTGCATTATTATGCTGCAAAAATTAGCCACCAATGCAGTAAGATGCTACAAAACTGAAAAAAATTGAAATAAGTTGCTATCAAGGTTGATATTCAAGTTATTGCCCACTTTCCCCAAATATTTTACTTCTGTGCACATTAATTAGGATTTTGAAACCAAAATTGATACTTTAGCCATATTGCAAAATATTTTTATAGCAGTTGAATGATATTTTTGATATTTTTTGTGGGCACTCGCCATTGTGCCATAGTGTTGCCAATTACTGTTGCAATAATGATAGAAACACCTTAGGGTAAAAAAATGTTTGTTTAATCATAGACGGAAAGAAATAAATCCCAAGTCCCAAAGTAAAACATATATCCACGACTTGAAGTCATTTGCTAATTGCTGGTAGAACAGTCATTTATTTGATCATCATTTGATTGAGTATGAGAACGGATCAAAACTTTGATGATTTTGAAAAAAATGGTCTTGAGGAAGCTAGTCCCAGTAATTACGGTGCATCTTTTATTGGCAACAGTTTTGTATTTATGGGGAAAACTTAAACCATGCCGTAGATTTCCTCTTGTTTCCTAAGAAGAAAAGAGATTTTTTTTGAAGAACAACCCAATTAATGCAAGAAAAGAAGAAAAAATGCTAGTCTCCAATTTGAACAGAAGGTTATGGTTAATAATTTCAATCATGCAGAGAATGAATTGGAAGCAATTTGCTGTACAGAATTTTTTTTTTTGGTTTTCGGCAAACGTTTGGTTATACATCTGCCTTTGCTGTCAGAGGTAAGCTGACTTGGCACAAGGAATAAAAGCAGTTCAAAGGAGAACTCCAGAGAAGAACAACTCTTTGCTCCCAGAATATTCATTAGTACTTTTTGTTTCTTTCAGAAATCAACAGAGTCCGCTTACAGTTGTTTCATCACAAAGGCAATGGCAGAATTCCATTGGATCTCCCAGAACCCATTGGTCCAGTCCAGACAATCTCGGAGAAGCTATATGTTCCAGTTAAAGAACACCCCGATGTAAGAAACACAGAACATAGATTGCCTACGCTCCAAAAATGTTACTGCATACAGGGAAATATTCACCCCCGTTTTATTTTACCCCCTCTTGCCCTCGTTGTAAGCGGCGAATTTAAGACAAGGCGAATTCCAATGTCTCAAATTGTCTGTCTTTACACACAACTTTGTCTGGGCAAATTCAAGACAGGGTGAAACTGCAAGTGAAGAAGGGCGAAAATAGCATGAGGAGAAAATAACCCTGTATACAGTAATGTTTTTTCTATTCATCTAATTCCTAAGTATGTACCTTATTGTTTTGATTCCTAAATAGGTATTTATTTGGTGAACTTTAAATTTTTTGTATTATTTGTAATTGATGACCATAAGACCAATAGAAAACAAGTTTTGCCAATTGGTGGTTTTATGGTCTACATAAAACTGCAAAATTTCGCAAAGAAAAGCAGCCCACAGAAAATTTCATTCCATAAGATTTACTAAAAGCAAGCAGTGTTTAATTTTGTGGTTTGTTAATTGGATAATTTTTTATGAAAACATGCATGTGGGAAAAAGATTAGTGATTTGTAAACTGCACATGCATGTCACATTAAGAAAGATTTATTCATTGAGGTTTGGTAAGTCTGACAGTAACCAGAGACACTTTAGGGAGGCAGAAATTGTATATGCAAGTGGTCTGAATTTCTTGACATCATTTTATTGGTTCTAAAGAGGAAGCAATGTGATCTGTATGTATATTGTATTTCAAGATCTTTTCAACAGAGCCTGACGTGCACCTGTATGTCTTTCTAAAAACAGCACAGCAATATTGCCTCTCAAGATGCCATTGTGTATCCCCATAAAATGAACATGTAATGATGGAGATTGGTATTACGTTACACAATACCTATAATACTCAAGAAGGAATGCAATAAATACATATTATCCATTCACTTTCTTTGTTTAAAGATCAAGGAAGTAGGAGGCAGCAAGAGAGGGTCTCGATCTGGAAAGAGAAATTTTGAAAAAGAATTGCCATTTATTTGAGGGATATTTTTAAGGGGGGTATGCAAGTAATGATTAAACTTAGCTGACAGTCACTGCACTTCTCTAATGGAGTAATGGTTCACTGTACCTGGTTTTAATACAGAGACATCCCAGCAATGACAGACAATTATCTGTGGAGGGGAGGTGTCATTGCACTGTGTGTTTGGGACCTGATGTTTATGAGATGTAGATTCCCCCTCCCGAGGACTTAGCCTGCCAGGTCACATGTTATGTCACTTTATGACAGCCTCTTTATTGAGTTAAGAAATGACAGGGGTATTTAGAGAGCTGTAAACTGCCGACTGTCTGTTTGTAATCTTAAAGATGGAGTCAAAAGAAGCTAATTGTAGAAAGAGGGCAGACTCTATGTAAACATGCTTTTATCTCGGGGAGGTGATAGGAATGGGTGATAACATTACAGTCAATGGTCAGTGGACGTGGATGAAATGGAGGCTGTACAAAGTAGCACTCTACAGCATACAGAGAGGCGAGGTATTTGATGAGGAATTCCTGTTTTACTTTATTTTGATCCTCACTGCCAGGAGTCAAGATTTGTTGTTGTTATCCGTCTGGAATTGTACATGCAGTTGCAGACATTTTTTGGATATCCTGGAGCCTAAAACATGAGAATCAGAAAAATTCTGAGGGTTTACATGTATTTACATAAGAAGAAAACCTGACTGAAATGATAAAGTTTACAACTGAAAATTTGTTGAAATTGAAACCTTGAGATTAAAAGGGGGGGGGGGCATTATCCTAAAGAACTTTAAAGACTATAATGATTTTGGTTTCAGTGGTTTTGTTTATCACCAAAGGTTTTCTTTTTTACAAGCTAGGGCAGTGAACAGCCTCCTAATTGGCTAATGGTACAAGGTAGCGAGAACGACCACCTGGGGACTAGTTAATTAAACTCAGGGAACCAGTCTACTGTGGGGTCACTGATTAGAGACACATGGGCACGCCGCTCTGAGCAGATTATTCCTCTGTAGTGAAATGGTGTGGATAATCTGGCCAGGCAGAGATCTAATTAATTGCTTTTGATTTAAAAAAGGAACCAAAAAATATAGTAATTGCTGTCTGTGGGTTATTAATTTCTTGCATCATTTGCTGCTATCAGGCCCCGATTGTTGGAAGTGTTCTGGCTGACCCTTTGAGCATGTAAAAACTCACTGGAGATCAATTAATTGATGCCATATTGTTTATTGGTGCTTAAGAACCTCATAATTGATCTTTGAATTGCTGCTAGTTAATTCATGTAATGATACAGAGCTGTTTAGAATAGAAAGGAATGGAGGAAAATGGGCATTTAGACGAATATATACCAGTGTAAGACAGCTACACATATACATACACACAAGCCAGACTATTGATAACTAGTAACTCACCCTCTCGTTGCAGATTTTATTACTCATCTCAATTTGCTACACTGATGTTTGCATGTATAATTATTGACAGCTATTCTGTCACAAAATGACAAGTATGCACCTTTGAGTTCATAGTGAGTGTATTTTCTTTTTGTCTTTTTCAGTTTAACTTTGTGGGGAGGATATTGGGACCACGGGGGATGACAGCCAAAGAGTTAGAACAGTTCACAGGTTGTAAAATCATGGTGCGAGGCAAGGGATCAATGAGGGACAAAAAGAAGGTAAGGATGACCAGGAACAATAACTCTTGGTATCAGGAACCGTAACTCCCGATGTGAGGAACCGTAACTCCTGATGTCAGGGCGGTATGTTATAAATTTAGGAACTAAAAATGAGATTCAAGGAACATTTGCTCATGATATTAGAACGAACTTGTTTATCTTTTATTGTCCAGAAAAAAAGGAGTGTACTCAAAAGAGGTCTGTTAATTTAATTACCCTGCCATAGGTTGGTTTCCTCTTCTTCTCTTTGTCTAGCTTCAGTCAGACTCAAGAAAAAAAAAGCATCATCTGTCATCACTAAATAGCAAAAACATTTATAGAATGAGGCAAGCCTTCAATGGCCAAATGATCAAAGGACAATTCTCAATCTTGCTAACTTCCTAAACGGACAGTTTTATGGAAAAATCATTGAAGCATTTGGAGCAGTAGATGGTTAAATTGTAAGCTTTGGAGAAAGATACTGTGATGCAAAAATGAGTCATCTCCAGAATTGATATGAAACTACAGCATGACTCAAATGTTTGATTATAAAACAGATTTTTTTTTTGCTAAAAAAAAAAGATTTCATGTTTGTTGATGGCTTCAGATAGCTCTCTCTTTTTTCATCATTCATTCTATCACGACTGATTAAAGCGCATTCTTCCACGTATTCCTTCAGTTCCTAAACAGATTTCTTATAAGCTGTACATCTCAACCTGTTAACTAACTCATTTCAAAATTCAGTTATTACAAATATGCAATGGCTACTGTATGTCTAGGTTAAGCTAAACATGAGATGTAGATTTGTGATATTAGGACCCAGTATCCCCCTGTCCGAGTCCTGGTGATGACAGGGTTATGGTGAATTTATTGGAGTCACTGACAGATCTTCTCCAGATGTAGCAATGATCATCTTTTTATATCTGTTTGATAACTACGGAGGGAGGGAGAGATAAAGCCAGTTGATGAAAGAATGCATCCTGCTGTTTTCTTTTTGCTGATGCACTTTTTATCCTCCTCAAGTTTAACTTATCTAAGTATTTTATGAGTGGAACTTATTCCCATGAAAACTTTTCACTCTTGGGAACAAAATGAGGTCCAGTGGAGAAGGGTTGAAGATCTTGTATAAAATTTTCTATTCATGATTATTAATTTTTGTATTTTTCTTATTTGCTGGATCCCATATGCACGTAGAAGTGTGACTCTCTAGATCTTGTAGAACTTGTCTCTCACTCTGAAGTATTACTGGAAAGAGATTGATTAGAGTTTTTTGAAAAGTTTATTTTTAGGTTGTTTGGCTAAATGTTCAAGCGTCTTGGTTGTGAGAGTTTTTTTGAGAAACAGATGCATACGATTGATCTACGAGTGAAATTTGCTGCAAGAAGGGCATGTTTAGAAAATGGCTCAGATGTTTCTTCAGCCGCTGAAATCAGGCACTGAACGTGTCCATCGATATTCACTATGCAAACAGTGCTTTATCTTGATTTAGAATTATGAAGATTGAGGAGTGTAGGATCAGCCATCCTTCATTTGATTTGTTGTAATGATCTCAGCCTGCAGTTCAGGGTGTCTCTGAGGAAGAGCAAGCTGTAATTATAAGTCAAAGTTGGGAATCAATGTCACTTATATAGTTCTGAATCATGACTGGGGCTTATACTTTTAACAGTGACACCACAAATAAAGTATGCTTTTTATGTGTGGTTAACCAGTTATATTTCAATTCTCCTTGTAAAAACAGTTTTTTAAAATTTTAATGTTACAGGGCGTATAAATTTAACTCTCAAATAGTCACCTCACATAGTGATATATATTTATAATATATAAATGAATACTTGTAAATATAGAATTGGATTTTACAAGTACAGAACTAGTACAACTGTGAAGTTACAAGTAAACAAAATAATGTTCCCAATACACACTTTCTAATTTAGGGTTAACTTAATTATAGCTAAGTAATTCAATGCTGTTCGATAATTACTACAAAGATAGTTCCAGCAATGTAGCAGCAAAACATATTTTTCTGGAATGCAAGTTATTTTGGTGTGTTGTAGAATGTTTCAATTTTGTATTTTTAAAGCATTACGTTTTGTTTATTTAAACAGGAGGAACAAAATCGAGGAAAGCCAAACTGGGAGCACCTAAATGAGGAGCTACATGTCCTCATCACAGTGGAGGACACAGTCAATCGGGCCGAGGTCAAAATGGCCAAAGCGATAGAGGAAGTGAAGAAACTCCTCGTACCCGCTGTAAGTATGGCCGACATAGGCATTCCTACCCTACGCTCATTCATCTCAACAAAACATAAAAATTGCTAATTCAGAAGAGCAAACAGGCTGGCAAAGATAATTGAAAACACTTTTTAAGAGCCTGTAAATGCAATTATAATGGAGACCAGTAACTTTAGCTCTTGTTTTGATTTCGTTCCTGTTAATGTAATGTTTTTTCATGTTTTGAAGACGTACTGTTTTAATGTTGATTTCTAGCTTGCTTATGCTGTTTCTACTTGTACGAGGCCATTACTTCTGGCATAACAAGACTAAGATATTACTCACTCACCAATAACCAGACACTGGGATGTTTAATGTAAAATCAAGATGCATTAAATTCATAAAACTCCTCTAGAGAAGCCATGATAAAAAGCCCCCAGTCTGGACAGGGAATGTCTGGTCATTCAGAAAATCAGAGGGGAGGGATATTTAGTGTGAAGTTTTGGGCATGTTTATTTGAAAAGCAGGGGGAGGAGGGAGTGGGGGGGGGGGGGTAAGAATATGTCATGACAGTGGATTGCATGAACAGAAGTTTATTTCATGGTTGTGTCAATGCACAAACCTTAAAGTTAATAGATTCTTGGCATGAAAGGTTTTGTAAAGGGGCTTTGAGATCTCAATTTGGAGATTATTAAAAGATAAAGAGTTCTTTGAAATGCTGTATTAGGAGTTGGGACCTTGTGCTAGTATGGGACTCATAAATGGGTTTCTTTAAAATAGTCTATAGCTTTGTCTCGTTCTTTTCTTGTACAAAGGGATTTGAGAAAATTAGAATGACCTCTAGCAGTTATTTCAGAAATAACAGGTTTGAAAAAATTGCCCAATTTATACTAGGTTTAGTCGGAATGTGTCAAGTATCTTCATTTGACACCGGAGAAAATTAAGACCTGTATAAATTAACCAAAATAAAGGTTGTTTATGCAACAGAAAAAGGAATATTTTTCTTCTCTGAATTTGTAACCTCTAACCACTTTTTTGAAATTATATAAGGGTGTTGAGGTATTGCTCACGATAGAAGAACAAAAAAAGTTTAAGTAGAAGAGGACATGATAAAAAGATATATCTCCTGTTGATAAAAATTAACATTGTTATGGATCGACAGAATTATCAGAGCGATAAGGAAGTTTTATTACGCTCATCTGAAATATTTCCTCTTTATGGTAAATGAGGGTCGGAAACAAAAGTAAAGTGGATCTGAGTTGAATGGTCAAGTGTTAATTTCAGGAAAGAGATGCAACTCCAAATTTTTCCTGTTGCAATTGTTGATTTGAGCTTTGGTTTTATTGCATTAT